>JANAVB010025200.1:993333-1145489 GCA_029216955.1 Iris pallida | reverse complement strand
TTCGACACATTAATTTAGTCCCGAAATAACGATTAAAATAAAATTAATAAATTCTGTAAAAATCTCAGAAATTAGTTAAAATTGTACTTATAATGTTAAAACTTGTACAACATAAAGTTTAATATGGATTCATGGAGTTTTGACACTTTTGGACACAAGAAAAACAGAATTTTTCGGAGTTCGATGACACGACAAATGTCATGAATCTTTAAAAATTGCAAACGGATACGAAACCTAACTTTCAGATATGCGTCAGAAAGGTATCGACGTCTAGATTCTGAATAAAAATATATAAAGGATAGAAATTGAACTTATATAGGCCAAAAGTGGCCTGCAACAGAATTCATTAGTTCTGGATAACCCTGTCGTAGAATCAACGCCACGGGCAAACAGCTTAGAACTAGGAGATCCGACGATCAGAGGTTGGAGTAGACATACAAAGGTAACTCTCAGATTTGGTATGAGGAGAAATGGATGAGAAAAAAGTGGATGAAACATCATCTACAAGTCGACTAACCTGCTGTGACATTTTAGACTTCAATTTGACGGAGTTTCGGCCCAAGTAGCGCGTCATGCACCTCTCTAACGACCGCAAGGTTGACCTATAGTTTCTAGGGTGGAAGGGGATGTTGAGAGGGACATCCAAGTGGTGGTGGTTGGTGCACAAATTGAGGAGAAATTATATTTTGTGAAAAAAGGGGGGTCGGCTAGGGTTTCGCGTTTGGAGTGGTGGCCGCTAGGTTTGGGGGAATTTGTGGAGTAGGGCGGTTATGAGAGAAGGGGATGGTTAGGGTTTGATATATATATATATATATATATATATATATTAATATATATTATATATATATATATATCGTGCATGGGCTTTGGTTTGATCTAATTTGGATATGATTGGTTCTCCAAATCATACTATTATTAATATGTTTCCTTTTGGTTAGATGTTTGACCAAGCCAAATATATAAGGAAATATTGCATATGACTGCAATTAAACCTCTAAAATTCCCTTAAATATATGTATACTTGGTTTTGGTACTTCTAGTTAGGCTCTAACTAGTAGGGTGACTAGGTAGGATCCGAGTAGCATTACTAGTCAAATTGGACCCAAAAATCAATTTAATGAGTCTTATGTGCCATTTGCAAATAAGTAGCACATGGGAACTCGAATGGATGGTGCACCCTAGGCATATGCATTGTAGACTTAAAATGGGTCAAAACCATATTGGGTCATATAGTTCGATCTATGTCAAGTCCAAAAGCAAATAGAAGTTGGCTTAAAATTACGTCAATAGCTCAAATTGGCCTAAGTGGCCCGAAGTTGTGCGAAGTCAAAAGAATGTTGAAAAGCAAATTTGGATGGGACATGATAACCAAACTAAAGGTGGACGAGTCTAGAATTCAAATATGGAACGGGATTGAGAAATAATATTGTTGTGCTCACAATCAAAGCTAGGTAAACTACTAAATAGTCATCATTAACTTTAATAAATTAAAATATCCATATAAAATATTAAAAATAAAATCCAAAAATCAGGGGGCTTACAGGTAGATTTGGATGTAAGCAAACAAACAAGATTATGTTTTTAATTTTTTTGCAGTTAGCGAGCGATGCCTAGCGACGAGGGAAGATGTCGCTATCGTGTATCCGAACGTTGCTACCATGTATTAGAGACGTCGCAAACAGTAGCGATACGTCGCTAAGTGGCTAACATGGTAAATTTTGCCATGTCAGCAATGTCGTAGCTAAAGTCGCAAAGAACTTCACTAACTACTGAAAAATTGACGACGTTTAGCAACGAAAAGTGACGTCGCAGATTAGCTAGTCATCGCTACACGTCCCATCCACTAAAATTTCATGATGTGCTGACGTCGCTAATGGACGTTACAATAGTGATGACCTGTGATGTTTTTTGTGTTAGCGACCACGAAATATGCGACAAATGATTTTTGTCGCTAAAAATGGCGATAATCTTGAATAGCTACACGTTAGACATTTTTATACGTCGCTAAAGTGTTCTCTGGTAGTGCCGATCACTACGATGATGATAATCCAATAGATGTGAGATCCTCTTGATCGTCAACTTGCATTTATCTTCTCATCTTTGAGCTTCTTGGAGTTCCATTTGTAACAACATTATTTTCCATAATAATAACAACCGTCCTTTCTGTCCACATAACAAGATCCCGAGAACCCCTTCAGTTCTCGCATGCAACCTGGGTATCATGATTCTCTCTCAAATATGGGTATGAGTACCTGAGTACGTTCATATACACCCCGCTATTTACGGGAGTATATTGTCTGTACTATAACATGTATGTATCCATCATGATCCTCTAGCCCACAAAAAGATCTCGATGTTCCATACATCATGTCTTCTATATCCCGGCCTCATCTTCACATTGTAAGTTCGTGCCTGACGTCTCAACACGTCCAAGTCGCTCAGTACCTGGGGTTTGGGTATTAGTGCACATTTCGTACTGGTGAATGAAAACCCACTCGCCTAACCGACAAAATAGTGTTATGAAGCATACAAATTAATTTGTGATCTATCTACCTTCGCCTTATGATCAGTTTTTGGCTTCTCGTAAAAGCAGGGAAAGCATGTAATCATGGTAAACATATTATACTCATAGCATACGCAGAATATAAAACATATCGAACTCGTCGCCTTGTGGCGACTTCTTACCAAATGTCATTGCACTCATCCATACCCTGATGCGTGGTGAATACTTACATCCTTCCTTGTCATGTTAAAGTAATATTTGTGTAGGATCTGTATTCTTTGCACCAATCAGTCCACCGACACCTATCTATATGAAGGTTATTTGTTTACTGACACCATGAATGACGATCATATATTTAAGGCCTTCGGCCTATATTGCTGTTAATGGGCTATTTGCCCTATAATATTCTAAATTGTCATTAATGGGCTTCTAGCCCTAAATTATTTATCATGAAGGGCTATTAGACCAATATTATTAATTAAGCATTTAATTGGGCTATTAGCCCTACATTATTGGAATAAAATCAAATCGGGCCTTGGGCCCTAATGATTATTTAATTTGGACTTTGAATCCTACATGATATTTACAAATTTATTTACAAAGTGGAGAATGGTCCTATAAATCATAAATTGGGCTAATTATTATTTTCATAAATGGGCTTAGGCCTATATGACTAAAAGGGTTTTTGACCCTAAAGATTTACATATGATATAAATAATTTCTTCAATTATGAGCAATAATTTCTATATTAAATTCTTCAGAATTTCTATCCTCGATCACGACTAATTTCTGTAAATCAATTTTCCTTTTTAACTTTCTTTTTAATCAAATCGTGATCATGACTAATCAAATTATTTTTTCCTCGATTCTTGTGCCGACTCCTAAATATGGAGTTCTATATCAAATTGGGCTATTTGAACTATTTTGGATTTAATGGACGACCTGTTTGGTCGTTGTGATCATTTGATACAATTTAGCTTCTAAGCCTTTTTTTGACACGTTCGGGTCGTGCACGTCGACTCCAAATAATTTAGCAAGTACACCATGCTTTATGTTTCATTATAAATTATAAATGCTGCTACTATGTCATACTAGTTGGTTACCATTTGTCCCTCCGTTTTCGTATACGTATTTTTAGTATACGTGTACGAATTCTAACTTTTCTCAGTGACCCGTATTTTGATTGTCTTTGTCACGACCCGCACCCAGTGTAGGGGCACGAGAAGTGGTTACGTCAGCCTACGCCGCAAGTATCGGTGGTAGAACGCTGTCCTAGGTCACATAATCTAACAGTTATAAGGTACCTGTACATATACACACTCGAATGGAAGTGACATAATAAGTACAACTCAATCACAACTAAGGAAGAAAGTACGATAAGATAATAGATGAAATCACAGAATCCACAGATGAAAAATACAAGATAAGAGAGATAGCTAGAAGTCTAAGATAAACAATTCCACAAATCCAGAATAATACTTCCAAATAAGTACAAGTGCATCCAACAGACATGAAAAAAATAGATACTAGTCTAGCTAACTAGCCTAGTCTACTGGGGTAATGTCCTCTGCAAGTGCTGGGTCCTCCTGAGAGTCCAGCTCACATGTGTCATCTAGGCCTGCTCCGTAATAAGTGGGACACGCTTCTCAAGATCATTTGTAATATTTCAACAGGTCCAGTCAGGATGGGAGCGAGCACAGTACATCTCATGCAGTTCATATCATGACAGGAATATAATATAGGCAATAGAGTAAGATACATGAAACGCTGAGAATATACATGAAGTAAAAGAGAAGACTGTAAAAGAAATATCTACTATAAGTAAAGAGCTACAGTGAACTAGTGATTTAGAGTACAAGATAGACATGTGAACGGCTTGATAATAAACATGAGAGGTTGTACATGGCTACACTACTTTAGAAATTGTCCACATGACTATTTATACTCCTCCGTACCCCAATCAATACACAAGGATCCGTTCAAGTTATGTTATTGTACATGATTTCATATAGGGGACCATAAATGGGTGCACATGAATATAAACATGGGGGCTCCGTGAACATGAGAGTACATGAATCATGAGAGTGCACATGAATGGTGAAAGCACAGGAATACATGATGAAAGTGAAACGCACATGACATGATGTATCCGATGCTCCCGAGGGGGATAACATCGTATGAAAAGATCCATATAGTACTAATCTGTGTTTCCATCGTATCAGCATCAAGTAAAATAATCTAGAGCAAGAATATAGTCCTAGCAAGTATGAAACGGTCAGAGAATGTACTGGCCTGATATCCTGAGTATCTGAAATGAAATACTGCCTGCGGAGTGGTGTCTACCTCCTAATAGAACAGTACAAGTCACAACATATCCAAAATGGTAAAATAGACTACTACAATGCATTCAACATGATGTTTGGGTCAATCTAGGCTAATGTCAACCTTTGGTCAAACTAGCTAGGGTTGGGTCAACAATGGTCAACTAGTCTAGGTTAGTCAATTCTCGGTCTAAACAAACTAAGTCTATGCAAATCAAGTATCCAAGATAGCTACTAACTCATAGCCTAAGTCACTTGCTAAACCAAGCACAAAAACTAAAATATAAGCTAACAAGGCATATAAACTTAGTCATATAATGTATATATATTATTCACATTCACATATTCATATACATAGATATATATAGGAAAGCTATACATATAGGCACATACATACATACATACATACATATATATATATATATATATATATATATATATATATATATATATATATATATATATATATATATATATATATATATATATATATATATATATATATATATATATATAGAAGGAGAGGTAAAAGAGTAAGTGAGTGTGTGTGTTAAAGGATATGTGTTAATGTTTTCAGATTTAGTGATAGGTAGGTGTATATGACATGGGATACATGGTATCAAAGGGTGTATGAATGCATGTGTATAAAAGGTTATAGGTTAACTCGGTTTATAGAAATACATACATACATATTTAAAAATAGAATAGGGAAAAAAGGGAGAAAAACTGAAATGGAAAGGGAAGGGAAGGAAAAATGTAAGGAAAAGGGAAAACAGTGGACATATACATGCTTGCATCATATATTCTACATTACCATACATGCTATCATTATATATTGTATTATATTATGTATACATTATGCATTCATATCTATTATTACATGTATACCTTGCATTCATATCTAGCATTCATTATATACTTTCATACATACATTGTACATCGTTCTTTCATTCATGCATTTATGTATTGCTTACATATATTACACTGATTGTATTCCTACATGCTTGTATTCAACCATATATATACATTAATGTAAAGAGAATACATATCATTTCATTCATCTAACATATCATGCATTACATACTCTACATTCATTTAATATCCATACTACATAGGCTCATAGGTTACACAAAATGCCTATGTCATATAGTCACTCTTCGACTTAAAATCAATACTGTACCAATTGGGCCTTCACTAAATTCTAGGATTAAAGTATGTCGTATCCCTTCATGTTAGCTTTTCGAAACTACAAACGGATCGCATTTTCGTGTCCGAAAGCTCCCGGAATCGCGGAAAACACCGAATCACGTTTGTCTTTCGGACAGCTGACACTCAAATAGTTTTACAGAAAGTTCTAGAACAATTTTGGCTTTTTTAAAATATATATTTGGAAAGCTAACTTCGATACGGTATTTTTAAAAAAAGGAAGTTTAATCGGAGTTCTAAGCTAAAAGTTATGATATTTCTAAGTTACTTTGATTAATAAAAATGTGGATGAATATTATGACGAATTTGAGTTGTTTTGGACAAAAGAAACACATGTAGGCCAAGATACTTGGATACCAACATTGGTATCCAAATAAAACTCATTCTAACCATCCTAACTAGGATCAATCCACTCTCTAACCATTCTAAAACTGAATTTAAATATCTATTTAAACTATTAACATACATACATATACATAGGGTGTCCTAATTTGGGATCTATCAAGTAGGACACAAGACACATATCTAAAATCCTCAAGAGAGCTCCAAATGGCCTCAAATTTGAATCTAAAGGGTACACATGCACGAGGATGAATCCTACAGATTCAAAACTAATTTATATGCAAAGAAAATTGATTTAGAGGATGGATTTTACCTATTAGGAGTGGAATCCCAATCAAATCTTTTAGGACACGGCTCCGATACGAAGACCTCTCAAAGTGGACACTCCTCCTTGCACTTCTCTTCCAATCCTTGGTAGCACACTTCCCTTGGAGAATGGGAATGATTGAGGAAAGATTTGGTAAAGGAATGATTTGATTTGGAGATCAAATCAAAGGGAAGGCTCTCTAAAATTAGGGAAGAACAAAAGGAAAATAAAAGAGGCAAGATTGTAATGAATGAAATGAATCATTCTCCCCTAAAGGTGCTGCCATAAAGAGTCTATTAGGATTAATGGAAAATGTCCTAATTGCCCCTCTCTAGTCTCATATGGTTAAGTCTAGACTAGGTTCAAGTTTGGGGTCAAAAGGATCTAGTTTTGAGTCTCTAACTTAACCATTCTAACATGATAAAAATTAGTCTAACTAACTAACTAACTTAAATGTTGGATTTTGTGGGCCATGCTTAACTTAATATTGGGTCCCATCTAGAGTTTAAGCTACCCGGGTCACAATACAAGTCGGAACGAGACGAAACTCAAACCCGACTAAACAAATCCAATAAAAACAATATTAAAAATATAAAATTTTCCCAAAATATTAAAATATAAAAATTGACCAAAATCATAATACATTAATTTAAATATTATTAAAATAATCTAAAATTTACCAATTAATCAAAATCCTAAATAATTTAAAAGTCACAAAATGACCAAAATACCCTTAGCCTAAAAAGTTGTAAATAGTCATTCTAATCACATGATTAGGTCCCCATGGTCATGGTTAGTCTCTAGGCTCAACAGTTCTAGGGTTCACTAGCTAACACATCAAAATTATAATTCACCAATTTTAAATAGTATTAAATTAATTAAAAATTCTCATAAATCATAAATCCTATTATTAAAAAATAAACTTTTACAAAAGTTCAAAATTACTCTCATTTTAGAAAAGTGGGTGTTGCAGTCTTGCTTAGCCTAGTCTTGGTTTAATATTGCCTTGGTTTAATTCAATTTGGTTCAACTTGGCTTGGATTGACTTGGTTTGTTTTGGTTTGAGATGAGAAGGGTTTGTATAAAAACCAACTCCTCTCTCTCCCTCTCCTCAATTATTTCTCATTACTTCTTCATCTTCTTCATTTACTCCTCCCATCTACCAAGTCCTAGGCAGGTGCAACTTGCTTCATGATGGATCTCAAATTTTATTATTTTATTGTCTTCCTTGCTTGATTCTAAGCCTCTTTAGAACTTGGAGATTTTGGTTTTGATGGTTACATTTTTGTAGATCTAAGTTTATAGTTTTTTCAATTTTTATTGGTTTTGATATATTAAACTTTGTTGTTTTCAAAAACTAATGGTTTCATGTTGTAGAAAATTCAATTTCATTCAGTTTAGACCTTTATTTTGGCCAATTTTGAGTCCTTTAGTCCAAGTTATGGACATTGAAAGTTTTTAAAACTCCATGGCCAAAAGCCTGCTGGTAGGGACGATACCTCGCGCACCTCGTGCACCTTTTGGTCTGCACACCTTTCACCTCACCCACATTTTGGTCCGCACACCTTGCACCTCGTTCACCTTTTACTTTGCGCACCTTGTAACTCGTGCACCTTTTGGTCCGTGCACCTTGTACCTCGCGCACCTCGTGCACCTTGCATCTCGTGCACCTCGTGCTCCTTGCATCTCACGCACCTCATGCACCTTGGACCACGTACACTTCGTGCACCTTGTACCTCGTACAGCTTGAACACCTTGCACATCGCGCAGCTCGTGCACCTTGCACATCGTGCAGCTCGTGCACCTTGCACATCGCGCAGCTCGTGCACCTTGTACCTCGCACAGCTCTTGCACCTTGCACCTCGCGTACCTTATACCTCGTGCACCTTATACCTCGCGCACCTCATGCACCTTGCACCATGCGCCTCTTGTCCGTGCGCGAATCACTCTAAATGACTGTTTTTGCCGTTTAGGTTATTTTGTAGCTAGCATTTTAAAAAATTCAAAACATGAAAGTTGTAGCTATTTTGTTTTTGCCCATCAAGGGAACAATACGGCTAACAGCTTCAAGCGCCTGAGCCCTCCTTTCTTTGACGACAGTAAAGATGCTATTATCACTGATGCTTGGCTACAGGATATAGAGGTTATTCTGGAGGCAGCTTGGACTCCAGAGGAAGAGAAGGTGGCCGTTGTGCGCCTACAATTATTGGATATAGCCCACAGTTGGTGGGCGATCCAAGCAGTTGGATTGGCACTACTAAAATAAGGCAAATTAGCAACGTCATGATACGTCGCTAATAATGACAATTACGTCGCTAATCGTAATTGGTGACGACTTTAGCGACGTAAAGTGAAGGTCGATTTTTAGCTAGTCCCAGATGGCAAATACATCACCCTACGTCGCTGTTTGCGACGTCCCATCCGTGTCGCTAGGTCGTCGCAAAGTTAGCGACGTAGAGCGACGAGAACTATACGTCACAAACTTAGCGACGTAGTACGACTTCTTAGCGACGTTTAGTTCTATTGATGTGGCATGCCTGCCACGTCAGCAAGGTGGTGACGTACAGCGACGTAAAGCCGCTAATTTACGACGTATAGCGACGTCCACTTTTCGTCGCTATCCGTCGCTATACGTCGCTATCCGTCGCAGACTACTGAAAAAAATTAAAAAAATATGATGTGTATTTTTGTTATGCTGTGTGTCTGTGTTTACAGTGTGTGTGAAGTGCAGTGTTCGTACCATCGATAGTTTCGCTTACTGTTCTATGTTTTATCTTGGATAGAAAGAGCAACAGTTCAGGGTGCACTTCTCAGAGCTTCCTCTTCACGTCCTTCACCTTCTCGGGATCCTGTACGACGTCCCGAGAGAGTGAAGGACGTGAAGAGGAAGCTCTGAGAAGTGCACCATGAACTGTTGCTCTTTCTATCCAAGATGAAACATACAACAGTAATTGAAACTATCGATGGTTCTGAACACTGTATTTCACATAAACTGTAAACACACACACACACACATCATTACAAAAATACACATTATATTTTTTTAAAATTTGGACAGCACCTCCTTTGTATATCAGATCATCGCTTATAACCCAGCATAGGTATATTTGTCATCCCCGTCGCAGATATCATCATAATTAACAGTCTCCCATCATAACAGTCTACAACTAATAGATGAATAACAGTCTCCCATCATACCAGTCTACAACTAAATATCATACATATACTCAATAAAAATACCAACAAATTAAATATCACAAACATACATGTCCAACAAACATACATGTCCAATAGAGTCAAATAATAATAAAAATTAGTGTACAGAACGGTCAATGGGCCCATAGGGCCAATAAATACAAAGATGATAAAAAATCTACTGGATCATTGAGGACCCCTGCCGCGCATCTGGGATAGCATGTACTCATACTGCTCCTGCGTGAACTGCACCGTAGGGGCAGTAGGAGGCAGTATAATATCTGGAGTCGGCACCGTCGATGGACCGGGAGGACGTATCTGCTCCAGCTCTCGCAGTCGCTCACCATGCGCAGTAAGGGTACTCACCATCCTCTGAGTACTCTCCTCAATCGAAGCCGATACCTGAGTGAGTGAGGCAGACATGGTCCTCTGCGATCCCTCCAGCTCGACCTGTCTACGCTCTGTGCGCTGCGTAGACTCGGTGAGCGTGTGCAAGCTGGCAGCTGTAGCCTGCTGCAGACTCATCAGCTCCTGTATACTGTGCTCGACCGTATCAAATCGTCCGGTGATCATCGGAGGGTCGGATCGTCGCTCGACCGTATCAGAAATCTGCTGCTGTAACTCGCGACCCAGCTCGTCGATCTGACGACGAATATCCTGAGCTCGTGACGACGCCTGCGAAGCCGGAGACTGCGCACTGACAGAGGGGGCCCGGGATGACTTCGAAGCCAAATACGCGCCGTAGGATCCCGTAGCGTAGTACGTACCCTTCTGAAAGCCGCCAACGGCAGTCATCCAGAGGTCGTCCGACGATGGAGGTGTAGACGGCTGGGAGGAAGTACCAGCCCCTCCCTCTTCTGGCGCACTAGCAGCAGCAGCCGCCTCCTCCTGTAGCCGAACAAACTCGGCCTAGAACAATGTTTGCTAACGTGTAATTGTTTGCTAAAGTCTATATTGATATCTATTTTCCTGTTTTCTAAATTATAGTAAGTTAATATAAAGAATAGAATGTACATATGCCTGCGTCGCCCTCTCATCAATGAACTCTCCAGCCCTCCGAAGGGTGACCAGGAAGACGGTCACCATGTTGGGGTCCTCACCCTTTTTTACATGTTAAAATATATTATCTATTATTAGTATTAAACATTCTATCGAACTATTTATAAATTAATGTCCGTCATAAAAAATGTACCAGACGACGAAAATGCTCCGTCATCGGAATGGAGCCACCACACCACTTACCGGCGCTCGACCGCGCCACCTTGGCCTTGTCAGACCGCTCCTGGTGCCTGGGATCGCTGAATCTACCCTTCATCGCAGTCCACTGCTCTGGCGTGATCCAAATATGGATCGGCTGTCCGGAGCGATCACGAAACTTCCGGTCGTGGATTGCATCACGGATGAGCTTGCCTGCGACGGCAGAAAATTAGCCCTCGATCTTCGCCGCCCGGTGTGGTGGATAGAAGTAGGTCCTCTACAAGAAGTAAAATAGAAAAGATGTATAATATACACAAATGATTATTAAAATTTAAAAATAAACAAATTTTTTACCTTGAAGTGAGCGAACCAAAAGGCCTTCCTATCTGCGGAAGCATCTGAGTAGTTAATCCAAGGCCCACCATAGTTCTTCCTCGGAAATACCTCCAGCTGTCTCTGTAGAGGCCGATATCTATACAATAATAATTCTCATGAATATATATGTACATATAATCATTTGAGAAATATATATTAACTAATTAACTTACTTCGTAGGCCCGTCCGTCCAAATCTCCATCTTTGCAACCGCAGCGTTAAAGGCAAGTAGTACATTGAATCGGTCGGTCTTCTTACACCGGTAGACCTTCATGTACTAGTTGTCTTATAGCGATCAGCACCATAAAATATGCACACATCTGCGTCCTTGTCATCTTTGTAGTACAACATGCATCCATTGCGACAAGAATCGATTTTCTCGTATCCCATCCAGAGCGATCTCACCATCCTCTTAGACCGGTAGAAGTCTTTAGGCAACTTAGCACCCTCAGGCAATATTTCTATAAGCAACTCCATAAGACGGTTGTAGCAATCTTGCGACATGTTAAAATCGGACTTGATGCTCAACAATCTTGTAACCACCTCCAACGGTGAATGATCCTCACAACCAGGATATAATAGAGTCCTTGTATTCTCCAGCAACTCCATGAACTGTGCAGCATCGGCGTTCGGTGCCTCCTCAGGTGCATCATGATCGTCCGGATCGAAACTAGGCCCCGCCGCATCAAAAATCATGTTCACCAACCCATCATCGTAAGCAACGTTGTTGTGGACATCCACATAAGACTCATACTCCGATGCTAAAGACACAAGTTCTCCGTGTGCGCTCCACTGATAGTAATTCGGCGTGAAACCCTTTGAGTATAAATGATACGTGACTTCCACTTCTGGATGATATTTCAAGTTGCGACATCTCACACACGGACACTTAATTTTGGTACCGTCCATGTACTGAGGGAACACCTTGGCAAACTACAGGAACTGCTGTACACCCTCTATGAATTCATCTCACACACTGCACATGTCATCAGGATGACGGTTGTACAACCATGAACGATTCCATAAGTAGTAATTCATATCCATATCCAATTGAGGATAATTCTTTAAGATAGATACATGCATATTGCAGTCAGTGAATGAATGTTAAGACAATTTAGATATGGGTGCGCAACATAAACTGTTCATTCATTCCACATATTACAAACAAAGAATTTGAAGGAAGAAACAAAAACAACTGTGTTGGGACTAAAACAACTGTCTTATGTCAAAGTGTCGTATCCGATAGACCGATACTAATCCGATACGGTCGATACTAATCTGATACCGATTCTGATACTCATCCCAACTGTCCAATATCGACCTTTTGGGTCTACAAGAGTTACTTCACCCAGTTTGTCAAGAAAGGTAAAACTTTTTAAATTAATATCCTATAACTTGGCCTTTGGCCTGTGCTTGAGCAGTATCCTAACTCAAACTATCTATCATAACTAATAAATTAATATCCTACTTTAACATCTACTAACTCTCATATTCCTTCTAACATAAACTAATACCCTAATCTAAACTAACTCTTTAACTGAAACTAATATCTAAACAATGCTAATCATGAACTAACACCCTAACCTGGAAGTCCACACTGCTGCAAGCACAGGCTAAAGGTCAAGTTATAAGGCAAAATGCAGGCAACTGCCTGTAGCTACAAGGTAAAATCAAATGTTGACGGTATATATACTGTCAACATTTAAAAAGTTTACTTGTCTTGACAAAGTGAGTGAAGTAACTCTTATAGACCGAAAGGATACTCTATACACTCTATGTAATACGATATACCAATCATACCTACACTTCTAGGATACTCTATACACTGTAGTAATGAATTGCCCTTACTAATGATGCTCTTAGGTAACATATTTAACAGATGAGATTTTTATGTTGCACTTACGCATTTGTAGCTATAAACTGCTTGAGCAACAACATATAGGTATTGGAATCGGTATCGGACTATTCCTATGAGTATTGGTATCGACGATATCAGTAGTAGACTTACTAGCTAGGGTTTTGGTCAAAACCAATTATTTTTAATTTTTCTTAGAGGATACGCTACAAAGGACAACGTACGTGATCAGTTTAATTAGCTCACCGGATAAAGAAGACGACCAAAAAAGTCAATATTGCTGACCACCTCCGCTAATTGCTACTTTTGATTGCCAACCACATTATTATTAATAATAATAATAATAATAATAAAGTCAACACACTAGACTATACTAGACTACACTTCACTTACATCTCTGGATGACTTTGGCTTAAACCAGCCAAAGCTAGTTCAACGAGAGCTCCAAGAAAAAAATGGCTCTCCTCCCACAAAGAACAATGGAAACTATACTTGAATAATGCACTCTATTCATTTGGGACTATTCCAGGTGTCCAAATTATAAACAACCCTATATACATGATACGAATTTCCAACATGTGACATTCATCCATAGCTACTGCTTAATTGTTTCATTCGGGGTTCTATTATGTGTGAAATGCTAAACGCAAGTTACATTCCAGATGGATATTTTTATATGAAATTGGCATTTCTAAAACACTAGTCCAATTGGAGATCTCTAAGAACATTTGAGCATACATGATTAAACAAAATTATAGCCCGAGCTATTCCTGGACTCTACATTGCATGGCTAAATATTGATGCATGGACGAAGTTATGACACATTTATATATTATGAACTCTAACAATTATTTTAAGGACGAACTCGTGATACACACACACACATATAAAATGAATGCTAATCCTTGTTTTACATGAAGGGGACTTGGGTAAGATATAATGTATCAGTGACACATTATGCTTTATATATGTTAATGAATTCACTACACCAAAATGACAAATTAGGAACACTAGGTCCTTTTCAATTTGGAATGCTTATTTTCCGCTTCTAGGTTTTGGAACATAATAAATATGTTCCCGAACAAAATAGCGTTCCTAATTTAATTTATTTTTTTTGAAAAATTATTTAGTCAGATAGACTACAAAATATTTTCCTCCCAACGAGCATACAGCCGAACCCAAATGTTCCAAACCTTTCTAATTTGAAAAGCATACAACCGAACCCAAATATTTTTCTTCCAACGAGCATACAGCCGAACCCAAGGGTCGTGTCAGTGTCCAAACAACTGCACGGACAGTGGGTGTGTGCGGAGTGGATGAGGAAGAGGAGGAGGAGGAGGAGGAGGAGGAGGAGGAAGAGGAGTTAATTAGGTTAGGGTTTACCTGAGCTCGAGGTGGAGGAGCTCGACGGGGGGGGGGGGGTAGGGGTCGCCGGAGGGGGAGGGAGTCGCCGGAGGGGTAGGGGTCGCCGGAGGGGGAGGGAGTCACCGGGGGAGGGGGGGAGGGAGTCGCCGGGGGAGGGGGGAGAAGGGGAGCTCGAGTGAAAATTGGAATTTTCGAGTGAGGGGAAAAAATGAAACGCTGTGCCCTAAGTAAAAATTTTAGCGACGTCAAGAGATGCCGTCGCTAACCGTTACAAAATTTTAATAGGTGGCGACATATTTTAATAATATGTCGCTGAACGTCGCTATTCAGCGATGTAATTTAACTCCTGTTGCTGAACGTCGCAAGTCAGCGATGTTTTGCGATGTTTATATAAATGAGTCGCTATATTCCATATTTAGCGACGACATTTTATGCCGTCGCTAAATTACGTCGCTAATAGATCATATTTTAGTAGTGTGGCGATGCCTGTCATGTGGGCCACATTCAGTGACAAGTTCCAGACAAAGTGTTGACACAAAATCACAGTCAACCAAATATTGATAAAATTTACAATATGATACTTGTCATAATTAAATACGACACATCAAGACTGAACTCAGTACAAGACGGACGATGGCTCGTACCTGCAGCATACTATGTTTCGAGTCTGTATTTTACACTTTTCTTGAGTCTAGATAAATGTAAATTGGGTCACTCTGAGCAGTTTGGGCCTTTACCTATACCCAAACCACAAACCAAAAGCTCCACCAAAACCAAACAAGCCCATACAGCCCATTAGAACTATTCTGTCTTCTGGAGACAGAGTTCGGGCCGAACTCTGCCTCCACACAGAGGTTGGGCCGAATTCTGTCCCCTAAAATTTAGGACCCTAATTTTTAGGGTTTGCTGTATGCTAGTTGTGCAACGACCAAAAATTTGAATTCTTGACACAGAATTCTGGCCGAATTTTGCCTATCCAGAACCCTATAAATAGGCCTTGAATTCTCACTTTTTCAATCATCCAATCTTCTCTTCTCTTCTCTCTAAAGCCTTATACAAGCCTTACCCTTCTCATATACTAGCCACAAGCTCCCTAAGCCTCAAAGTGCTCAGTGCTCTTCAGTTAGGAGTTTGTACAAGAGTTCAAAAAGTCGCTTGAAAAATTCTAAGCATCGCCACTGCGATCTCTGTAAGAAGTTGACGTGCTCTTCTAAAAAAAAGGCACGGGGTGTAACTACTATTTCACAAATAGTGGATTTAATCCTGAGCTAGAGTTCTCAGGCCTGGACTAGTCCTCCACGAGGGAAACCAGGTTAAAATCGGCTGTGTTTGCGTATACTTTCTCGTTCTTTATAATTTTCGTATTTACTCTGATTATTTACTATTGGTAAAAGAGTTTAAATTTTTAATTGGATATTATTGTCATAAACTCTATTCACCCCCCTCTAGAGTTGCCTACTTGTTCTTCAATTGGTATCAGAGCTTTGTTCTCTCAACAAGGACTAACATCTTAGAGCTGATCCATGACAACCACACAACCCATATTTTCTAATCACGGTGAAGGGCAGTCCACTCATAGGCCTCCCCTATTTGATGGAACTAACTACACCTATTGGAAAACAAGGATAAGTTTTTACCTCAAGCTGCTAGACTTCGACCTGTGGACCATTGTTACCGATGGTTACAAAAAGCCCGCCCGGATAGTTGTCAATGGTGATCTTGTCGAGAAACCCCACGACAAATATTCTGACGAGAAAAAGAAACAGGTGAGTCTAGACACTAGAGCCATTAATGCTTTATTTTGTGCAATAGACAGGAATGAGTTTAACAGGGTTTCGACAAGCACCACCTCGAGCGAAGTATGGAGACTTCTAGAAGTGACGCATGAAGGAACCACCCAAGTTAAGGAGTCGAAAATCAGTCGTCTCACTCAAGAATATGAGGCATTCAAGATGAAGCCAAATGAGACGATCACACAAATGTTTACAAGATTCCTCGACATCATCAATCCCTTGTCATCTCTCGGCAAACAATATATAAATCACGAGTAGATCCGCAAGTTACTTAGGAGGCTACCGAAGATTTGGAACCCTAAGGTAACAGCTATCATAGAAGGAAATAATCTCACCACAGTGTCTATGGAGACCTTGTTGGGAAAGCTGATGACTCACGAGCTTGACCTCAAAGACTTCGAAGAGCCTGCTCCAAAGGTAAAAGAGATTGCCCTAAAAGCTCATCGTCGAAGGACTGATCCTGAAGAGACCGATGACGATAATTTCGAAGATGATGATCAAGCTCTCCTTGTCCGCAACTTCAAGAAATTCTTTCGTTTCAATCGAAGAAAGAAGGAACAACAAGAAGATGACGAGAAAGAACCAACATGCTACGGCTGCAAGAAGACTGGACACGTCCTTCCTGGTCCTTCTTTATTGTTTTCTATGTCGTTTTCTTCACTGGGATTGTTTCTGTTACTACCGATCAGCCGGATGGAGCACAACAAGTAAACCAGCCGCAACCTGGGGACCAAACCCAGCACTTAGGAGCAGCATCCCGAGTCATGCCTTCCCGGGATCCAGAGCCGCCAATTCAGCCAGCCCAGCCTGCAGAACCTGACAATAGAACCCTGATGGGACTCATCTAGGACTTTTTTGCATCACAAGATCATCGGGGCGATGCCCCACAGCAGACAGTATGATATGCCATGGGCAGAGTTGGTTATCAAGGAAACAATGCGGCTAACAGCTTCAAGCGCATGAACCCTCCTTTCTTTGACGGCAGTGAAGATGCTATTGCCGCTGATGCTTGGCAACACGATATAGAGATTATTCTGGAGGCAGCTAGGACTCCAGAGGAAGAGAAGGTGGCCGTTGTGTGCCTGTAATTATTGGACTTAGCCCGCAGTTGGTGGACGATACAAGCAGTTGGATTGACGTGCCTTTCATGTGGGCAGCATTCAGTGACAAGTTCCAGACAAAGTACTTTGATGCAGTAGCTCGGTATGATATGCAGACTAGGTTCAGCAATCTCAAGTAGATGGGACGGACGGTCGATGGATATACGGCCGAGTTTTCTAGGCTTAGTCGATTTGCTCCCACATTGGTGGCGACCGAATTGGACCGAATGTAGCGATTCCAGCAAGGACTCCACCTAGAGATTATTCTAGCAGTGGAGCAGTTTGAGCACCAAACCTTTGATGCTATTTTGAGAGCATCTAGGAGGCATGAATATACCTCCCAGAGGATAGTAGATCGAACTGGAGGATGCAAGCAGCTAGGACTTTGACTATTGGAGCTCCTAGGAGGGCGACCATAGTTTTGTCGGTTCAGCCCTCGACACCGATGTACCCTCAGCAACAGAGACAGAAGCAATCTTTCGCTATAGGCTGCTCTTATTATGGGAAGCCTGGGCATGTGGTTTCAGAGTATCGCAGGGCACATAGATTGTGCTTGGCTTATGGGACACCGGATCACGAAATTGGGTCATGTCCACATAGAGCCAGTTTATCTTCATCAACCCTAACCAGTCCATCAGTTAGGGCACTAGCACCAGTGCAGCAGCAGCAGCATCAGTAGTACCAGCCTCCGAGGTCGTTACTGCCTCAAGCTAAACCATATGCTCAGGTCCAAGCTCAGATTTAGAACAGGCAGAGAGGTCACCAGCGGAGGGGACCAGCACTAAGGGGACATGGTCAAGCTATGGCTCTGACCGTGGCAGAAGAATTGGCATCAGGTGAGGTGGCGGCAGGTACCATTCTCGTCAACTCTTTTCCAGCATCAGTATTATTTGATTCAGGTGCATCACATTCATTTATGTCTGCACGATTCGCTATACGGATAGGACTGGAGGCCAAGTCATTATCAGTAAAGCTTATTATACTTACTGGTAACGGTCTTTTGGGAGTAGATAGAGTCTTTTTCTCTTGTCAAATCGTAGTTAGCGGTAGAGAATTTTTTGCTAGATTGATAGAATTTCGAATGGCCGACTATGATGTGGTCCTAAGAATGGATTAGTTGAAGGATTAATATGCGTGAATAGACTGCCATATTGGCAGGATTATTTTTGGTATTCCCGATGAAGAAGAGCTTTCATTTTCTAGAGACGAAGTAGAACCTTCTCCACCAGTCTTGCGGATGGCGGTAGCAGCAACAGTTCAGTTTCCTAGAGTAGTAGAAGAATTTCCTGACGTATTCCCCGAAGAGCTTCCAGGCATGCCGCCAGAGAGAGAGAGAGATAGAGTTCACCATTGATTTGATTCCAGGGACGACACCAGTATCAGAGAGAGTCTATAGAATGACACCATCAGAGTTGGAGATCCTGTACAAGATGATTGAAGAACTCAGAACCAAAGGATTTATTCGTGTTAGTGGATCACCTTAGGGAGCCCCAATGCTTCTTGTAAAGAAGAAGGATGGTACGTCAAGATTATGTGTTGATTATCGTAGTTTGAGTTGTGTAACAATTAAGAACAAATATTCTCTACCAAGGATAGATGATTTATTCGATCAACTCAGTAGAGCGACAGTATTCTCGAAGATTGACTTGCGGTCGAGGTACCATCAGATCAGAGTCAGAGAGCAAGACATCCCGAAGACAACATTCAGATCTAGATATAGACATTGAAAGTTTCTCGTTATGCCATTCGGAGCGACCAATGCGCTAGCAGTATTCATGGATATCTTGAATCGTATATTCATGCCCTATTTGGATCAGTTCGTGATAGTGTTCATAGACAACATCTTAGTCTATAGCAAGAATGAAGCAGAGCATGAGCAGCATCTTCGAATAGTCCTTCAGATTCTCAGAGAGCACCAGTTGCACGTAAAGTTCAGTAAGTGCAAATTTTGGCTTGATCATATTTCGTTTTTAGGTCACATCATCACCAGAGGTGGAGTAGAAGTGGACCCCCAGAAGATAGTGGCTATAGAGACATGGCCAGTATCCAGTACCATCGCAGAAATTTATAATTTCCTAGGATTGATCGGCTATTACCGACGATTTGTTTCAGATTTTGCTCGAATTTCAGCACCATTGACGTAGTTGACCCGCAAGGATGTGCAGTTTGCTTGGACAGCAGAGTGTCAGAGTTTATTCGAGAAGTTGAAGCAAGGATTGATGATGGCACCCATTCTCACTCTTTTAGATAGAACTGAAGGATTTTCAGTTTATTATGATGCTTCAGGCAGAGGATTGGGATGTGTCTTGATACAGCATGGAAAGGTAGTAGCTTATGAATCACGTCAGCTTTGTAATCATGAGAGAAATTACCCAACCTATGACTTGGAGTTAGCAGCGGTGGTTTTTGTACTTAAGCTTTGGAGGCATTACTTGTATGGAGATCGAGTAGAGATTTTTACCGACCACAAGAGTCTTAAGTATATGTTTACCTAGAAGGATCTTAACATGCGTCATAGAAGATGGCTAGAGTTATTGGTGGATTATGACATCAACATGCAGTATCATCCTGGAAAGGCCAACGTAGTTGCAGATGCGTTGAGTAGAAGAGCAGGAGCTTATTTTCTAACAGCACAGCCAGAGTTATTAGCGGATCTTCAGAAGATGGGTATAGAGATAGTTCTCCCTACTAATGTGATATTGATGGCCAGTATGCAAGTTCAGTCCAGCATAGTAAAGAGAATCAAGATAGCACAGTCATCGAATTCTAAGCTTCAGCAGCTTAGGACAGAATGTGAAGCAGGACGAAGAGCAGAGTTATGTATTCACGAAGATGGCACGCTCCAACATGGAAGGCGTCTTTGTGTACCCAGTGGTGACATCAGGCAGGAGATCATGGCAAAGGCTCGCAGTTCACAGTATTTAATTCATCCCGTTGGTACGAATATGTATCGTGATATCCGTCAATATTTCTGGTAGAATGGCATGAAGAGAAAGATAGCTCGATTTGTCTCTCGTTGTTTAGTTTGCCAAAAAGTTAAAGCTGAACATCAGAGACTAGCTGGACTTCTTCAACCTTTCCCAATCCCAGAATGGAAGTAGAAGTATATTACCATAGATTTTGTAAATGGGTTGCCTAAATCCCCAGCTGGAAGAGATGCTATAAGGGTTATAGTTGACCGACTCACCAAGGTAGCTTATTTTCTCCCTATCAGGATTGGTCAGTCGACGGATCAGCTAGCAGAGATGTATCTTAGACAGATAGTCAGATTGCATGGAGTGCCAGTCAGTATCGTATCGGACAAAAATTTAAGATTTACGTCGCACTTTTGGCAGAGTCTTCAGGAGAGTTTGGAAACTCATCTCAAGTTTAGTTCAGCTTATCATCTGCAGACAGATTGTCAGTCAGAGCGTACGATTCAAACTCTTGAAGATATATTGTGATCATGTACACTTGACTTCGGTGGTTTGTAGAAAGATCACTTACATCTAGTGGAGTTCTCCTACAATAATAGTTTTCAGGCCAGTATCCAGATAGCACCGTTTGAGGCACTATATGATAGAAAGTACAGATCACCTTTAGCCTGGGATGATGTAGGCAAGAGGCAGATGCTTGGTCCAGAAATGGTTACGCAGACTATCGAGGTGGTCAGATAAGTTAGAGATCATCTTCAAGTTGCATAAGATCGTCAGCGCCATTGGGCCGATTCTCATCGACGTCCTCTTGAGTTTTCTATCGGCCACCACATAATCTTTAGAATTTTGCCTACCCGTGGCGTCATTCGATTCGGCGTACGAGAAAAGCTTAGTCCTAGGTATATAGGACTATTTGATATTCTCGAGCGAGTAGGTGATGTGTCCTATCGTCTCGCTCTTTCGTCGTCGTTACGTGAGATACATGATGTATTCCATGTATCCCAATTGCGACGGTACATTCTGGATTCGAGCTATATTCTTGATCATTCGAAATTGGTTGTTGGTACCAACCTTTCGTATGAGGAAAGGCCAGCATCCATATTGGACCAAAGGGAGAAGATACTCAAGAACAAGAATATTAGTTTAGTCCATGTTGCTTGGGGTCATCACTCTTTGGGTGAGTCAACTTGGAAACGTGAGGATGATATCCGATTGAGATATTTACACCTGTTTGACTCATGAGGTATATTGTCTTTCTTATGCCTTATGCTTTTAACTCCTTGCTTGCATGAATGATTGCTTGATTAACTGCTAGTCGTAGATTGCATGTGGTCAGTGTAGCTTGCCCTGACATCTCTAGCCTCTTGATTAAATTCCGAGGATGGAATTATTTTAAGGTGGGTAGAGTTGTCACTCCCATTTTTCCGTTATACGTATTTTTAGTATACGAAATTCTGACTTTTGTCAGGTGACCCATATTTTGACTTATCTTGCTTAGCCTAGTCTTGTTTTAATATTGCCTTGCTTTAATTTGGTTTGGTTCAACTTGGCTTGGCTTGACTTGGTTTGTTTTGGTTTGAGATGATAAGGGTTTGTATAAAAACCAACTCCTCTCTCTCTCCTCCATTATTTCTTATTACTTCTTCATTTACTCATCCCACCTACCAAGCCCTAGGCAAGTGCAACTTGCTTCATGATGGATCTCAAATTTTATTGTTCCATTGTCTTCCTTGCTTGATTCTAAGCCTCTTTAGAACTAGAAGATTTTGGTTTTGATGGTTATATTTTTGTAGATCTAAATTTATAGTTTTTTTGGTTTTTCCTAGTTTTGATCTCTTAAACTTTGTTATGTTCGAAAACTAATGGTTCCAAGTTATAGAGAATTCAATTTCATTCAGTTTAGACCTTTATTTTGCCCAATTTCGTGTCCTTTAGCCCAAGTTATGGACATTGGAAGTTTCTAAAAGTTCATGGCCAAAAGCTTGCTAGTAGGGACGATACCTCGTGTACCTCGTACGCACCTCACGCACCTCGTGCACCTTTTGGTCCGTGCACCTTGCACCTCGTACACCTTCTGGTTTGCGCACCTTGCATCTCGTGCACCTTTTGGTTCGCGTACCTTACACCTCGCGCACCTTTTGGTTCGTGCACCTTACACCTCGCGCACCTCGTGCACCTTGCACCTCACGTACCTCGTACATCTTATACCTCGTGCACCTTACATCTCGTGCAACTCGTGTACCTTGCGCCATGTGCCTTTGCCCGTGCACGAATCACTATAAATGATGGTTTTTGTCCGTTTAAGCTATTTTGTAGCTAGAATCTTAGAAAACTCAAAACTTGAAAGTTATAAATCTTTGTCTTGGCTTCAAGATTCTTCTTGTCTCACTTTAATAAGAGTTCATATGTGACTTATAGTTTCAATCACACATGGGTGTTTTCGATCTTCTTTGCATGTTTTCTATACTTGGCCTAAATTACAATGACCCGACTTGACACTTGATAGTCTTAAGATAGTAACTTGAACATGACTTGAACATGATAATATGAACCCATCTTGATAACTCTTGATAAGTGGCCCGTGAGGCACACTCCAGACAAGTACTCTTGACATGACAAGTAACCTGACATGACATGTATAATCTTGAAAGACTGTTGCGGTAGCTACCCTGACTTGCTAAGTAACTCTTGTCTTGACATCATGGTTGACTTTCTTGATTGTGCCTGTACAAGCTACCTGTCTCATCTTGTATTATGTCTAGGACATGGATTCCTGGTTACCACGGTCAGGAATTCACAATGAATCTGACTAGGATAATTACTAGATTGATCAAGTAGTTTATATAGAGAGATTTTTCCCAGTTACAGGTGATCCCGTCATCCCGGCCACACCTGAGGGACTTATAGCCTGCCGACGAGTAGGGCAAATTTTCAGCCCACTGTCATGTGGGACACTTCTTGAAAACATAAGTACTGAAAGTACACCAGTAATCTTGATAACTCTTGTAACTCTTGTAAATTATCTCGCCTGGATAACCTGGATAGCTACAGGGCTTGTGACTGCAGGAACATCTCATTGCATCTTACTAGTAACTAGGCCGGTGATAACCCTAGTTAGCTAACGATAGGAAGCCGTAGGACTTGATTGGCCGTGCCTGAATGCTTGCTCGTGATTAGCATTGGAATTATATTCCGTCTCTTAATGCAAGTTATTATTTTATTCTAACCCTGTCTTCTTGTCATTTAAGCCTGTTCATTTATTTATTCTTTTATTTTATTACTGCTAGTTTTAGTTCCTTAATGAAGAATCCCTTGTGGTACTTGCTCTTTCTGGGGTCTGACCCACCGGGTTTTGTATGGCCAGATTTCGGAGTGATATCCGAGGATCTTCCTGCTTATCAGACAGATGGTGAACACCAGACGTAATTCTGGCAACGAGTGGGTTTCTAATTTTGCTCTCCCACTCTATTGTAAATTATTCTTTTGAGACGTTTAGCCGCCGAGCAAGTGTTAGCTCGTGTTGAAATTTAAATTTCTGTCTGCGGTAGGGCTGTTACTGTTGGCACATTTTATTTTGATATATTAACAACATCTTCGTAGTTTAGTTTTCTCTGTTATCAGATTGACATCATTTCAGAAGCTCTCTACATAAAGTCTGTCCATTCAAGAATAGCAACCATGGACTTGAAGATTGAAGCAAAGACCGACATTCCTTGACAAGACGGCTCTCTACACTTCAAGATTTTGAGTCTGTACAAGGTCTAGGTCTTTCTATAAACACTTAAGGTTGGATGACAAACTAAAATCTTTCTAATTATTCAGTCAAAAATCAATACCTTATAGAACGGTATACCGGCGGTATGCTCCGGCATACCGGCAGTATACCGTTTTACTGACCACAAAACTTTCTGTAAGAAATGTCGGCATACCGGCGGTATACCGTTTTTGTGGTCCACAAAATATTCTGTGTTAAACATCGGCATACCAATGGTATACTCCGACATACCGACGGTATACCGTTTTGTTTGCCTCAAAAATGTTCTGTGATAATTATCGGTATACCGACGACATGCTCCGGTATACCGACGATATACCGTTTTGTTTGCCACAAAAACGTTCTGTGATAATTATCGGCATACCGACGGTATACTCTGACATACCGACGGTATAACGTTTTGTGTATCACATAATATACTGTGACAAACAGTCGGTATACCGACGGCATACCGCTGCATACCGACGGTATACCGGTTTATAATATTTAATTTTTGAATGGCAAACACTAGCATTAATGACTAGCATTAAATGCTCCCAATGGATATAATTATGACCGTTACTGTTCGACCGGCATACCGACGACATGCCGATCCATACCGACAGTATACCGGTCAGGCTGTATCCAGGAGCATTAAATGCTACCTACTCTTGGTTTCTTTATAAATGGAAGCTTTCTCTTTCTTGAAGGCTCATCCACTCTTGCCATAAATTTTCCAAACAAACAAGAGATCCACCATTAATACTCTACCAAGCTTTTAATTGTCATCATCTCCC
This sequence comes from Iris pallida, assembly GCA_029216955.1. Lineage (NCBI taxonomy): Eukaryota > Viridiplantae > Streptophyta > Magnoliopsida > Asparagales > Iridaceae > Iris > Iris pallida. The sequence goes on along the minus strand of JANAVB010025200.1, from coordinate 1,120,464 downwards.
AAAGTGCTAGAGTATTTAAGAGTTATAAATTTTGATCTTCAAGTGTTAGAAGATCAATAAGTTCTCTTCTCATTTCTTTGAACTTGGCGAGCCTTCGTAAGAAAACTCGTGTATTGAAGTTGGCGAGTTCTTCGGATCCAAACTCGTGTTGAAGTTGGCGAGTTCTTCGGATCTAAACTCGTGTGTACTATTTTATTAAATACTGGATTTAAGCCGGAGAGAGTTCCGGGACTGGATTGCCTCTAGCGAGGATACCAGGATACATCTTGTGTTTGATCTTCTTACTCTCTCTTTTTATTTGACGTATATTGCTTCTTGTGCTTAAGTTATTTTTTATTTTCCTATTCACCCCCCTCTAGGGTTCTACAATTGGTATCAGAGCTTTGTTCTCTTGATTTGGATTTACACCCTTTGAGTGATCCATGGCCACTAACCCTAGTATCAACACCTTCCACAATGAGGGACACTCCACAAATAGACCTCCCCTATTTGATGGAACCAACTATAACTACTGGAAGATTAGGATGAGCATTTATCTAAAGTCCATAGATTTCGATTTATGGGATTGTGTGGTAAACGGTCTTCCTACTCCTTCCAGAGTTATTGAGGATGTTTCATCTGACACCCTTAGGGACTTACTCACTGAAAATGCCAAGAAGTTTGCTAGTCGAGATGCTAAGGCTATGAACGCTCTTTACTGTGCTCTCGATAGTAGTGAATTCAATAGAATCTCTACTTGTAAGACTTCCAATGAGATTTGGAAGTTACTTGAAGTCACACATAAGGGAACATCACAAGTAAAGGAATCCAAGATTAGTAGACTCACGCAAGAATATGAGTCCTTTAAGATAAAATATGATGAGTCTATTACTTGCATGTTTACTCGTTTTGGTGATATTATTAATCCTCTTTCTTCTCTTGGTAAGGAATATCCTGCTCATAAAAAGATCAAAAAAAATCCTTAGAGGATTGACAAAAGGATGGAGTCCTAAAGCTACCGCAATCATTGAGGGGAACGACCAGACAGTCATGAACCTTGAGACCCTCATGGGGAAGCTTATGACTCATGAACTCGATATAAAAGATCAAGAGGAATGTTCCATACAAGAGAAGGAGAAAGAGAAGGCCAAAAAGAATGAGAAGTCTCTTGCTCTCAAAGTTACAAAGTTCTACTCCAAGGATAGCTCCGACGATAACGAGTCGGACGATGATGAAGAAATAGCTCTCACAGCTAAGCACTTTCGAAAGTTCCTTAAATTCAACAAAGCCAACCGCTTCAGACGGGACAATGATGAAGATCTGGCGTGTTATCAATGCAGAAGAACCGAACACATCAAGAGGGACTGTCCCATGATAAAAAAAGACTCAAGCAAGTACGAGAAGCCTAGCAAAGGAAGTTCGTCCTCCAGGAAATTTGCGAACACAAGCATTTGGTGTGAGAGTGACACAAGCGACTCCGACAACGACAAAGAGTGCAAACACAATACAAACGTTTGTCTCATGGCAACCGATGAGGTACTTGATGATCTTTCCTTAAATACTCTTACTTATGATGACTTGGAGAAAGCTATCTTTGAACTACATGAAGAGCACAAAGGTGTTAGGAATAAATACAAGAAATCTCTAAAAGAGGTTGATGCTCTTCAACTTGAAGTAGAGAGACTCTCTAGCATCATTATTGATGTAAAAGGGAAATCTTCCGCTTCTGACACGGATGAGATAGAGTCTTTGCGACTCAAGTTTCAAGAATCCCTTATCACCATCAAGAAAAAGGATGATGAGATTCAATCCCTCAGAATGGCTTATGAATTTGCTATGCATAAAGTTCAAGATGCTAATAGAAGAGAATATGATACTTCTATTAAGTATAATGATCTTCTTGTACCGAGTAAGAAACTAGGTAATAAGAACACTACTCACATACATACTCCAAGACACCTCCACACTCATCACAATGCTAGGCATAATTCTTACATGAACACTACACACAAGTCCTATTCTAACACAAGTAAAGGACCATTTGTTAAGAAAAATACTTTACATCATGCTTTTTATTATCATCATCATAATACTAATGATAGAACTCCTTGTACTAGAGATTCACATATGCATGATACTCACACGTCTTCTTCTAAATCCTCTATAATTTGCAACTACTATGGCTTGCTTGGACATACGACCAATTATTATCATACAAGGAAACTAGTTGATAAGAAAGTTTATAAATGGGTTCCTAAGACTAACACTCAAGGACCCATACGATCATGGGTACCAAAATGTTCATCTTCAACTTATGTTGTAGGTGAAGAGTCCTTCTCATGCTAGAAGCAAGTGGATTCTCGATAGCGGTTGTTCACGGCACATGATCGGGGATGCTTCATTATTTACAACGCTATCGATGAAGAAGGAAGGACACGTCTCCTTTGGTAACAATCTTAAAGGTCATATTATAGAAAATGGTAATATCGGTTCCCCTCCTTATCCTTGTATTAAGAATGTGTGTCTTGTTACTAATCTTAAACACAATCTTCTTAGTATTAGTCATCTTAACGATAATGGTTATGATATTAAGTTTGTTAAGCTTAAATGTTTTATTACCGATAGTTCAAGTGGATCTATTATTCATGAAGGCATTAGAGAAAACAATATCTATGTTTTATATCTTGTCGAAGACACTAACAATGACAGGTGCTTAGTTGCTAAGAACGATGAAAGTTGGCTTTGGCACATGAGGCTCGGACATGCCAACATGGATACCATTTCTCGTCTTGCCACCAAGAAGCTTGTTAGAGGACTCCCATGTATCCTTTTCAAAAAGGATATGGTGTGTGAAGAATGCGAGAAAAGTAAGTTGACCAAGTCATCCTTCAAATCCATCAACTCTGTGAGTACCACTAGACCTCTTCAACTTATTCATATGGATCTTTTTGGTCCTAGTAGAGTTGCTAGTCTTGGAGGCAAGCTTTATGCTTTTGTTTTGGTTGATGATTTTTCGAGATTTACTTGGGTTATTTATCTTGCTTGCAAATGTGATACTTTTCGTGAATTTGTTGCTTTTTGTAAACGTGTTCAAAATGAGAAAGGTTTTTCTATTAACAAGATTAGAAGTGATCATGGAGGAGAATTTGACAATGTCGATTTCAAAAGATTTTATGAAAAGAATAGTTTTGGACATGATTTTGCTTGTCCACGAACTCCTCAACAAAATGGTATTGTGGAGAGAAAGAATAGAACCCTTGGCGATATGGCCCGGGTTATGTTAAACCAATATAAGCTCCCCCAATATTTTTGGGCGAAAGCCGTTAACACGGCATGTCATGTTATAAATAGGGTCTTGATTAGACCTATTTCTAAAAAGACTCCTTATGAGCTTTGGTTTGACAAAATTCCCTCTATTGAATATTTTAAAGTTTTTGGATGTAACTGTTTTATTTTGAATACCAAGGATAACCTAGGCAAGTTTGAAGAAAAAGCCTATGAAGGAATATTCCTTGGATACTCTACTCCTAGTAAAGGTTTTCGTATTTTTAATAAAAAAGTCTTGTTGTCGAAGAGTCAATCATTGTCTCTTTTAATGAATTTAACTCTTCTACATTCTCCGCTTCCGATGATATTGATGACATCTCGTTTGGGTTGGAGAACTCCTCTATTGGAGATCGTCCTTCTTCATCTAACAATGAAGTTGTGACTCCTCCAACAAAAGAGTCCCCACCACTCGAGCCTCCTCAAAAGGATCTCCCAAAAGAATGGAGATTTGTCACCAATCATCCTAAGGAGCTTATCATTGGGGATCCTTCTTTTAGTGTAAGCACTAGATCCTCCACTCGTGATCTTTGTGCAAACGTGGCTTTTATCTCTCAAATAGAGCATAAAAATATTAATGATGCTTTTCATGATGAATTTTGGATGATAGCGATGCAAGAAGAGCTAAATCAATTTGAGCGAAACAAAGTTTGGGAACTTGTCCCTAAACCTAGCAATCACCCCATTATTGGAACTAAATGGGTGTTTCAAAATAAACTTAATAAAGATGGGTTAGTAACTCGTAACAAAGCCCGATTGGTTGCTCAAGACTATAACCAAGAGGAAGGCATTGACTACGACGAAACCTATGCTCCGGTTGCTCGTTTTGAATCCATTCGTATGCTATGTGCTTTTGCTTGCTTTAATGATTTTAAACTCTTTCAAATGAATGTTAAGAGTGCTTTTCTAAATGGTATTATTAAAGAGGAAGTTTATGTAAAACAACCTCCTGGCTTTGAAGATTTTCAATTTTCTAATCACGTGTTCAAACTCCACAAAGCCCTTTATGGCCTCAAACAAGCTCCCCGTGCTTGGTATGAGCGCCTTAGCTCCTTTCTTGTTTCACACAATTTTTCTAAGGGCAAAGTCGATACGACACTTTTTATCAAATTCCATATTGGCACTCTTTTATTGGTTCAAATTTATGTCGATGACATTATTTTTGGTTCTACTAACAATACACTTTGTGTAGAATTTGCTAAAGTAATGCAGAAAGAATTTGAAATGAGCATGATGGGTGAACTATCATTCTTTTTGGGCTTACAAATCAAACAAGGACCCAAAGGGACCTTTATCAATCAAGCAAAATATACAAAGGATCTCCTCAAGCGTTTCGAACATGACTCATCCAAATCAATGAGGACTCCTATGGCAACAACGACAAAGCTTGACAATGATGAAGATAGCACATCGGTCGACATTCGTAAGTATCGAGGCATGATCGGTAGTTTACTTTATCTAACTGCTAGCTGTCCTGATATCATGTTTAGTGTATATCTTTGTGCAGGATATCAAGCAAATCCAAAGGAATCGCACTTATGTGCTGTCAAGCATATTTTTTGATATCTCAAAGGCACCGTTAACATGGGTCTTTGGTATCCAAAATCTTCATCCTTTGAGCTTCACGGCTTCTCGGATGCAGATTTTGTCGGATGCAAGATTAACCGAAAAAGCACTAGCGGCACATGTCAATTCCTTTGGAAATCTTTAGTATCGTGGTTTAGTAAGAAATAAAATTCTGTTGCTCTTTTAACTACTGAGGCCGAGTATATTACGGCCGGTTGCTGTTGTGCACAAATTCTTTGGATGTCACAAACACTTATAGATTATGGCATTTCTTATACTTGCACCCCTATTAAATGTGATAATACTAGCTCGATCAATCTCACGAAAAACCTGATTTGTCACTCATGCACGAAGCACATTGAAATTAGACACCATTTTCTTCGTGACCATCAACAAAAAGGGGATATCCATCTTGAATTTATTGACACTACTTATCAATTAGCCGATATTTTCACCAAACCACTCCCGGAGGATCGCTTCATTTTTCTTTGCCAAGAATTAGGAATCTTAAATTTCGACGCATAAGTTCAACTCAAACGGCACACCGTCGGTATACTACTGTATACCGATGGCACGCCGATTTTGGTTCAGAATTATGTTCTGTGCCAAAAATTGGCATACCGTCGGCATACGTCGGTATATCGATTTGCGGCGGACTGCTGTGTCAGATCGAGCTCGGGCCCCACCTCTCTTCCATTCTCTCTTTATTCCTTTCTTCCCCTTATTAATACCCATCACATCTATCATCTTCCTATTTAATACCCAACTCCTCCTCTCCTCTTTCCAAAACCCACCACCCTTTCCACTTCCTCTATATAACCGTTCCCACCCTTCCCCTTCCCAACATCTCTTTTAAAAATCCTATTCTCTTAATCATCCTCCTCCACTTTTCATATCTTCTCAAAACCCTACTTTCTCCTCCAACATTCTTCATCTCCTCCATGGCCAATCCCAAGCGTCCCTGTTCCTCCTCCACCGCTTCGAATCCCTTCACCCCGGTGGCTCTCTCCCATGGATATGACCAGCAGGTCTTCACTTCCTCTTTGGCCGCAGAATCTTGGTTCCAGCACTTCGTGCACCATAACGTCTTCAAAGGCTGCGCCATTAACTGGAACCTCTTCCCCGGCCATGTCTCTCTCTTCGAGGCAGTCGATCTCTCTTCCATCCTTCGGCGTCAGGTGCCTGTCTACCCCGCCGTCGTCCGCCTCTTCTACTGCAACCTGGTTCCGGACATCGAGAACGGCGCCATTGAGATGATGGTCAACGAGCGCCACTTTCGCTTGACGGCTCGTGACATCGCTAGCATTCTCGATGTCCCGGACAAAGACGAGGCTCTTTCGGGATTGGCTGCCCTTTATCCTTCGACGGAGTGCTCCTTTGACGACTTCTGCGCTATTATCTATAAGGGCCCAAACCCTCCTGCTATCTCGGCCCTTTTCGTGCAGCTGGAGTCGTTCTATTACGAGCTCCATAGGATCGTGTGCTACACCCTCTATCCCAAGGGCGGCAACTATGATGCCATCACCGCCGACGCCCTGGTTTGCATGTACTTCCTCTACTCGAAGAAGTCTTGGTCCTTCTCCAAGACTCTTCTCTATGCCTTCTTCGGCGTCCTGCCCGCGGGGAAGCATAATCTCTACTATAGATCCTTCATCACCCTAATCTTGGAAGCGAAGAACGTCGACCTCTCCCTTTGCCAGTCGGACGGCGTCCCTTTCTTCCTTGCTCTTTCTCGTTTCCTTGGTGGTGCATCCGCATCTCGTGCCTCCTCCTCTCAAGAGCTGCCTGCCACTGCTCCTACTACACCCTCCTCTACTCCTCCTGCCTCCAACCGTTACATGCCGCTGACCCAGCAGCATTTCGACATGCGTATGGCACAGGCAGAAGAGCAGATACGGGCTCACACTCGTGGTCTTGGAACCCTGATCCAATCCCGTTTCCATGACAAGGCGTATTTCATTCAGTGCACCCTTCAACACCAGTATGCATTTTTGGATCTTAATCTTCAGGATCCGATGTACCAGGCCTCGCGCTTTTCCGATCCTAATGACTACGATTTTATGTACCCGGACGGCATTGATCCTTTTGGTGCGTTCCACCGGGCTCAGGATGGAAGGGATGATCCGGACGATGAGTAGGGGTGGCTTTCTTATGATGGTGATGGCGAAGTAGTGGTTGTCTTTTTTCTTTTTTGTTTTATGTCATTTGAGGTCCTTCGGGGACCAGTGTTTGGATGTTTTTAGTTGTGTGCCGTCCTGCGGGGACTTGATATTTGCTTCTGTTACTGTCTTCTTAACTCTCGTAGAGGAGAGTTTTTTCTCAGCTTTTTATGTACTGGTTTATGAAGAGTCCTGCATGTAATCAATTCCTATCTTTAAATATATTTGCATGCTTCTGTCTATAACACCGTGGTCTCTATTACTTGTTATTTTTGTATTTTTTCCCCATATTTGACTAAGTGACAAAGGGGGAGAAAATGTATTGAGGGGGAGTTGTCTACCTACGGGGGAGTCACTCCCGAAAGATGCTCTCTCTCTATTTTGTCAATTATCAAAATGGAGGAGATTGTTGGCACATTTTATTTTGATATATTAACAGCATCTTCGTAGTTTAGTTTTTTCTGTTATCAGATTGACATCATTTCAGAAGCTCTCTACATAAAGTTTATCCATTCAAGAATAGCAACCATGGACTTAAAGACTGAAGCAAAGACCGGCATTCCTTGACAAGACGGCTCTCTACACTTCAAGATTTCGAGTCTGTACAAGGTCTAGGTCTTTCTGTAAACACTTAAGGTTGGATGACAAACTAAAAGCTTTCTAATTATTCAGTCAAAAATCAATACATTATAGAATGGCATACCGACGGTATGCTCCAGCATACCGGCGGTATACCGTTTTACTGACCACAAAACTTTCTGTGAGAAATGTCGGCATACCGACGGTATGCTTCGACATACCGGAGGTATACCATTTTTGTGGTCCACAAAACGTTATGTGTTAAACATCGGCATACCGACGGTATACTCCGGCATACCGATGGTATACCGTTTTGTTTGCCTCAAAAACGTTCTGTGATAATTATCAGCATACCGACGGCATGCTCCGGCATACCGACGGTATATCATTTTGTTTGCCACAAAAACGTTCTGTGATAATTATCGGCATACCGACGGTATACTCCGACATACCGACGGTATACCGTTTTGTGTATCACATAATGTTCTGTGACAAACAATCGGTATACCGACGGCATACTGCTGCATACCGACGGTATACCGATTTATGATATTTGATTTTTGAAGGGCAAACACTAGCATTAATGGCTAGCATTAAATTCTCCCAACGGATATAATTATGACCGTTACTGTTCGACCGACATACCAACGGCATGCCAGTCCATACCGACGGTATACCGGTCAGGCTGTATCCAGGAGCATTAAATGCTACCTACTCTTGGTTTCTTTATAAATGGAAGCCTTCTCTTTCTTGAAGGCTCATCCACTCTTGCCATAAATTTTTCAAACAACCAAGAGCTCTACCATTAATACTCTACCAAGCTTTTAATTGTCATCCTCTCCCAAAGTGCTGGAGTATTTAAGAGTTGTAATTTTCGATCTTCAAGTGTTAGAAGATCAACAAGTTCTCTTCTCATTTCTTTGAAGTTGGCGAGCCTTCGTATGAAAGCTCGTATGTTGAAGTTGGCGAGTTCTTCGGATCCAAACTCGTGTGTACTATTTTATTAAATAGTGGATTTAAGCCGGAGAGAGTTCCGGGACTGGATTGCCTCTAGCGAGGATACTAGGATACATCTTGTGTTTGATCTTCTTATTATCTTTTTATTTGACGTATATTGCTTCTTGTGCTTAAGTTATTTTTTATTTCCCTATTCACCCCCCTCTAGGGTTCTACAGTTACATGATTGACAAATCCTAGGGTTGATCATGTATGACTTAAACTCTTGCTAGTCTTCGTATTTTGTATGACTAGTTTCATGATCATCTGAATATATAATGTTTGGGGTGCCTTATCTTGTATGTTTGATGATCTAACATCTTGTAATATTTACTTGCTTGCTTGAGATTGAGACACTAGATTTGTTCTTGACCATAAGAGACTTTTGGCTTGTAGATAAACCCTTATGCATCTAGACAGTCGTGACCATATTGTGAGGTAGATTGACTTCAATATACGTAGCTGACTGTGTCTATCCCCCGTTCTCCAGTATTCTGGTTCTGGGGCATGACAATATTGAGACATGATTATGACACGTGATGACGATACTTGAATTTGGTTCATGAATAATGATCTTGACTCATTTAAAATCCTTGAATCACCTTCTGAATCACCTATTATATGAATCATGGGAAATGAGAAATGCTAAGTAGTTATGTGACCAATGACCAACTGTCGGGATTATTTCAGAATGATAGTTCGAAATACATCACACGTATGTTCTGTAGTGTCCTGTCCCGCTCAGTCAATCGGAGGAATCGAAATGTCAACGACGTTCGGACTTAGCCTTGTAACGGCTACTCGAAGGCCCGCTCGGTCGAGGCGACTCCTCGTTCAGGTGGGATAGTTTCGGTGAACTTGCCTCATCTTAGCCATCATATAATAAATCACATGTTTTTAACTTGCACAAGTAGGCTTGATAATAAAAGAGACAAATCCACATAGATAAGAGAATAATCCCGACGGGTCGAATTGAGTTATAATATGGAAGGCTCCAACTGTCATTTAGAGTTGGTGCACGGCATGCTTTGAAAATGACACTCGATCCTTCGTCCCGTGGCTTGGGAGAAGAAAAGTTGGTATTCGCCGCAAAGCTAAGAGTTAGCCTAAGTCATAGGCGTTGCCCGCATAAACGCTTCATAAAGCACGCACGGTCCCATCGTCCAAGGCTTAGCATAGCCTTGGCTTGTCCCATGAGTTAAGTTGCGTTGTACGGCTTGTGACATAAGTCTAGGCACCCAAATGACTTGGTCGTTCAAAAGTCGAACACATGCGCGGTACGTTTTCGCGATGCGCGGCTTGACGTAGCCTTTCCTCGTCGTGTTGTTGTACGATTAAGTTAGTCTAAGTTTTGTTAGGCTATCGAAGGCATTCTAAGCACTGTCCCGCGTATTCTACGATTGTCGAAATTACTTGGTTTCACGACTTTAAGGCCCGTCGTATAAAGTGTCTGAGACGATAGTTCCACCCAGAACATCAATTGGCGTAAGGCACGATGTCACGGACTTAGTGTTTCTAAGGCACGAGCCACTGTTGATTTATTGAGTTTGGAAAAAAAAGGCTTTCAGATAGGCATTCCTAAGTTGCATGGAATGATAAGGCAAGAAAGAAGAATGCTCGCGACCATTGGTCGTCGAGGCGGTCTTAGATGTGAGAAGTATTGAACTTGGCCCTGAAAGAGATGGTAACACTAGAAGAAGAATGACTGTGTGAGACGTCAGTTCGAGTAGAGTCTTGCATGGTCATTGGACAACTTATCGACAAAGAGGAGTTTCCACGAGCGGCAACCCTGGGTGCCATGGGATCGCGTCGTCCTGGAGGGAAACACGGTATAGCCGAAGCTGGACGAACCGCTCGGGTTATTCGGGAACTTTCAACGGGGCTAGCTACTTGCGTTGAAAGGGTCACCGAATAGCAAGGCTATAGTCCATGATAGCTTGTGATGTTAGTGACCAATTCATATAGATGGGTCGGCACGGGCGGCAATCCGCATGTGTGCCTTTGGATTGAGTCGAGTTGAATGTGTGTACAGTTAGAATACAATATTGGGCCTAAGATTTGGCTGCAACATAGGCGACGTGCTTCGGCATAAGATGTGGCGTCGAGTCTTAAGTTGTTGGCATATAAGTTACATAAGTTGGATTTAAGTCATCTTGAGTTTAAGTCAGGAAACGCCGCAAGGCAAAGTCGGTCGAGTGATATTTAGTCCACAAGTCTTGATTTTGGTCAGTTGGTGATTAGAGTAGCAAGGGCCGCTAGGCGGCAATATGGTTATATCACATTGAGTTTACGAGGTACGACACAATAGACTTGTAGCACGGTCACGTAGAAATTGGGTACTATCGCGTTGTTGCGTCTCTGATTATGGGCCGAAAGGCAAGCACGACTCGATAGGTTAACGTTATTGGTACGAGAAGGGTCAAGTGGCAAAGTACGAATTGACGTTATTGTTGCAAGCATGGGATGGTCTAGAGACACAAGTAGGCCAAGGCGTCTGTCCTAAAACTGATCCTAAGACAAGAGTAGAAAGACAATAAAAAAGGTTTACGTTGCAAAAAGTAAATGAACGTGTCAGTTTTGTATGGATAGGTGATGAGCTCATTCCGCCAGTACAGTTGAGTACTGACACCCACGCAGTTTTCATGTGCAGGCACAGGTAGAAGCTCGTGGCACGGAGCTCACTTGGATGCGTCGAGGCACGGAGTTGCTTGGCGATTGAAGGCGTGCGGCCGCGTGGAGTCTGGATTATACGAGATATAATGTATGGACGTCGCCTTCTGAAGCATCCGCTGGTTCAGGACTTGTATTGAGAGATGAGAGAGAGCTGAGTGACTTGTAATGTGAGAAGAATGAGCTTGAGTGAGCTTGAGTGACTTGTAATCTTGGCCTTGTGCCCCATTATAAGCCTTGTTTCAATATTAGTAAAATGCATCTTTTGAATGACTTGTGTTTTGTTCTAAATTTCTGCTGCTATTATTCAATGTCTCTGCTTGGGACTTCTGTGCGACGACCCCGTCACAACCGTTGTAATCGGCCGTTATGGAACACGTCTTGCGCAAGCACAATTTAGGCTCGTGCGGCATCACGCCTTAGCAAGGATGATCGCTCCTACGGGAGCGGGGCGTGACATAGTGTTATCAGAGCACGGCTTTACGTCCTTGGACTTCGATTGAATTCTTTAACTCCATTGTTTTCGTAAACTCTGAAGTATTGCTTCCACAAAGTTGATATCATTGGTGCGCTCTATCTCAAATGTCCCACGAGATCCATAAAATAAGTCTAAATAATTTACAAAATGTAGGAGAACAATTTTTGATAAGAAACAAAAAGATGGTTCACATGAAGCACGGTTGGCTAAGTCGGGCTGGGCATATACACCAAAGTTGCATTGACCATAGAAGAGTCGAGTGCGAGATCCTATCCGTCTCGGATGACAATGTTTTAGAATCGATTGAGTAAGTTTTATGACTATCGATAGGGGTGCTATCGAGCGACGATAACGTCGGTGCGATATAGATGAGCATGCTTAAAATTTAAGGAATCGTTCGGACGGAGGTTCGAAGTAATCGAATGTGAATCGAGTGACAGTTGAAGATTTGTTGAATGGCTTCATCCCTGAGTGGTGTATGCGATAGCTTCAAGGATGTCGATCGATTAAGGATGCGGGGTATCGATGAGTCTATCAGCAAGCGTCGCGTGTATGCAAAGCCGTAGATTGAGTATCGTTGAATAAATTGTAGTCTTGAGATTTGACGAGTTGATTCGAACAACCTAGAGATTGACACGCACGGAACGTGCATGAGATTGAGGATTGCACGAGTATTAAATGCGAAAACGATTGAGTAGGTAAAACTGAATCGAAGAAAAGTTAAGGTGTAGTGATCGGACGACTCGATCGAGGACATCAATGCGAATCGTATACGAAAATTTAGCACGATTGGATGATAGCATGCATAGAAATGATTCGAATATAATTGTGAAGGACTCTAAGGATTGGAAAAAATGTTGATCGATGATTTGAGTTGGCAAGGAATGATGTGAATTCAGGAAATACGTTGGTCGATGACTTAAGATAAACGGATGAATATACGTGATTTTGGATTTGAACGAATTAATCTTGTAAATGATTCGAGGGATAATGATCAATCTTAAATTTGAATGTCGAGAAGATTATCCAGTCGAACGATAGCATCATTCGTACGACTCGAAATTCGTTGTAAAGGAAGATCGTTAGGTTATGCATATCATCGATGATATTGAGGCATGTCAAAGATCGATATACGATAACTCAGGGGTGCTCTAATTCGAGGAATGACGGTCGTGCAAGTGTTATTGTTCTGATGGATGTTATACTTAGGATTTTGATTGAAATAAATGTGGATGAAAACAGAAGTGTCTTGATGGTTACGCAGATAACCACAACGTCGACATTTTTGTCTTACACGAGGGCAACTCTAGCCTTGTACAAGCATCAAATCGGATTTTGGGCGATCGTTCTGCGTGACCGCTGACAAGGTGATTCATGTCACGGGAATGATCGAACTCAAAAAATTAGGACGGGGCAACTTTGATTGTCTCGACTTGTTGCTCTGATGTAAAGGTAAATTCGAGGATTAGTCGGACTTGTGATTGATGATTGAATAAAAACTTGAGGATTGAGTAGGTCCAATCTGCGTATTGAGAATAAATTAGTCTAGACACAAAATAAGAGTTACATTCCGATGAGTATGATTATCCCGCAGGAGCGTGCATGGTGATTCAAGCCCACCATAGATAATCTGACTCGCGTGAGATCGGGGCACAACATATTGTTAAGCTAGACGACCTTATGATCGAATACGTGAATTGGGATAAACGACTTAGGCAATGTGGAATACGAATTATGGATTAGAGACAAATTGTGTCGTAGTGTGCTTGACTTGAGAAGGATTGATAGCTGGATTGTATTGAACGTGTTCAAGGAGATAGACTATGCGAACTGGCTTGTTGGACGAGCGATATTGATATGTCGAAGATTTGGTTGAGTGAACTTATCGTAGGATGATTTTGCTGAATGACTCAAATCCCGTGCGACGAATATTGGGATGTATGTAGGGAATCGATGCTCGATGTTTAGAAATCGGAGTGATACAAGCTTGGGTAGAAAACTCCGTACTATCAACTTTGGTTTGACGTTAGGATGGGGTCAGTGTTGATAATTGTTGTTTGGGAACTATGATTCCAATACTGACGGATGACATTAGCCTAAAGACATAGCCTAGCGGTTAGGCAGACGTCCCGGCACGAAGACATAGGAATTATGGAGGCACCACTCACGAGGCTCGGTTAACATGCACGTATATCAGGGACGCCTGGATAGTTGTACGATCCGACTCGAGTGGTGATGGTAGATTCTCTATCACGTGGCTTGGCTGAAATGCATGTATTTTGGGGACGCATGGAATATATGCACGATCCAACTAAGTGATACGTTGAATCAAATGAGACTAGAGAAATGGAAAAGTGTCGAGAATTTTGAAATAGTGTTTCAAAGAAAAAGACTGAAGGTAGCACGAGCGTGGCTCGGATTTGAGGAATGCATAGGCAAAATGTGTACGACAAATGTAGGATGTTGAAACAAGAGATAAGTCGATAAGTAAGTACTCAGTTAGTTTTGAGGATGAAACTTTTTCTGAGTGGTGTATGATGTAGTACCCCGTCCCGCTCAGTCAATCGGAGGAATCGAAACGTCAACAGCGTTCGGACTTAGCCTTGCAACGGCTACTCGAAGGCCCGCTCGGTCGAGACGACTCCTCGCTCAGGTGGTGTTGTTTCTGTGAACTTGCGTCATATTAGTCTTCACATAATAAATCACATGTTTTCAACTTGCACAAGTAGGCTTGATAATAAAAGAGACGAATCCACATAGATAAAGAAATAATCCCGACGGGTCGAATTGAGTTAGAATATGGAAGGGTCCAACTGCCATCTTAGATTTGGTGCACGACGTGCTTTGAAAATGACACTCGATCCTTCGTCTCGTGGCTTGGAAGAAGAAAAGTTGGTATTCGCCGCAAAGCTAAGAGCTAGCCTAAGTTATAGGCGTTGCCCGCATAAATGCTTCATAAAGCATGCACGGTCCCATCGTCCAAGGCTTGGCATGGCCTTGGCTTGCCCCATGAGTTAAGTTACATTGCACGGCTTGTGACATTAGTCTAGGCACCCAAATGACTTGGTTGTTCAAAAGTCGAACGCATGTGCGGCACGTTTTCACGATGCGAGGCTTGACGCAGCCTTTGTTCGTCGAGTTGTTGTGCGATTAAGTTAGTCTAAGTTTTGTTAGGCTATCGAAGGCATTCTAAGCATTGTCCCGCGTATTCTGCGGTTGTCGAAATTACTTGGTTTCATGACCTTAAGGCCCATCGTATAAAGTGTCTTAGACGATAGTTCCACCCAGAACATCAATTGGCGTAAGGCACGATGTCACGGACTTAGTATTTCTAAGGCACGAGCCACGGTTGATTTATTGAGTTTGAAAAAAAAAAGGACTTTCAGATAGGCATTCCTAAGTTGCATGGAATGATAGGACAAGAAAGAAGAATGCTCGCGACCATGGGTTATCGAGGCGGTCTTAGATGTGAGAAGTATTGAACTTGGCCCTGAAAGAGATGGTAACACTAGAAGAAGAATGACTGTGTGAGACGTCAGTTTGAGTCGAGTCTTGCATGGTCGTTGGACAACTTGTCGACATGGAGGAGTTTTCACGAGCGGAACCCTGGGCGCCATGGGACCGCGTCGTCTTGGAGGGAAAAACGATATAGCCGAAGCTGGACGAACCGCTCGGGTTATTCGGGAGCTTTGACTAGCTACTTGCGTTAAAAGGGTCGCCGAATAGCAAGGCTATAGTCTATGATAGCTTGTGATGTTAGTGACCAATTCATATAGATGGGTCGGCACGGGTGGCAATCCGCATATGTTGTAAACCTCCATATTTCAAATAATTATTTTTACAAACTTTATTATTTTATATCGCATTTTATTATTTTTTGGATTAAATGTTAATAGTCTTTAGTATAGTTAGTATAGTTAGTATATATATATATATATATATATATATATATATATATATATATATATATATATATATATATATATATATATATATATATATATATATATTGTAGGTTGGTGATTGCTAGTAAATAGTATAAATAATTTTTAAAGAGATTTTGATATTGTACTCATAAATTTTTTTAAATTAATTAGGAGTGTATATATATATATATATATATATATATATATATATATATATATATATATATATATAATAAAACAACCCCACCATTTATTAAAAAGGCTCAAAACCAAGCCAGTCCAAGTATACAAGACCCAAAATGACAAAGCATGTACAAGTATACCAACAAAAGGGACGGGGAGGGTAGGAGGGAGCACCATAAAAAGAGCTAAGGGAGGGAAGAAGACCAAAAGGTTTTCGGTATGTGGGAGCAATGGGTGCTCCGTTTGCGGCACTGACGTAAGATTTCCTGGGTAAGCTGATCGGCCGAGTATTGATGCCCTTCATATCTCACCTTGTTTCGATTTTTCCAAAGCACCCACGTGGCGGCCGCTGCGACGATCTGGTGGCCGTGGGAAGCAGAACCCCAGGCGACTGCCAGATCATGGAAGCGTCCGCCTCTCGGCGTAATGTTGTACATCTGGTTGAGGGTTCTCCAAGAGTCGCCTGGAAGAGACCCCCGGCAAAAGATGTGGTCGATGGACTCCATCTGGCGATCGGGACATCAATTATAAGCGGACGCAAGGCTGAAACGGATGGTTTTGAGACTATCGTCGTTGGGTAATCATTTGTAAAGGACTCTCCACATGAGGATGGACCACTTCCGGGGGATACAGGTCTGCCAATAGTGAGCGATGGGGTAATGCTGCTGGCCCGTCCCGATGAAGGCCAACCTCGCAGACCTTACCGAGAAAACACCAGAGGCTTCGAGCGTCCAGCAAATCGAATCGTTCTCACTGTCGATAGTTATATCGCACTGGCGGATGCTGTCCACCGCTTCATCACCAGCCCAATCGTAAATTTTGTCCCAGTTCCAATCGTTGATAGAGAAGTTCCACAAGTCTCTGATTCTGCTATTTCTCGGGGGCTCTGAGATGCTCGGGTTTAACCCGTCCCCGGTCCAACGCTCCAGGAATGGGTTCGAATTGCTGGTCCACAATATGAGTCTCATTGCTGGCTCGGCAAGGTCGCGGCCGACGAGGATGTGCCGCCAAGCCGCCAAAGATCTGCTATTGGATATGGCCAGAGAGGGGTGAATGTGTTTGAAGTACCTAGCCTTCATGAATCTGGTCCATAGGTTGTTGCTCGTACGGAGTTTCCACCACAACTTTATAGAGAAAGAATTAACGATGTCGGTTAACTTGGTGAATCCCAGGCCACCGACCTCGGTGGGATGAGCCATGGATTCCCAACTGGCCCAGTAGTGCTTGTCATGACCATTGTTATGCCCCCAAAAGAAGTTGCAGAAGATCTGTTCGATCGAATCGAGAACCTTCTTAGGCGGGGAATACGCGGCCAGCGTGTGGATCGGGATGGAAGTAAGCACGTGGTTGATTAGGATCATCTTGCCGTCCGGGGATAGAGTGGCGTTGTGCCACCCTGCAAGTTTTTTCCTGATTCTAGCAATGAGGTTCTCAAAGATATGAGTGTTAGATTTCCCATACACTAGGGGTGACCGAGGTAGATGAACGGGGGTTGGGTAACTGCGAATGATGTTAAGTAGGAGAGGTTCATGGCGAGCTCTCTTTTGATGTTGTGATGGGCGTAGATAATACTCTTAGACGGTTTGATCTTCTGACCCGAACATCTGGAGTACCTCTATAGGGTGTTATGGACCACTTCCACCGCCCCTACATCCCCTGAGGAGAAAATAAGTAAATCGTCCGCAAAGGCCAGGTGTGTGATGATATGACAGCCACTAGAAGTGTGATAGTGTTAGAAGTTTGGGGTATTGACCAAATTGTTAAGGTTTCTACTCAGGGCGTCCGCGACAATGATGAAAACAGTGGAGGATAGGGCGTCGCCTTGCCTAACGCCCCTACTGGATTTGAAGAATCCGCCTGCCTGGCCGTTAATAACCGTAGAAAATCACGAGTTGCTGATGGATCTCCACACGGTGTTGGTCCAAGCTTCCGAGAATTCGAACGCTCTGAATACCCATGAATTGTCAGTCCAGTCTGTCGTAAGTTTTTTCCAAGTCTATCTTAACGGCAATGTTGCCTCCTCTGGCTGGGAACTTCATGCAGGTAATAAGCTCATGGGCCAGCATAATATTGTCCTGGATGTTTCTCCCTTGCACAAAGCCTCTTTGCTCTTCTGAAATAATCTTAGGTAGAATCCCCGCCATCCTGGAAGCGATTATTTTGGAGATGATTTTGTTGGTGGAGATGCAAAGACTGATGGGGCGATAATCCCGAAAGGACTCCGGGTTATCAATCTTCGGGATGAGGATGAGGTTGGCGCTAGAAATAGCCTTAGGGTAAGTGGCACCCTCGAAGAAAGCAATAGCCGCTTCGGTAATGTCTTGCTTGATGATATCCCAGCATTTACGAAAGAAGACGCCAGTGAATCCGTCCGGACCGGGAGCACTATGTTCGTTCAGGGCCCACACCGTGTCTTTAACATCTTGAACCGTAGGTGGACGCTCCAACTGGATGTTATCGTTATCATTAATGAGTCTGGAGATTTGGTCCAAGAAGGATCTGTCAATCTGAACAGTCTCCTTGGAGAATAATTTGGAGTAGAAATCGGCAGCAGCTTCTTGGATGCTTTTGTGGTCAGTAATGATGTCCCCGTTGTCGTTAGTCGTCCGATGAATGGATAACTTCTGTCTTCGTCCATTGACGCAGGCGTGAAAGAATTTTGTGTTTCTATCTCCATCGCTGTCCCATTTCAGTCTAGCTTTCTGCTTCCAGAATTCGGTTTCCACTTTAAGCCGGAACTTGAGCATGGCCTTGGTGAGGTTCAGGGCAGACCTGGCCTTCGCAGTGCAGTCCGACGCAAAATTTGTTTCGGCGCGAGTGACGTCGTCCTCCGCAACGCGCACGGCTTGGAAAATGTCCCCGTAAGCGAGTTTGCTCCAGCTGGAGAGAGCTTTCCTCGTAGCTCGTAGCCTGTTGCTCACCCGCATAAGGGGATTTGGGGAGTCTTCGCGATTCCAAGCTTCCGAGACAATGCCCAGAAATTGGGGATGATTTGTCCAGAAGTCGAGAAATTGGAAGTTCTTCTTGAGGGGGCTAAGCTGTTTTTGATTTCAACCAGCAGAGGTGCGTGGTCAGATTCAGTAGAGTTGAGTTGGGAAAGGTTGGTAGTGATCCCCATTTCGTGCCAGCGGTCGTTCGTGAAGGCTCTGTCCAGGCGAGAGTATTGTCGACGGTCGCCTTCCTGCATATTGCACCAGGTGAAAGCGTTGCCGGTGAACTGAAGGGTGGTAAGGTGAGCATTGAAGATGAAATTGTTGAAATCTTGTATGGCCGATGTGGTAGGAGGTCACCCTCCGATTTTCTTTTCTCTGCAGGTGATCGCGTTGAAATCCCTGATGCACAGCCACGGGGAATTGGTATGGTGGTGGTGGATGTTTATGAGGTCATTCCAGAGTTGTTTCCGGTCATTAATATCACAACTACCGTGAACAACTGAAAGGATAGACCGCTCCGGGATCGAGGGGTATTCCCACCAGCAAGTAAGAGCCTGCTGGGAGTCCTGGATAACTCCAATTTTGACATTCGTCGAACAGAGGATCCAAATATCGTTCCTGCCTACTACAGCCGTAGAAAAGCCAAGCTGTAGCTAGGTAGATTTTAATATTTTGGATGGGATTTTGGGTTCAATGATGATAAGGATGTCGATCTTGAGGATTTTCCTCATGCCAGATAATCTCCTTAATGTGGGTTTGTTTGCCAGGCCGCGGACACTCTACGATAGGATGTTAATCATTAATGAAGTTGAGGGGAGGCTTTCTTGTTCCGCCTAGTGGCGGATCTGGTTAAGATGGTTTTGTTGTCGTCAATAGCTTTGTTGGCTTTGGCCCCGCGAGATGTGGACGCGTCTGCCCTTGACGAGTTGCCGCAGTCCCCGTACGAGAGGGATGCCTCTGCCATGGACGCAGTCGAAGGATCGCTAGAGGGTAGTTCCGGTGGGTCCGTGGGAATGCTCACCATTTCCCCTGCGGAGTCCAAGATGGGGTCGTCGGCAGGGATGGCTAGAGAGTCACTGGAGCTCCGGATCAGGAGGATGGTTTGCTGGAGTAGGTATCCCGCAGCTTGAACCTGAAGACCTCTCTGCACTTGGTCCGGTCCGAGGATAGCTAGGACTTCTTCGACAGGGTCGACGATGGGGTATTGTTGGTCGAAGCCGGTAAGCTCCTTATCAGGCTCCGTGTTCGGGTTGCTGTGTGCTGTCTCGGTGAGATCAAGTTTGGTGGCAAGGGTGTCACTGGATTCCGCTCCTTCTGAATCTAAAGCATCAAATTGGTTGGAGACGGTAAGGTCTAGGATGTTGCAGGTGGACTGGACTTTGATCAGCGTTTTGCAGGGGTTCTCGCTGCGGTCAGACTTGCCATCACTGGATCCGAAATGGGTGTGCGAGTTTGGGCACGCCAGGAGGGGTGACTTGGGTGTCCTGCCTTCTGCTGGCTCGTTGTCTATTCGGGGAGCTTTCTTCTTGAGTTCTGGGTGAAGGCGATGGCAGTGCTTCGTGAGGTGGCCTCTTAAGTGGCAGTGATTGCAGAACATAATGTGGTTGTCGTAGAGGACTTGTTGGGTGTGGGTCTAGTTGCCCAGTTTAATGGTTATGAAGTTGGGTGGTTCGGTGGTGAGGTCGAGTTCCACATAAATTTTAGCATAGTGAGCCTTAGTTAGGTTGCTGGTTTCGGGGGCCGTGGCGACGTATGTGCCAAAGGAATTGGCGATGCGTCGAAGGGCCGCTGGGACGAAGCATATAAGAGGTAGGTTGGGTAGGGTGACCCAAGCAGCGACTCTAGCTGAGTTCTCTTTGGTGGAGAACCCTTGCGACCATTTGATGATCTTCATCGAGTGGGGGCCGATATTCCTGCATGTGTCTTTGGACCACACGGTCCTATGATCAGTCTCGGACGAGAGATGGAGCAGAATGTGTCTAGGGTCTAGGGGGCCACCCGGTAATCCGTCGAGAGGCTCCATCTGGCAATCTCTTCCTGCACCCGAGATAATTTGGGGCAACCGGTCGAGAATTTTAGAACAAAGGTGTGGGGGAAGGAGGATGACAGTGAATTCAGTTCCAAGTCTGAGAAGGGGATGAAAGGGATAGCTGTTTCCTGAGGGAGTTCGATGTCCGGGAGGCTGACATCACGGAGAGTGAGACCCTTTTGGGGTACCAGGTCCGGGCGGAGAGCTGCGGCGAAGGACCGCTGGGCTGGACCAGACTGGGATGAGGCCAAGGTAGCACCCCCGGTTGGCATGGATTGAAACAAGGGGTTGGTGGTGACCGAGGTGGGGCGTTGGGGTGGGACTCCGGGGCCTGGCAGCGGAGGGCTGTCAGGAGGAGGTGGAAGTTCCGAAAGGGTGACAGAGGCGGAGTCTACTCCCCTGGCGGAGGACGGCGCCTCCGGCGAGACTGCCGCGGGTGTAGGGGGATCGTGTAGGGCAGCAATGGCAGCAAGGGCCTCAACGGGAGGGGTCTCGAGATCGGCAACGCTCGGGGGTAGGGTGGCTACCGAGGTCCCCAGAAGAGGAGCGATGGGAGCGATGGAGACTGGGGGCTTCGCCGCGGAGGGCACAAGGGCTGAGGGTGGGGTGGCGGCTGGAAGGCTGGCGGGGGGTTCAACAGAAGACGCGAATGGGACAGCAGCCTGGGATGATGACAGAGAGAGATGGGATGAGGGGGCTCCGGGGGACGCAAGAGGGGGCGCGTAAACCTGCGGGGGGGCAAGACCAGACGCAAGCGCTGAAAGAGAGAGGGAGTGGTACGCTGGAGTGGGGGCCATCGCACCAGCGAAGAATTGGAAAGGAGGGGCAAGTCCGGATGAGAGCATAGAATGAGAGAGGGAGTGATACGCTGAGGTGGGGGCCACCTCACCAGCGTAAAAATGGGAGGGCGCAGATTAAGAGAGGAAAAAGAGCGCTGAGGTGGGGGCCACCTCACCAGCGTAGAAATGGGATTGATGTGGCGCCGGTTCGTGCTCCACGTGACCAGCGTAGAGGGGAGAGTGGGATACTCCAGGGGCAGAGCCATCAGAGGAGGGGAGAGCTGCGGACGAGTAGTGGAGGGGCCCACAAAAATGATTCGTTGGGTTGGCAGCGTAAACCGCCGAATAGGCATGGGGGGTGGGGCCCACTCATATGAATGGCCAGCATAGCTGCGTAATGAGCAACCGAGCGTAAAAAGGGGTGGTCTTCCTCATGGCGCAGCCCAAAGGCGCCCATACCGAGGGACCTGGGTGGGTGGGGCCCCTGGCCTGCGCTGCAGGTGAGGTCCCATCCAGGGAAGGGGGTAGGTGAGACCCCTGACCTGTGCAGTACGGGGGTCCCGACCTGACAGGACATTAGAGACTGCGTCGGATTGTAAGGCGCCAGTTTGAAAAATTAGTGGGGAGAACGGTTGTCAGCCTCTGAGCTCCGACGAGCTTCCAGTCCAGATGGCACTATCACCCGGGAGAGAGGCCCAACGGGACGCTAGAGGAAAACCGTCGCTGCCGAGCAGGCTAGACGGTGGAGCGAATGGCCTTGAGAGGAAAGACAAAGGAGGAGGAGGGGAGGGGAAAGGGAGAGAAGCCAGGAAGGAGGGAGAAGAGGCAGGGGGATGTTGGCCGACCAGGGCCAGCAGGTCGTCCGACCAGGAGGGCACCATCGGAAGCCGAGCAGGGAGGCAGAAAAGAGGGCGGAGGAGGCCCTAGGGACTCCATGGGAAGAGGGAGTAGCGGAAGGAGGGTGAAGAGGGATCCATCTTTATATATATATATATATATATATATATATATATATATATATATATATATATATATATATATATATATATATATACGAATAAGGGATTCGGCCCAACCCATCAGCCCACAGCTAAAGAAAGAGAAAAAAAAATGTTAAGCCAGCTCAACCTGTAGGCAGCCCACAGGCTCAACCCGCGAGTTGGCCAAGCCATACCCGCTCATAGCCTATCTGAGGCCGAGAAGGAAAGGGAAGCAGCCGCGGCAGCAGTATATAATGCTCTCGAAGCCTAAACCCTAACTCCCTCTCTCGTGAACCAATACCCCTCGACCCCAAGGCCGCCAACCCCCCACGCACACCCCAGCCGTCGGCGAACCACCGCCGTTGACCGGAGACATCGCCGGAGCCCGCGTTCGCGTAGAACAGAGGAAGCTATGTTTCGATCAACCGCAAGGTACTCAACTTCGACCTCACCTTTCTCCCTCTATGTTTGATGAAAATACGATCCATAAATTTGTATAGGTAGCCCAGTTGACCCCCTATAAGTCCCTTCAATTATTTTTTCTCAAATGGCTTACTATAATTTTTGTAAATTCCCGAAAGTTCAGGAATTAACACAGTTTAGTGCAGAATTGTTCCTTTAACCAAAGCCCTATTTGACACAAAAATTTCGATCAGAGGATCGCAAGTTTTGAAAACTAATTGAACAAACCTCTAGACAACCTATACACCTTTTAGACGCTGTTTGTAGAGTTTAAATTCGTCTATTAGACATCAAAAAATACCGATTTAAAAATCAAGAAAAACTTGCAAATTCTGTTTCAAAAACTTAAAAATAATTTTCGATACGGCACGTGCCCCGACAAACCGGACGACGTGGTCGCACGCTATATGCATCGAAAGGCGTGTATGGATGTTGCCGACGTGAGGGAACTGACGGAACTCAGTTTCGTCCTGTGTGTGACGAAATCAGTCTGTATCCGTCGAGATACCCCCGTATCGCCAATTTGTAAACTTTACCCTAACTTCGTATACACTCGTCAAATCGAGACAAAACTTACGCCAACAGGTCCGAATCGAAATTCTGGTCCTGTGTGCCAAGTTTGGTTTGATTCTGAGAAAGGTCGACTGGAACCCCCTTTTTGGCGGGCCCGCGACCCATTCAAACGGACGATTTTGTGCGCGACTCATCGAAATCCAAAACTGGACATACCGTTGAATTTCTCTCCTCAAACTGAATCCGTAGACATGTAGTTTGACGACTTTAGAGACCATAGACTTTGGCACGCATTTCGGTGTAAAGCGGGTCCAACGGCGAACATCATTTTGATCTGAAATTACGATTTTGCCCCTGTTCCAGAATTAGACTTTTGGACAGGCATTTTCTAGGTATATCTTATACACCGAGTATATTTTTTATATTTATTTCAGCGTCCGGAGTTGTTTGGAGATTGTGACGTTTCTTGGCTGATATTGTAATTTTCTTGACTTGCACTTTGTACCATCAGGCAAGATACCTTGCCACTTTATTCTGTGATTATTATATTCTTATTTTTAGTTTTTATTTTCAGCATTTCTTATTTGTTAATATTATAAAAATGTGCGTCCAAGTCACACTTGGGTGCAGGCGACTCTATCGGTCGTTTTCTCGCTTTTATTTATTTCTCTTGTATTGACTTAGTCTAGTGACAACCCTTTTATTGATGAGGTATCGGCATATCTCATATGGCCTAGACACTTGCTTTACCATGAGTTGTGAGTCACATGTAGGATACGTGCTCGCGTAGTCGGCTGGCCACCGATACGTTATGAGGCGTGCGACGGATAGGAATAACTGCCAATAGTGTTGCATGCTAGTAGACTTGGCAGTTACTAGAGGTTTCATGAGTCATGGATATGACCCTACTAGGCATTGGATGGGGAGAACAGTTTCCTTAACGTATGGGTCCCTTATGCACTTTCCTATTACTGATCCTGCTGGCCTCTGACATTCGAGAAATGTTATGCTTTGAGGTCCCTGGTATCCTGATGGGACCATACCTGCGTTACCTGCTCCTGAGCCAGATATCCATGCGTTGAAGGTCTATTTTTAACTGCATTATCACTGTAGAACTGGTAGGCACCCTATTGCATGCATCCCTTTTCTTTCTATTATATTATCACAGTTTATATGGCATGGTATTTTCTTGTATCTTGCTACGTCCCTCTGAGGACCTGGTTATCTCTCCAAGATTAGACGACTTTTTGCAGGGGTACGGAGCAGCTCTGGATCTATCCTATATCGATGACGAGGCAGTTCCTACTGATTTCTAGTTTATTCCTTATTTGAGACATTAGTGGACATTATTTTACATCTCATTTCTTTCTATTTTGTGGAGGTTGGACTCCGATCTTGTGAGACTATTTTTCATAACTGTTTGGAGTGAGCATGTTCACCCGACTATCTTTTGATACACTTATTTATTTATTTGGACTCTATTATCTTCTGTGTTGAGCTGTGATGAGATTATATTATATTATTCTGGCCTATAATTATTTTATTTACAGCTTATGTACATATATGAGGATTCCATACATTGGAGTATTCTTCGTACATGCATGTTCACGTGCTTGGTCCTATGTATTTTGGGACTGGGCATTACATATGTGCCTTTGGATTGAGTCGAGTTGAATGTGTGTACAGTTAGAACACAACATTGGGCCTAAGATTTGGCTGCAACGTAGGCGACGTGCTTCGGCATGAGATGTGGCGTCGAGTCTTAAGTTGTCGACATATAAGTTGCATAAGTTGGATTTGAGTTATCTTAAGTTTAAGTCAGGAAACGCCGCAAGGCAAAGTCGGTCGAGTGACAATTAGTCCACAAGTCTTGATTTGGGTCAGTTGGTGATTAGAGTAGCAAGGGCCGCGAGGCGGCGATATAGTTATGTCACATTGAGTTTGCGAGGCACGACACAATGGACTTGTAGCACGGTCACGTAGAAATTGGGTACTATCGCGTAGTTGCGTCTCTGATTACACTACCAGAATAAGTCATTTTAGCGACGCCTAAAGACGTCGCTAAAACGCCTAAAGACGTCGCTAAACCAGATTAGCGACGTATTTAGCGACGTCTTCCTCTTGTCGCGGAAACCTTAGTCGGTGTTTGGGAAGACGTCGCTGATCGACGCCAACACCGACGTTTACCGACGCAAGGATACGTCGGTAATATACCGACTTTTACCGTCGTTTCGTCGATGAAATAGCGACGTTTATGATGTCGCTATACGTCGGTATTCTTTGGGAAAATTACGGACGTTTTTGATATCGTTATGCGTCGGTATATAGTACCGACGTTTTGTGATGTCGCTATACGTCGGTATATCCTGAGAAAATAAGGTAAAATCCTGGGATATTTACCGACGTATAGCGACGTTTACCGACGCATACCGACGAAACAGACGTCGCTATACGTCGGCAGCCTGGCAATATATGCCAGTTTAGCGACGTCTACCGACGCAATGTGCCGTCGGAAAGCGTCGGTAAACGTCGCTAAATTTAAAAAAAATTAAAATAAATAAATAAATTACAGTATGCAGTTTTCTCCACAGAATCATTTTCGTCCTGCAGTTTAATCTGAAACACAATACACAAGCACATTTTATCCCTGGGTTCGCCGACCCCTTCGGTGGAACAACAACACCGGTAAATTAATATCCAAATGAAACGAATAACAACATAAAATAACCAAAGTCCACACAACATATATAAACCAATATCCAAATTGTCATGGGTCTACACAATCAATTACCAATGTATCTATGCAACCAACAAACAAGTGTCACAAACAAATAAGTGTCACAAACAAATACAAAGAAAAATAAGTACTCAAACACTTAATACAAACAGCCCTAACTCGGACTACTGGGGATCTGGAGCAGGAGGGGGCACGCCGCGACGAAGGGCTAATAAAATCTCATAGTCCACCTGTGAAATCGATACCGATGAAGGAGGTAGTGACATCGGTGGAGTCGGTGTCGATGAAGAAGGCAGTGGCACCGGCGGAGTGAATCCATGGTAGATAACATTCTATCACTGCTATCAGCCACCGAATCCTGCACCAATCTCAGCCTCTCGCCCATGGTCATCTTTGACATCTGCAGATCCAATACGCTGCGCTCCATCGACGCTCTAAGATCGGTGACGCTCCGCTCTGTTCGCTCAGTCATATGTCGGAGCTCCATAATGCTGCAGTCGAGCGCATCCAATCGTGTTATAAGTGCAGGCTCATCCGACTGGTGCTGAGACTGGTCCTGAATCCGTCGTAGCAGCTCGTCCCAAAGAGACTCCATCATCTGGTGGACTCGGGCAGACTCCTGGGATGGCTGTGGACCATGCATACTAGCGGGAGATGCCCTAGAGGACTGGCTCGCAACTAGGGCGCCATAGGATCCCGTACCGTAGTACGTACCCCTACGGAGGCCACCAGTGGCGGTCATCTACAGCTCGTCCACCGACGGAGCTTGAGTGAGCTGCGAGGAAGTACCGGCCTCTCCCGCAGTACGTGTTGTAGCAGTCGCCCGGTCCCGAAGCCTCTGATACTCGGCCTTGAAAGTATAGATAGTACTCTATGATTTCTAATTTCTAATTAATTACTTATTATTACTAACTACATAAATATTTATTTGCATGCAAATTTACTAAGTTATATTAAAATTAACACGAAGTATTATAATTAACAAATAGTATTGTAATACTTACATAGAAAAGTTGGGCCCTCTCGTCAATAAGGCCTTCGCCCTTCCGATGGGTGGCCAGGAAGACGGTCACTATGTCGACGTTACCGACCTTCCTTACCTGTAATTAAATATATTATTTTAGTAATAATTTATCGGATTTGCATTAAAATAATATTTTTGAAAGAAAAATACATACCAGACGACAAAAATGTTCCGTCATCGGAATCGACCCACCACACCACTTCGAGGCATGCTGCCTAGCCGCTTTGGCCTTCTCGGACTTTTTCTTGTACCTTGGCTCGTTGAATCGAGCCTTCATCGCATCCCACTGATCAGGGGTGATCCAACCTTGGATCGGCTTTCCGGCACGATCACGAGCCTTCTGATCATTGATAGCGTCGCAGATCAGCTTAGCAGCGACAGCAGGAAACATCCCCTCGATCAGCTCGGCCCGGTGCGGTGGATAGAAAATTATATCCTAGAAGAGTACGCAAACCAAATATTTTTCAGTAATATATAATATGCATAAATCAAATGATTCATGTTAAAAGCAAATCTATTTTAACCTTGAAGCGCGCAAACCAGTAGGCCTTCCTATCGTCTAGAGCATCCGAGTAGTTTATCCAAGGACCTCCATAATTTTGCCTCAGGAGCTGGCCTAGGCGTCTCTGTACCAACAGGAGACGATATCTATACAGACATATTATATTAATGAGAAAAGTTAATTTATGATAAACACAAAAAAATGATAAACCAAAATACTTACTTTGTACCGTCGGCCCAGATCTCCGTCATCGTCTCCACCGGAGGTGCGCAGGCATCATCTGCCTGATACTGGTCGGCCGTCGGCGCAGCCTCCTCTATCTTCTCATCTACCTCCATCGTCGTATCAGCAGGAGGAACGCTACACTCGGGACAAGTCTCAGGCCTGGAACTGTTCGTCCCAGGAGATATGCCATGTAGCATCGTGGCGGGCGGAGCTACTGTCCGATACACAGGAGTACTGGGCGACGAGGATCCAGAGCCGGTACCAGTAGGAGGTACCGAAGAAGAACCCCGTCCTCTAGCAGTACCACCAGTAGGTACCGAAGGAGTACCCTGTCCTCTGCTAGTATCAGTACCCCGTGCCCCATGTCGAAAAATGCAAAACGATCCGCGATGACCTGTCATGCCTGATAACAACATATGATGAGATATAACAAAGACAACAAATAATAGAGACTAGAAATATGAAAGTGCAACAAAGACAAGATAATAATCAAGACAACATATGATGATACATTTTACAAGAAACATCTAAGTCCAGATAGTATATTTTACAAGAAACATCTAAGTCCAGATAGTACATTCAGATAATAACCAAGACTAGATAATAACCAACTCAATATAATAAGAAAATGAAAGTACGTCTCTCTCAATCATCTTCAGAATAATCATCTTGTTCGTCTTCCTCGACCTCATCTTCCTCCTCATCTTCACTTTCATCTTCGCCTTCGTCGACTTCGTCTTCCTCTTCGGATAATTCTACATCTTCTACATTATGTGTCATGTAATACGTAACTTCCGTGGAGTCCATATCAACAATATTGGTTACAAGAGGTAGCTCGTCCTCCTGATAAGCTTTTTCGTCAACATCAAAAGTATCTCTAGCTTTAGTCTTGCATACTACCCACCAGTCAGACTTCGTTGCTCTCCGTCTCGGATAAGCTATGAAGTACACGAGCTGAGCTTGAGTTGCTAGGACAAATGGTTCGTAGCCTTGATATCTATGCTTGTAGTTTATATCCACAAGACCATGCTTGTCAATTTTCCAACCTTGATTTTTAGTTGGATCGAACCATTCACACTTGAACAACATGATCTTTGCAGGTTCTCTGTCATAATTATACGTCAACTCCACAATCTCTCGCAAGATGCCAAAGAAATTATTTCCTGGATCGACGTCTTTGTAGTTCGAAGATTTGATACACAAACAACTATTTTTCGTAGAATCAAGATCCAGGAAGCTGTCTCTGATCGGAGCATTTGTCGACTCGAACCAAAAGCCATTGACACAGTAACTTGGCCATATTTTAACAAAAGTAATTGGTCCCTTGGCAAGAGTTCTAATTAATTCAATCTCGGGTGAAATTAGACGATCGACCTTAATACCAAAGAAGAGATAGTAAGTTATTTATTGTGCAGTTGCATTAAAAGAGGCCAGTAATTACCGGGGTGCTTACATATTCGCTCAACCAAGAAGGAAAATGATGTCTCATTTCTTGTTCTAATGTTTCGTCTGTTAGGTAGGGTCTAACCGACCTCAACTCAGTATTATATGTGCTGAAAAATAACGAAGCAACCGCCGATTAGTACAATAATATTAGCTTATACTATTACATTGAGATGACGTAAACTCATCATTAATTACTTACCCCTCTAACTTCTCCACTTCATCCTCATCGCAATTGAGTAATACATACAACTGAGCAGCCCTTAGCTCTTCTTCATTCAAATATCTCTTCTTCATTTTCCCTGAAGGCTTTTCGGACGCATTGAATACTTTCAATATTCCATCATTAGATTCTTGATAACCGTCGTCGTTTCTCGGAGCCCTCGTTCTATTCGTAGCAACATGAGGTTTGAAATACGTCGAGCAAAAGTTTGTAATCTTCTCGAGAATATAGACTTCACAAATAGAACCCTCGACCCGAGCCTTGTTTTTTACCTTCCTCTTTAGGTGGTTCAAATGTCGCTCAAACAGGTACATCCACCGATAACTAACGGGCCCACCAATACGTGCCTCGTAGGAAAGATAAATTGGCAAATGCTCCATAGAGTCGAAGAATCTAGGAGGAAATACCTTCTCGAGCTTGCACAGTGTTAACACAATATCGTTCTTCTGCTTTTCTAGACGATCGACGAGAAACTTACTAGAACAAAGATCTCTGAAGAATATGCTAAGCTCGGTCAATGGATTCCAAACAACCGGGGGTAAGAATTCTCGAAATACAATCGGAATTAACCTCTCCATGAAAACGTGACAATCATGGCTCTTCCCATATTGTGTATCCGGGCCACCTTGGCGGGGGATTAGCCTTCTCCACAATGCCAGCTCGAAAAGCATTCCTGTTCCTCCGGTACGGATGATCCTTCGGCAGGAATTTTCGATGACAATCGAAGAAGTACGGTTTGCCTCCGTGTTTCAAACGAAAAAGCCTTAGTGCGGTCCATGCAATACGGACATGAAAGACGATCATGCGTGCTCCATCCAGATAACATACCATAGGCCGGAAAGTCGTTGATGGTCCACATAAATGTTGTCCGCATCTGAAAATTTTGTTTTCTAGATACATCATACGTGTTGGAACCTACTTCCCACAGTTGATTCAACTCATCAATCAATGGCTGTAAATACACATCGATGTTCCTTTTCGAATTTTTTGGACCTGGGATAATAACGGTGAGGAACATATACGGAGTCTTCATGCACATCCAAGGCGGTAGATTGTACGGAGTGACGATCACAGACCAACACGAATACTGGGATCCCGAAAGTCTGAATGGGATAAAATCGTCGGAGCAGAGACCCAATCTGATATTACGCGGATCAGAAGCAAAATCTGGATACTCTCGATCAAAGTGCTTCCATGCTTCTCCATCAGATGAGTGATCCAACACTCCTTCGGTCTGTTCCCGCTTATGCCAACTCATGTTTTTTGTAGTTTCCTTCATCATAAACAACTGCTACAATCGCGGCGTCACCGGCAAGTAGTAAATCGAATCGGTAGGCTTTCTGGTACCGACAGACTTTCCTCTACTACTGCCCTTGTAGCGATCGGTACCATAAAATCTGCAGGCGTCTTCATCCTTGTCGTCTTTGTAGTACAACATGCACCCGTTGCGACATGCATCGATTTTCTCGTATCCCATCCAGAGCGATCTCACCATCCTCTTAGACCGGTAGAAGTCTTTAGGCAACTTAGCACCCTCAGGCAATATTTCTATAAGCAACTCCATAAGACGGTTGTAGCAATCTTGCGACATGTTAAAATAGGACTTGATGCTCAACAATATTGTAACCACCTCCAACGGTGAATAATCCTCACAACCAGGATATAGTGGAGTCCTTGCATTCTCCAGCAACTCCATGAACTGTGCAGCATCGACGTTCGGTGCCTCCTCAGGTGCATCATGATCGTCCGGATCGAAACTAGTCCCCGCCGTGTCAAAAATTATATTCACCAACCCATCGTCGTAAGCAGCGTTGTTATGGACATCCACATAAGGCTCATACTCCGATGCTAAAGATACAGGTTCTCCGTTCGTGCTCCACTGATAGTAATTCGGTGTGAAATCCTTTGAGTATAAATGATACGTGACTTTCACTTCTGGATGATATTTCAAGTTACGACATCTCACACACGGACACTTAATTTTGGTACCGTCCATGTACTGAGAAAATGCCTTGGCAAACTGCAGGAACTGCTGTACACCCTCTATGAATTCATCCTGCACACCGCACATGTCATCAGGATGACGGTTGTACATCCATGAACGATTCCGTAAGTAGTAATTCATATCCATATCCAATTGAGGATAATTCTGTAAGATAGATACATGCACATTGTAGTCAATGAATGAATGTTAAGACAGTTTAGATATGGGTGCGCAACATAAACTGTTCATTCATTCCACATATTACAAACAAAAAATTTGAAGGAAGAAACAAAAACAACTGTGTTGGGACTAAAACAAATGTCTTGTGTCAAAGTGTCGTATCCGATAGACCGATACTAATCTAATACGGTCGATACTAAGTACATACGGTCGAGGTATGATTGTACTTGTAGGAGTATACGACACTAAGTACATACGACTGATACTAATCCGATACGGTCGATTCTAATCCGATACCGATTCTGATACTCATCCCAACTGTCCAATATCGACCCTTTGGGTCTACAAGAGTTACTTCACCCAGTTTGTCAAGAAAGATAAAACTTTTTAAATTAATATCCAATATCGACCCTTTGGCCTGTGCTTAAGCAGTTGTCACGACCCGCACCCGGATATACGGGTACGAATACGTGGGCCATGCCCAGCCTACGCCGCAGTATCGGCGGTAGAGCGCTGTCAAGTATACTATACTAACTACAACATCTAAAGATCCATAACTAGAAATGTACTCATGTCACATCACGAAAATTAAGGAAGATAAGACAAGAAATAATAACAATATCACTAGAACAACTAGAATCTACAAGGATCATAAGACAGAAAAATAAAGAAGGAACAACAAGACTAACTAAGGATAACTACCAGGCAACTCACATAGAAGAATAGTGAGATCCACCTCAGCTAGCAACATCATGAAGTCCAATACTGAGGGCACAACTACTCCTAAAATTTTGTCAACATATCCAGTCAGGATGGAACGAGTACATAAATCTCATAATAGATCTCAAGATAGAATAAAAGCCATAAGACTATAAATAGGGCATATACAATAAAATTATGGAGTGTACATATATGTATCATGGCATGGTGTAGAGCTAGAGCTAGAACAGGAAAAAGTAGAACTGATCATGGTATGTACACAAATCAGGGTAAGCCATCTATCCAATGTGTGTGAGTAGTAGTTTCAGCTTGTGACCGGCTTGGGCACCTGTAAAGAACTGGCCTGGCTAGTCATAAGTGCGGTATATGACTAACACAGTTCGGAAATGCGGGATAGATTTGATCACAGGCATACGCTACTACCCCCCCACCCCCAACTGGTAGAATGGATCCAAACAGGACACGTCACTGCACGGGATTCTATGAGAAGGAAGCAAGTCTTCTCTAGAATCGGTGACCATATATTGTGCAAGAGCTACAAGGGAGCTTGCACAATACATCCCAAGCTAACAAGGAGCAACATCTCTCGTCGAGATCCAGGAATACCAATCCGTGAGAACCATGTGTCAGGAATAAGCATATCTACACTAAGTACATGAATCATAACAGTTATCATAAATTGGAAAAAAGTTATCAGAGAATGTACTCGCCTGAGATCTGGTGGAATATGTCAACTGAGTCCCAGAACAGTGCCTTGAGGACCTATAGGTGGAATACTGTATCAATATAAGGGTTTAAAAGTAAATCAAGTCATACTAAGTCAAACTAGGTCAAGACAAGTCAAAGCAAGTCAAACTAGGCTAATGTTGACTAACAGTTGACTTTTGGTCAACTGGTCAACTCTGGTCGACTCTAGGTCAAACTAGGTCAAATGTTGACTCTACTTCGACGCTCAGTCAAAGCAGTCAACCATGGTCAAACAGGGTCAAGGCTAGTCTCTATAAACATCTACAGGGTCAACACATCAATTCCAGTGATTGTGAAATCACTGGAATCGATGGATCTCAAAATACAAACAAAAGAGAAGATTATAATAATAATAGGGTGAAAACCTACAGATGTTGTCGGATGGTGAAACCAACATCACCAACGTGTCCAGAAGGGTCAAATCAGCTAGGATAGCCTATCCATAAGTCCAATTTGGACACAGGGGCAAAAAGGTAATTTTGGGTCAAAACGGTGTCCGTGTCGGACCCGCTTTGTACCGAAAAATGTGCAAGAATTCTAGTCCACTAAACCTAACAAATTATATTTCCACGAATCCAGAATGACGATATGAACTCAACGGTATGTCCAGAATTGAATTCCGTTGACCCGATCTCAGATTGGTCCGTTGACCCGGATACTGGAATCCGATTTGCACGGAAAAGCGTGTCGGAGCCAATGTCCTCAAAACTTAGGAAATTATATGTCAACGAGTCCAGAATGACGATACGAACTCAACGGTATATCCGGAATTGGATTCCGATGAGCCAAACTCAAAATGATCCGTTGACTCGGATATTGGTATCCGACTTGCACCGAAATACGTGTCGGAACCAATGTCTACTAAAACCTAGCAAATTATATGTCAACGAGTCCAGAATGACGATACAAACTCAACGGTATATCCAGAATTGGATTCCAATGAGCCGACGTCAAAAAGTCCCGTTGACCCGGACTGTGGGGCCCACTTTGCACCGAAATGCGTGCCAGGGCCCACGTCCTCCAAATCTAACAAACTTTATATAAAAACGTGCCAGAACGATGCCACGAGTCTACTGGTGGTGTCAAAAATTAAATCCGGAGTTCCGGGTTCAAAAATAGAATTTAACAACTTGGAAATTATGAATTCGGACGGCCAACTTTGGCATCGAATTCAACCAATCAAACGTGCTCACAATGAAACAAAACTGGAGGGGTAGGAAAAGGGTTATACCAGCTATGCACAAGATCTAGTGGCACGCCAGACGGAGCTGCGACGGCGGAGTTACGAGCTGACGAAGTCGGCTCCACGAAACTGTCAAAAAATAGTTCAAATTAAAACGTCAACTTGGTGGCCGGTTTTGATCTATCAAACGACGAAATTAACAGGTGAAATTTGAGAGGGATGAAGGGATATATACCGAAATTGTGATGGAGCAAGTAGTTCGTCGATCCACGGTCGGATTGTCCAAAAAATGTGCACGAAGTCACTATTTCGAGACGCGTATTCTGGCTTCACCATTCGCGCGCGTCGACGGAACTTCGATTTCGAAGTCAAAATCGACCTCCTGTGAGGCTCGGGGAGGCGACCCGCTGCTAGGGGTGGCAAGTCGGGCTGTGCATGGCCAAGGCACGGCAGCGACGGCGACCGGAGGCGGCTGGCGGCGGTGGTTGGCCGTCGGTGAGTGTGGTGGGTTGGTGGTGATGAGTGGTGGTGGTAGTTTTTTGGAAGAGAGAGAGAGAGAGGAATAAGTGTGTGTGTGTAATTTAAAAGAGAGGAGAGAGTGATATTTTGAGAGAGAGAAAGTGAGATAGAGATGGGGGGTTGGCTGTACGTGTACAGGAAGGGTGGTGAGTGTAGTAGTGGAAGAGAGAGAGAGAGAGAGAGAGTGATGTGAGAGGATATATATATATGTATATATATATAATATGTATATATATATAATATGTATATATATAATATGTATATATATATATAATATGTATACAAAAAATAAAAAAAAAATATAATATGTATATATATGTGTATATATATATATACAAATGAGAGAATTAGATATTTATACATAAAGAGAGATATTTAGGGTAGAGGAAAATATCAGTGGGGTGTATGGGCAGTCATGATGGAGGGTAACATGGAGCTGGGGTTGGGTTCAGTGGAGCCGGGTTGGGCCAAAATGGACTAGGTGCAGTAAATAAATTATTTTTAGGTATTTATAATCATGGGTATATAAGTAGCATGTGGGGGCTCAAATAAATAGGACACAAGTGTCAGGCGGGTAGTAGGCTTCATGTGGGCTATGCCCATATTTGGGGTCGGCTAGGTTGGGTTGATGTCGGGTCCCGAAATTAAATTGGAAGTCAGGTCACAAATTACGGTAGATAATTAATTGGCCTAAATTGACCCAAAAGTTGTGCGAAGAAAATGAAGCACAAGATGGTGTGTCTGAGTGGGACACGAAGGTCATGGGTGAAGAGCGTCTCGAGTAGATCAGGCATGACAAGTTGGTTCTAAGAAAACGACTGGTCTGGTGCTCCTAAATTAAAAGTCACGGTAACGTGCATATGATGATCAAGAAAATAGTGGGAATTCAATTAATAATTAAATAGTCTATATTGACCCGAACTTGCGTGAAGCAAAAAGAGTATAAGGGAACAAGTTCGAGTGGGACACGAAATATCAATGTGAAGATAATCTCGTCTACTACAAACTCCAAGAAGGAAGTTTCCAGAAACTGGCATCCCTGATGCTATAGAATTCCAAGTCACGGTAAAGAGCATTTAATGATCAAAATTAATTAAATAAAATAAATTATCGAGAATAAATTATTTAAAAAAAATTCAAAAGTAAATTCCGAAAATTCAGGAGGCTTACAGCAGTATCCTAACTCAAACTATCTATCCTAACTAATAAATTAATATCCTACTTTAACATCTACTAACTCTCATATTCCTTCTAACATAAACTAATATCCTAATCTAAACTAACCCTTTAATTGAAACTAATATCTAAAAAATGCTAATCATGAACTAACACCCTAACCTGGAAGTCCACACTGCTCAAGCACAGGCCAAAGGCCAAGTTATAAGGCAAAATGCAGGCAACTGCCTGTAGCTACAAGGCAAAACCAAATGTTGACGTTATATATACCGTCAACATTTAAAAAATTTACTTATCTTGACAAAATGAGTGAAGTAACTCTTATAGACCGAAAGGATACTCTATACACTCTATGTAATACGATATACCAATCATACCTACACTTCTAGGATACTCTATACACTGTAGTAATGAATTGCCCTTACTAATGATGCTCTTAGGTAACATATTTAACAGATGAGATTTTCATGTTTTACTTACGCATTTGTAGCTATAAACTGCTTGAGCAACAACATATAGGTATGGGAATCTGTATCGGACTATTCCTATGAGTATTGGTATCGGCGATATCGGTAGTAGACTTACTAGCTAGGGTTTTGGTCAAACTCTAGTCCACAAGTTCAATTAGCCTATTGGGTTCATTTCTAGGTAATCCTATAGATATCTCAGGGTATAGGCTAAGGTACACTAGGTCAAGCACATATGTATACCATATATATACAATAACATATATATATATATATATATATATATATATATATATATATATATATATATATATATAAATATTTATATATATATATATATATATATATATATATATATATATATATATATATATATATATATATATATATATATATAGAATAAGGGAGGTAGGGTGCCACCTCATGGGAGGGTGTCTACTTGTCACCCTCCCATGCTATCATCAAGCACATGGGTGCATGATGATAGCATGTGGGGGGTGACAAGTAGACACCCTCCATAGGGTGGCACCTCACCTCCCTTATCCTATATATATATATATATATATATATATATATTTATATATATATATATATATATATATATATATATATATATATATATATATATATATATATATATATATATATATATATATATATCCTCTCATAAATATAGTATAACTCATATCCCAACATACCCTCTCATATATGCAAGCCTACTTATATACATAACTCAACTGAACCTATCTCAGAAAACTAAACCAAGGCAAACATCCATATGTATCAATGCATATGCTAACCCACACATAACATGAAATCTGAACTCACAGCACTTAGACAACACACGCAAGAGAAAATACCTACATATACATCATCCTATATATGACAGTAAACAATACCTACATATACTATATATATGAAACTGTAAACCCAAACTTATCCCAAACTGGTATGTAAACCCACAAACTGAACTGAACTATAACCCAAGCTAACTCAGAGACTCACAAACTCAACCTGGGAATCAAACTCAAAAGCAAACCCTAACTCAGAACTCACCCAAACTCCCAAACAACATACAACATTCAATTATATAGCCTATTTATATAAATACATACATATACATATACATATATATGTTTAATATCACCAATATAGAAATAATGTAAGAATCGTATCAGTCATGATCAGGACTAACATTTAGGTTAGGGTTTACCTAGTCGGGGCCGGAGGAGCGGGTCGTCGAGGGGGCAGGGGGTCGCAGGTGGGGAGCTGGAGATGAGGGTGGGCGGGGTCTCCGGTGGGAGCAGTGCCGCCGAGCGGGGTCGCGGAGGGTCGGAGGCCGAGGGGGGAGGGTCGCCGAGGGAGGAGGGGGTCGTCGGAGGCCGAGGTGGGAGGGGGTCGCCGAAGGCCGAGGGGGAGGGTCGCCGAGGGCGAGCGCACTTTTGTTTGGGAAAATTTCGATCGAAAAATAATAGGGGGAATAAAAACTGAAAGCCCTATATTTTCAATTTAGCGACGTCACACCTATATATCGGTAAACGTCGCTAATATTAGTGAAATTAGCAACGTTACAGTACTTACGTCGGTAAACGTCGCTAATATTAGAGATATTAGCGACGTTCGCTGACTTATCCGTGACGTATGTTTTCTTATACACAAAAAAGTCGCAAAATGTCGCCGATCGTCGGTAATAGTGACGTATTGCGACGTTTATAGAATACGTCGCTAATTCCTTAAACTAGCGACGTTTTAATAAAACGTCGCTAATTGCGTCGCTAATATGACTTATTCTAGTAGTGTTATGGGCCGAAAGGCAAGCACGACTTAATAGGTTAACGTTGTTGGTACGAGAAGCGTGAAGAGGCAAAGTACAAATTGACGTTGTTGTTGCAAGCACGGGATGGTCTAGAGACACAAGTAGGCCAAGGCGTTTGTCCTAAAAATGATCCTAAGACAAGAGTAGAAAGACAATAAAAAAGGGTTACGTTGTACAAAGTAAATGAACGTGTCGATTTTGTATGGGTGGGCGAGGAGCTCATTCCACCAGTACAGTTGAGTACTGACACCCATACAGTTTTCATGTGCAGGCACAGGTAGAAGCTCGTGGCACGGAGCTCGCTTGGATGCGTCGAGGCACGGAGTTCCTTAGCAATTCGAGGCGTGCGGCCGCGTGGAGTGTGGACTTATACGGGACATAATGTATGGACGTCACCTTCCGAAGCATCCGCTGGTTCAAGACTTGTTTTGAGAGATGAGAGATAGCTGAGTGACTTGTAATGTGAGAAGAGTGAGCTTGAGTGAGCTTGAGTGACTTGTAATCTTGGCCTTGCGCCCCATTGTAATCCTTATTTCAATATCAATAAAATGTATCTTTTGAATGACTTGTGTTTTATTCTAAATTTCTGCTGCTATTATTCAATGTCTCTGCTTGGGACTTCTTTACGACGACCCCGTCACAGTCGTTGTAATCGGCCGTTATGGAACCTGCCTTGCATGAGCGCAATCTAGGCTCGTGTGGCATCACGCCTTAGCGAGGACGATCGCTCCTACGGGAGCGGGACGTGACATGTTCGAGCCGTACCTTTAGAATCACCAATCCTAAGACGGTCACATAATGAAACGGTATTTCAAGAATACTTATCTTAGTCTTTGTATTACTTGATCTTGCATGATTATTTTGGATAACATGATTAGTTCTCTTAATTACTTGTCTTTATCTACTAGTTTCTTAGCATCATTTATCGTTAACTAGTTTAATATTTCATTACCATATTCTCGTTATCTTGCTATTTGTTACATTGTTATATGGCTTTATTTTGTATCATACGAGATTGTGTGTGGTGTTACTTGCTCCAATCCTGAATGGATAACTACTTTTAGGTTACTTTTGGACTTGTGATCTATCTATCTGTTGAAGCAGCACGAAGGCCATCTTGGAGGAATCACTTAGTATCTTTTCGCTTAGTTTATTTCTTAGCTTAATTTCTATATTTACTCCCGAATTTGTCTCCAGGAGATCTCACTTCAGTTTTGTAATAATTGTGATCAAACTTTTGTATTCACTTACTTTATGCTACTTGATTATCAGTTTATCTAATTCTGGATATTTTCGTGTTATCTGTATCTCTTTAGCACTGTGATTGAGTTAGTTACATGACTTGCTAGAACAACATGCTACGTCTCTAATGCGACGTAGGCTGGGCGTACCTCACGCACCCATACCCGAATATCCTGTGGGTGCGGATCATGACAATATGGCCATTGCGACTCTTCATATCTGTCCAGGTTAAGATCCCAACTGTAGGTCCCGTAATGCCTCGCACTGAAGCATGACTCTCACTTCTCCCTAGGATGGACGGACCTGGTGTCCCGACGACGTCGTCTAGCCATACCTTGTGCATAAGTTGTCCATGACCATGCAATATGTTGAATAGTTTATAAAACTATATGACATACACATGATAATGGAAAGATAACAGAATTCACATATCAATTCGTATTTTATACTTCAACTCGTAGTATTCTAGCATCTCGTGCTATTATCACATATCCGATCAATGTTTCAATCGACACCTATGCCCAACACAATGTTCTAATGAACGGCCCGAAGGCCCCGAACATTCCGAGACAACATGCCACATTCAACAGTTCTGTGGCATTTGTGTCATAATTGTTCACTTCGCGTACGAAGCCATATTGCATAAGTCTCGTGCACATATGCACGCTTCGACACAGTTATTCAATATTCTTCGACTCGTGCATTCAATGCACGTCTCGCTATAATATTTCATGTTCTATAACACATTGTTCAATGTTCTAAGGCTCGTGCACTTGATGCACGCCTCGATATAGTCATTCAATGTTCTACGACTTAACGTTCATTTTCCTCTGACTCGTATATTTGATGCACGTCTCGATATAGTCATTCGATGTTCTACGACTTAACGTTCATTTTCCTCCGACTCGTATATTTGATGCATGCCTCAAATGAGTCTTTCGATGTTGTAAGACTTAGTATTCGTTTCCCTCCAACTCGTGCATGGGGGTACGCCTCGATGGAATGTTCGATATTCTACGACTCGTGCCCTGAGGCCATTGCGAATACGATGATTTGATGTTCTATGGCTCGTGCCTTGAGGCACTCACCGATGTAGTGATTCGATGTTCTATGGCAACTCGTTCATTTGATGTACATTTTGATTCAGTTGTTCAATGTTCTATCTTAGTGTTCGACACACACTCCGACTTCTATTTATCCGAGCCGCGCCCGTGGACTCGATAATGTAACTTAGCATACGAGGATACTTTTATTAAGTCATGAAGGAGTAGGAAAGAAGGGGTCAGAGTCCTCCCACCTTTGTCGATTCACCTATCGTTTCGTCCAGCCGATGCAGCTCGATTCCTTAACTTAATTCGTTCCATGGCCAACTCATCTGACTTAGCCATTCGAGCACTTTGTGCTCCTGAATTACCCGACCGATTCGACCCATCGTGTCTATGCCTTAGCTCGTTGCGAGGCGATATTTTGATATTCGGCGGACTCCGTTGCAAATAAGGCAAAATATCGACTTCAAAAATTTTAGCGTAAAAGCCTGCACATGAAACCAACTCAATTAATATTTCATTCGAATCAACTTAACACTTGCATCGATCGAATCGATAATTCATCGAATCGACTTAATATTTATTCGGGTCAACTAACTTCTTCGAGTCAACGACTCAGCGTAATGCACCGAACGGTGCTGGCATTACAGGCCCAGCCCAATTAACAAGTCTAGTGGCACCTGACATGGAAAATTTTAACCTAAAACAATTACATCTAATTTTTTTAATGTTAATGTTAAAATTAATGTTAATTTTAAAATTTGTAATGTCAGCTGTCATTTCAGTGCTACGTTAGCTAGCACATAGGAGTATATAGTTTGGAGGGACACTTTGGAGGGATTAATAGCATTAAAATACATACATACATACTTTTTTGTTTGGAGGGATTAAAAGAATTAAAATACATACATACATACATACATACTTTTGTCAAGAAAAAAATAGAGTGATATATATACTTGACGTATATTCCAGATGAACATATACGCTATCGAATGCATAGAAGCTGTGTAGTTTTTTTTCCTTTAAATTTCC
This sequence comes from Iris pallida, assembly GCA_029216955.1. Taxonomy (NCBI): domain Eukaryota; kingdom Viridiplantae; phylum Streptophyta; class Magnoliopsida; order Asparagales; family Iridaceae; genus Iris; species Iris pallida. The sequence goes on along the minus strand of JANAVB010025200.1, from coordinate 1,078,639 downwards.
AACCGGAAGGCTAATGCATAGCTTGATCGATAGAACACTAATTGACCAACAAACAACTGCACATTTGATGAACAAATGATTTTCTCTTAAAGAGTGAAGCTCTTTAATTCCTTCTCGTTCAATTGGATGGCGAGTCCTCTTCCGAGATGAAGGATACTGCGTCGTCTTCCTCCCTCAAGGCGTCGATCAGCTTCGCGACCTCGATCATAGCCGGCCGCGAGTCGACGGAGGGGTCAATGCACTTCAGCGCCAGCTGGAGCAGCCTAACCAGCTTTTCCTCGCTCACCCCTCCGTCCGTCAGCGCCTTGTCGAACACCTCCACGGTCCACTCCTCCCGGACCATCGAGTTCACCCACTTGGTCAGGTCGGCCCCGCTGTTCTGCACCACCTTCCCGGTCAGCAGCTCGAGGAGGATGACGCCGAACCTGTAGGTGTCCCCCTTGAGCGCGGAGCCGGTCGCGGTGCCGACGGTCTTTCTGCCGCTGGCACTGGCGCTTACTGCTGCGGCAGCTGCAGCGGTTTGGTTAGGGACGGCCAGTAGGCCGTACTCGCTGATGAGTGGCTCCATGTTTGTGTCCAGGAGGATGTTGGTGGACTTGAGGTTGCCATGGCCGACGCCGAGCTCATGGAGGTCTCTGTGCATGAATGCCAGGCCCTCGGCCACCCCCGCCGCGACGGTGAGCCTGCTGCTCCAGTCAAATGTGTTCCCAGCACCTTGGCTGCCTGCAAGTACGTAGACTATACCATTAGATCATGGCTTGACAAGAAACTAACAACGAGGACTGCAAAGTAACCCTATGGATTGGATTTCTATTAAAAGCAAATGATAACAGCAAATTATATTAGAAATTATAGCTTCTAGCGACCGCAAACTAAAATGTTTGTAGGGAATTTTCTAAGTTGCATCCCACTCGTTTTACAATAATTCAAGATGCAACTCATTCGTTATTTTATTATAATTTAAGGTGCATCCTATTTGGAAGAAATTTTTTGAGTTGCATATCAGTTGTTTTAACATAATGCATAAAATCTACTATTTTTAAGGAAACCGTCAATGCAGCAACTCTTTTGACCACCTTCTCACATGGACACTTTTGAGAGCAAATAACTTCAATGGGGTGTTCCAATTTAACATTTATCTACGCAACAGTGTGAAGTTACATGTAGCTAAATCTATGTACATCAGTGTGTGAGGCAAAAGAAGTTTTACTTTTAAAAGTGTTCACGTTAGGATATTTTGGTCTCAAAATGTCCACGTGGATGATCAAAGGAGTGCCGGGGTGCTCCACCGTTCCCAACGGACTACGGCCACGGGGACGTTGACTGCTAGTATTTGTAACTTTTGTTAAAAGTGAAAGATTTCATACATTATAGTAAAACAAGTGGAATGCACCACAAAATTTCTCTTTTATGTATGAAGTATCTTGAATTGTGATAAAATAAGTGATATGCAATTCAAAATTTATCATGTTTGTATTTGGTATATTTATCATGGTGTCCATATCCGTATTCGTATTCGTATCCGTATCCGTATCGGTTTCAAGGAATGATAGAAAGAGAGCCTGCCTACTTACCATGTAGGAGCTTGAAGAGGCTCCCCTTTGGCTTGTACTCATAGACCACAAGCTTCTCCTGCTTCGAGCAGTAGAACGCTACGGCTGGCAGCACCCTCGGATGCTTTGCCCGGTCCAGCCGCTCCATCCTCTGCTGGAACTCGTCCGCGCTCACCGTCCAGTCCTTGATCCTCTTCACCGCGAGCTCGGTGCCGTCGGGCATCATCACCTTGTACAGAGTCCCGAACCTTCCTTTCCCCAGCATCTCCGCCGGAGCCTTCAGCAGCCTCTCGAACTTCAGCTCGCCCTCGTTCACTATCGGATTCTTCAGGACGACCAACGACATCGACGATGCCGCCGCGGTGGGGCTCTGCTCGTCGGACGTTCCGATCGAGTACTCGGACCTACTCGTCGTCTTGACCGAAGTGTTCGACGACTTCTTACTAGTGCGCGACGACGACTTCTTACTAGTCCCCGACGGCAATTTCTTCTCGCCGCCGCCGCCCTTCTTACTTCTATTGAAAAACTTGTACGTGACGAAGAGCGCCAAAGCGAGGCCTAGAAGGATGTAGCCGGAGAACATGACATATTTCTCTCCTTTTTTCTTCTTCTTCTTCTCTTCTTCGACGGGGCCATCCGGTGGTCGTGCCGGAGGGCAGGCCGCGTCGAGCGGCCCTCCACAGAGGCCGGGGTTGCCGAGGAACGCGACGCGGCCGGCGGCCTCCGAGTTCTGCGGCAGCGGACCGGACAAGAGGTTGTTGGAGACGTTAAACTGCCCGAGGTTCGCAAAGTCGAACGGCGGGACGGAGCCGTTGAGCAGGTTGCCGTCCGCGAGGAACGTGACCAGGCCCGAGATGTTGGCCAGGCCCCGGGGCAGCTCCCCGGAGAAGCTGTTGTTGGAGAGGTCGAGCCGCTTCAGGTTCCTGAGGAGGGCAAGCGACGGCGGCAGGCTGCCGGAGAGGTGGTTGTCGCTGAGATACAGATGTGTGAGCTGCGAGCAGCTGGAGATCTCGGGCGGGAGGCGCCCCGTCAGCCCGTTGCCGCTTAGGCTGACGACGGAGATCGATCCCCCGCGGCACAGGAGGCCCGCGTCGATCGTTCCTCCGAGGGGCAGGCCTTCGAGGGCTACGGTGCGCACGGACTTGGTGCGGTTGTTGCAGGCGACGCCCTTCCACTCGCCGCCTAGGCATGGGTCGGACGAGGCGTTCCATCCCAGGTCCTGCGCGATGTGGGGGTTGTCCGGCGCTAGCTTCTGGAGGAAGGAGACGAGGGAGCGCTTGGACTCGACATCGTCGGAGCTCACCAAGGAGACGAGTAGGAGGAGATAGGCGGCGGACACGATACAAGAACGTTTCTTCTCCATCTCCATCATCTCCAGAGGAGCTCAATATTAGCTGGTTCAATTATTACTTATTAGTACGTACAAGTATAGCTAATGGCCAAGGACACAAACAAATGTGCAAAGAATAAGAGATTTGCTATGAGAGAAGAGATGGGAGGGGCTTTGGTTTGTGATTTGAATGCCGGCCGGTGGAAACCGTCCAAATTCCTTCTTGTTTTGAATCTGTCAAAATTGTAGGTTTTGTATATGCAGGAGGACCTAAATGTGTTGCATGGTACAACCATACTAAGAGCATCCACAGTTACTAATTTCGAGTGCTATATTTGGTCTTTAGCTAAATTTTGTAGCACTTGATGGCTCCAATGGACTCTTGTCTATACTTGAAAAAGGGTACGAAGCTAAGAGACTCTCCAAATTTGGAGTGTCCACTAGTTGAACTATATTACTTGCGGGCCCACCATATTTATTTTTCTCCTTCATTCTTTTTTTGGAGTGTTGCCACTTGTCAATTATGAAAGAAAAATAAGGAGAAAAACAAAATGTTGCCACTTGTCAATTTGGAGTGTTTATTTAGACTATACCATTGTGTACCAATATGAAGGGAATACTCCAAAATTAATTATTGGAGTATGGTTTGAAGTGATTTGGAGTATGATTTGGAGTGTTACCATTGTGGATGCTCTAAGAGGCAAGAGCATCTCCAACCCTATTGTCTTGTTAAGTGTTGTGAGTCTTATGTGGCTCCTATATGGCATGAGCCACAAGACAATGTTTTGTTTATGTGGCAAAACTATATCTCAAAAGACAATGAGATAGAAAAACTCTCTCCAATGCAAAAGTATTGTGGAGACAATAAAAAGCATTTTTTTCAACTTCGAAGGCAACTCCTCCACTTCTTCAACTTTTTTTAAAATATTTACATTCATAATTGATTATGTGGAGACAAAGTCATTGTGAAGTGCATTGTCTAGATCTAGACAACCAACTTCACATTCTCCTTGCCATGTCATTGTCATGGCAATTTCATGTTTTATTCTACATTTGCATTGGAGAAGAATTTTTGGAATGAAAGTTTGTCATTCCTATGTGGCAGCCATTTTTTGTAAACTCACAATAGGGTTGGAGATGCTCTAAGCAGCTTTAGACCATCTCCAACCAAGTCCTCAAACCTCAAATTGAGAGAATCTCCTCGAAGTCCATCCAACTAAGCCTCAAATTAGAGAGAAAAAAATGAAATTTTTTGAGGGAAGAATGATAGATCCTCAAATTTGAGGAAAGATAGAGAAAATTCTCAAATTTGAGGATACACTATTTATGACCATTTTGTCCTCCAAATTGTAGTTAATTACTAATATATTCTACATATGTTAAACATCAAACTTAATTAACTTTTCTTATTTTCTAATTTATAATTATAAATATTATAATAATTATACTATTAAAATATTCTTGTTGAGATTTTCAAATAGAATTTAATATTGAATATCTTTGTTATTAGTATTTTTATTAGATTCACTTGATTAATAAAATACTATTGAAATAATTTGGCAGAAATTAGTAGAATAATATCAAACTTTCAAAAATTAAAATACAAAGATAAACAAGTACATCAAAATTTAAAATAATGCACCAATAATATAATATAAGAGAATATTATATATAAAAATTATAAAATAACATTAATGTACATGTTTATATTAAATAGTTATATAAATATAAATAATATAATATTATTAGATAATATTAAAATAATATAAAGAATATAAAATAATATAATATTATCTTGGTAAATAATTAATAATATAACATTAATGTATATAATTATATTAAATAGTTGTGAAGAAATGAATTAATGTATAAATAAATAATGGTTGTTTATTATTTGAGGTTGATGGGTTTGATATGCAAAATTTTGAGAATAGCATAATATAGGAATATTCGTTTTTGAGTCCTCAAATTGAGAAAATTTTTGAGAATGAGTTGGAGATGGCCGGGCAAGTACTTTATTTGATCTCTAATCGTAACTTCATGTACAAGTCTATTGCTTATATTGATTCAATACTAAATTTTAGAAGCAGAAAATTTTCAACAAAATAACATGTTTAAGTAAATTAGGTTTATAGAAACAAGTTTGAGAAAATTCTAAAAGAAAAATGTTCTGCCAATGCTACTCGTAGAATTTTTTGGATGTCAAAATTTTGTGCCAGACAAACCAGTAGAATTTGTCAAAATTCTGTCAATTCGTCTAGTAGATTTTTTGCAATTTATTTAAAGAAAGTTGAGACCGTAACCCAAATCTTTACCATATATAACCATAACCCTAACCCAAATATTAACCCTATAACCATAACCCTAAGCCTAATCCTAAACCCTAACCTAAACCCTAAAATTCTAATCCTGAAAACCTATCTATGAAATCCTAACCCTAATAATAAAATCAAAACCCTACCCATAAAATCATATCGGCATAAAATATTCTTAGTATATCCGCGTGAATCTCAACGTTCCGATATATCTACAGAAACTGTAGAACCATATCGACAATTACAAACGTTTTCTTACTCTCCCCATTGGTGATGGTGCTTTGCAATATATAAATAAACACAACCTTTGGATAGAGCCGGTCCTATGGTTATGGGACATATGACAAAAATCTAGAATTTGGACCATTTTTTTCATATAATAATTTTTTAAAAACGTTTTTACATGCAAAATTATCAATTAAGCTATCATAATCAAATTTTTCTACCATATTTTTTTAATAGATATTAGAGCTAAACAATTTAATCTTTGATCTTGTGACATATTTAATCTTAAATAAGGTTTTATTAATTTTAGTTTTGTTTCCAGATAGAATTTTGCGCTGGCTTTTTTGTTGTTTCCAGATTGGGTCTTTTTTGATATATATATATCTAGTCTATTTTAAATTATGGACCTTCCAAAATTGGGGGTCCAAGACAGTCGTCCACCTTTCCCGTGCCCTGGGCCGGCCCTGCCTTCAGATACTTTGTAGATAGTATGATTTTTTTTTTCTTCTTGATTCTTGATTTTCTTTGTTTAGGATTTGGAATGAATATTTAGTTAGTTTCTCTTCTTCTTATTTTGACATGGCTAAAATAGTTGGAGGAATTAATGTGTTTGGGTCTTTTGGAGTTGGCTGAACTATTGAGAGAGAGAGAGAGAGAGAGAGAGAGAGAGAGAGAGAGAGAGAGAGAGAGAGAGAGAGAGAGAGAGAGAGAGAGAGAGAGAGAGAGAGAGAGAGAGAGAGAGAGAGAGAGCATATTTTGAGAGAGAGAGAGAGAGAGAGCATATTTTTTTTACTGGAAATTGCTGAGAAACCCAATTTCGGGGTTCGTTTGTATGAAAAACCCACCCGCATGATGGATTTTATGAAATGTCCAGAATTATGTATTTTCACGTTAAATATTCCAAGATTCCTTTTAGATGCTTTGTATTTACAAAATTGCCATCTTTATAATACCATAACTACCCTTCGCACAAACTCAGATTTGGATTACAATTTTCGTCTTCTTCTTCACGAGAGATCTGAATTTCATTGCTCTCATCTTCAGCAGAGATCGCAAAGATCGTTCGTAGTTCACTGTGTTTTTCTTCAGTCGAACTCCGATTATCGCTCATCATCATCATCATCATCGTGGAGGGATTGAAGTTTTTCGGCGATTATGTCAATTGTGGAGAGAAGATATCTTCTTCTTCTTTTCCATAAAAGTTAGCATCGTTTTGAAAAAAGAACGAAAACCCTTGAATTTTTGTTCCTGACAAATTTTTTTCACAAAAAAAAAAGGTTGTAGGTTTCTGTCGACTGTTCTCCATCATTTTTCGTATTAAAATTACGGAGAATAACCATTCTCCATGTTAAAATGACGGAGAATGGTCATTCTCCGTGTTAAAATGACGGAGAATGGTCATTCTCCGTGTTAAAATGACTAAGAATGGCCGTTCTCCGTCATTTTAATACGTAGAATGGCCATTCTCCATGTTAAAATGACGGAGAATGGTCATTCTCCTGGTTAAATTGACGGAGAATGACCATTCTCTGTCATTTTAACAAGGAGAATGACTATTCTTTGTCAATTTAACAAGGAGAATGGTCATTCTCCGTGGAGAAGGGCAATTCTTCGTGTCAAAATGACGGAGAATGGCCATTCTCCGTGTTAAAACCGCGGAGAATGGTCATTCTCCGTGTTAAAACCACGGAGAATGGCTATTCTCCGTATTAAAACCACGGAGAATGGTCATTCTCCGTGTTAAAACCACGGAGAATGGCTATTCTCCGTATTAAAATGACGTAGAATGGCTCCATAATAAAATGACTGAGAATGATCATTATCCGTCATTTTAACATGGAGAATGCCTATTCTCCGTGTTAAAATGACAGAGAATGGCCATTCTCCTTGTTAAATTGACGGAGAATGGTCATTCTTCGTCATTCTAACACGGACAATGGCTATTCTTTATCAATTTAAAAAGGAGAATGGTCATTCTCCGTAGTTTTAGCACGGAGAATGACCATTCTCCGTGGTTTTAGCACAGAGAATGGCCATTCTTTGTGATATTACCACGGAGAATGATAATTCTCCTGCATTTTATGGCCAGTTGAAACTTTAAAGGGCCATAACTTTTGACTGGGAGGTCGAAACGATGCCCAGTTTATCGCAAAAGGAGCGTATTTCCGAAGAGCCGGAGATTAACAATTTTTTTGTTATTCGGCCTTCCGAAATTTTAGAATCGCAAAAAAATGATGCTTGGACTTCCGTTTTAACAGTTTTACCGTTTGTCGACTTTTTCGAAATTTTTCGACGAGTTTTTGAAGAAAAGTTTGAAGATTTTTGAGGAAAAAACCTAGATTCGAAAGTGAGCAGCGTATGGAAGAAGAAAAAGTATCGAAACGTTTTTTTAAGATTAGTTTCGTGGGTGTTTTCAATAAATTAGAATGAAGGACAAAAAGGTCATTCGGAATCCCCTTTATATATTTTTTGCTAATTCTGGGCACGCGATGAAATGTTATTGTGCGGTGGGTTTTTCATAAAACGTTTTCGTTTTTTGGGCATTTCATAATTTTTTCTTTTTTATATTTAATCTTGAGACTAATTACAACGTGAAAGCTAAAAAATTTATTCGTTCTTGAGATTAACTACAACTTCAAAGATAATTTTTTTTAATTCATTCTTTAGGTTAATTATAATGTCAAAGATAAAATTTTACTCTCTTAGTTGGTTACTACATTTTTTTGTTGTGTCCTAGCCCATCACAATTATTGCAATAGAGATCTCTCTTGTCAATAAATCCTTCACTATGATACAGTTCTTCTTTGACCTCCAGTTTTGAGTCACCAATTTGTCCTTTTACCAATGTACTTTTATGATTGTAAGGGACTAGAATTGGTTGTATTCGTGACTCATATACACTTCTCAATTTTAATTTTCAGTAGAAAATAGTGTATTAAAAACTTTCGATACTTACATTACAAGACTTAAATAACATGCATGTACATATGGTGGATAAGTATTATACACCTTAAACATGAACAATATTTACTTTTTAAGTGAACATATATGTTCTACTTGTTTCATGATCTAATATTCTAAACAAAAATTATCAAAATACAACATTTGAAACTTGTGTTTTTTTATTGATGCAAGTACTATAAGAAAAATGACTTATCTATGCGGGGTTTTATCCTCAATAAAGGTTTTTCTTGACGATTTTACATTCGTCATCTAGACCAAAGTCAAGAAATTTTTTTATTTTTTGACGGTTTGGTTATATTTTCTTGGGTTAAAATCGTCAAAAAAAAAAAAAAAAATCTTGATGGTTTTAAACTGCCAAGAAAATACAACCAGAAATCGTCAAGATAAATAAGAACATTTCTCGACTCTAACCAAGACGACGGATGCATAACCATCAAGAAAACACATTTTTGACGGTGAAAACCCGTCAAGAAAGGTCGATTAGTAAAAAAAAATTCGAACAAAAATTCTATTTATAATTAAATTTGTATGCTTTCCTTTGTTTGTTAAAGAATAAATACACATAATATTAATATAATAGAAATGAACACTTGTTAAATGGTCTTATTTTATTAAAAATATACAATTTGTACATCACAAACATTTAAGAAATATAAAAAAGAAACTATAAATTGGTCATACTACAAAGTTGTAAATTTTCTAGGTCAAACTAGGACTTGTTGTGACTGGATTTTAGATGGAGAAGTTGGATAAGCCTTTTCCATTCTTGTACTTCTTCTTGATATCGGATATACCAACATCCTTCTTGATATTATCATCGTCATGTTCGTCAAAATATTTCTCCTTAGCCTCCCAGAATACAACAAAAATATGAACAAAATGGATAACACTAATGCACTATCGATGAGAAACCAAAAATAAAATATTGAAGTTCAAGCTTTTGACGCCTAGTAGGGTAATATACTTGATCTCTAGAGAAATTCTCAAAGAACTTTTGGGTAACTTGGACTTTAACAAGAGCTTGCGAATAATTTTAAAAACTGAAAATGGGTACTCTACTAATTCCAATTACGCATCAACTATTGACAGGGGCGGAGCCAGAATTTAAATTCTGACGGGGCCGTGCTAATAGTATATAAAAATTCTTAATTGAACTCGAACAAGAATGAGTAAAAAAGGAAAGTCAATATTTCCAAAGTGATACAAAAAAAGGAAAGAAAATTTTGTTCATAAAAGATATTCAAAATAAACGACAACTAGTCAAATACAAGTCTCTACTTAAATAGAACTCGACGTTCTTTTAAATTTTTGAAGTCTTCAATGATATTTTCAATGCTCACATTTTTAGCAATTTCCCTTTCAATATATACCATCAATGCGTCTGAGAGAAAATCATCCTCCATTTTGCTCCGAAGACTAGTTTTGACGGTGTTCATAGCTGAGAATGATCGTTCCGTAGTAGCGGTGGAAACTGGAAGAGTAAGCACAAGCACGATCACTCTAAAAACAAGGTCGTATGTAGCAGATTTATTAGTCTTTACCAAACACTGACACAACTCAAAAGTGGTTGAAAGACTTTTGTAGATGGACCCTTTGAATACATTATGCTTGTAATGTGACAACTGCATCTCCAATTGCATTCTTTCATTGGTTGTAAAGTCTTGAGGATAAAAATTTTCAACTAATTTACATATATCCCTGATTCTGAAGGACTCCGATGCATCTTGAGGATTTAAAGCTGTACTAAGAATAAGTAATTCCATTGCATCTTCACTAAAACGCCCATTAATTTCTTGCAATTGTGAATCAATTGCAGCATAGAAGAAGTCTACTCGATAATGATGCTCGATGGTAAAATTATCTTGATGTTGACGGGCACGACCTCGTCTATTAATATACCGACTACTAAAATCTGGAATATCAATATTACGAGCCTCACAAAAATACTTCACTTTTGCAAGCAAAGCATCCCACCTATCATCCCTGAACTTTTGGAGTAAATTTTTGGTAGATGAGACAAGTTGCATTGCGTTTAAAATGTCTTGAGACTTATTTTGTAAAGCCTGACAAAGGATATCCGTGATTTCCATAATCTCTTTCATAAGATGCAATATGAACACAAAATCAAAAGAAACCATTTCATCATAAACAGAGGTTGCATCTGCTCGCTGGGAAGGAAGCCCATCTTCCATAATGATAAGCAGTACCTTACATGCTGCACTAAACATCTTAATTAAGCAAGACAATGATCTGAAGTGAGAACTCCAACGCGTATCACCAGCCCATTGTAAAGTGCCGATCTGATTAAGTCCACGTCCTGTTTCGAGTTCATTAATAGCAATCAAATGGGCAATGTCATCCACATGAGCATTCTTCAATTCATCATTACGCTTGCAAGAAGCACCAACAATATTAACTATAGAAGTCAACTTATCAAAAAATTGATGAATGGGGGTTACATTTTTCGATGCTGCGACAAGAGCCAGTTGTAGCCGATGAGCGAAACAATGAACGTATTAAGCACATTTAGAATCTTTCAAAATCAAAGCTTGCAATCCATTGAACTCACCCCTCATATTACTGGCCCCATCGTAACCTTGGCCTCGAATATTTTGAATATCCAAATTGTAATGAGCTAAGCTTGAATATATAGCGTCCTTTAAAGTCAAATCCGCGGTATCGGGTACATGAACAAGCCCAAAAAACGTTCTTGGATGAATCCATTATTGTCCACAAAGCTCAACACTATGGACATTTGCTCTTTTTTTGACTCATCACGGGCTTCATCGACAAGTAGACAATACTTGGCATTACCAATTTCTTCACGAATTGCATTTTTTACTCCCACTGAAAACACATGAAGAAATTGTTTCTGAATCTCATGAGATGTATACTTCGCATTTTTTGGAGCTTTGGCCATTGCATTAGAAAGTTCATTCTTGTACATGCCCAACACATCTAAAAATTCGAGAAAATTTCCACGATTTGACGAAGTAGAACTCTTATCATGGCCTCCAAATGGAACCCCTTGAAGTGCAAGCAACCGAACCACATGTATTGATGCCTTTAATCGAAGACGATTACTTTCAATTTGTTTAGGAGTAAAATTATCGAGTAGTTTGGATATGTGTTGTGGTTGGTTCATTAAGTCTTCACATGACTTTTAAGCAATATGATGGGCTGATAATACATTATCTTTTCCTGTATGACCTAGGAAAGAACATGATTTTCCACTTCAAATTTTTTTCCAGTTATCAAATCCATCAACAGTAAATGCAGTTTCTTTAGGTAATCCGGATGGTTGATTGAAGACAAAACATGGAAAGCAAAAAGCTTTATCTTTTGCGGGTGAATACTCCAACCACGGAAAATGCTCGTACCAAGTAGATTGAAATCTCTAAGGATGTTTTAAATTTTTGTTTAATGGATATTCTGAAAGTATGGGTTGATATGGCTTCAGATTTAAATAAGCTCGACGAATCTCATCCTGTTGGTTAAGAGGGTATTCCCATATCTGTCGACGTAATCCTGGATCACGCTCTAATGAATTAAGATAAATTCCTTCACTTTCAACTTTTTTAAATTTTTTTGAAGGAATTTCAGATGGAAGAATCTCATTATTAGAGGATGTCAATGGCGCTTTAGGAGTGGCTGAATCTAATTCATTTGCTCTCTTCTTTTGAAAAAACTTATCAATTGTAACATGTTTTCCCATTTCATTACCAAATTCACAATAACCCTGTAAAAATAAGATCCAAACATGAAACTAAAAAAAAAACAATAACATTATTGTCAATGACTACAAAAAATTAACAATTTAATATGTAGAACTTATGAAATAGCAAACAATATTCTTTCATGCATCACTTATGAAGAGAAAATCTAATTAACGAGACTGTTATTGTAAAATAAAGTATAAACATCATACCAGGAATAGAAAATATGGTCGCTTCGCCGAAAAGCAAATAAAATTTGAGAATACCCCGTGAGATTTTTCTGGAACAAGGTTGAAGGGGAGATGGAGATATAGAGATTAAAACTTAAAAGAAGGGATCTTTTTTTCTTTTTTCTTTTTTGCGAAAATATGGTACATTATCTTATTTTGGTAAAAATTTTGAGAAAGAAATAAGCTAATTAATGTAGGTTTAGAATTAAAAAAAATTAATAAAATATTTTTGAAATATGTTGAGATAGATGTAATCAAATCAAATCTGAAAAGAATTTTATCATATCTTTAGTTTTAAATATTTGGTAATAGGTGGACCGCTATATATGGAGTTATTCTAACATTTAAAAGTGTATAAAATCTATGAGCACCTATCTATCCGAAAATATAATAAAATATTTTTGAAATATATATTGAGATAGATGTAATCAAATCAAATCTCAAAAGAATTTCATCATATCTTTAGTTTTAAATATTTGGTAATAGGTGGACCGCTATATATGGAGTTATTCTAATATTTAAAAGTGTATAAAATCTATGAGCACCTATCTATCCGGAAATATGTAAATTTTCTACCACCAGTACCGTAAATATTTGCACTTTCTGTGCAAAATAATACCGTACACAGTATTTCAAATATTATTGTATAAAAATATTCATTTTTTTTATAATTTTTTTTTTGGGGGGGGGGGGGGGGGGGGGGCGTGGCCCCCCTTAGACTCCCAATAGATCCGCCTCTGATCAATACTAACCACATGTATATTATCCTTTAAAAAACTATCGACGTATGCCTTAAAACAAATATATATTCTTGAAAGTTATTACTTTATGTAGTCTTATGAAACATTTGCTTCCAAGATTTGTCTAGATACTTGTAGAAACATATTATTCAAAACTACTATATGGATCGGCATAACTACCATTTATTTTAGCTAAAGTAATTTTCTAGGCTTTTCAATCTTTAGAATATTTAATACGTATTCGGTGTTCTCTGTATATATTTTTTCCTATATTTTTTTCATATATATATATTTTTCCTATATTTTTTATATATATTTTTTTATATATATTTTATATATATATATATATATATATATATATATATATATATATATATATATATAAATATATATATATATATATATATATATATATATATATATATATATATATATATATGTGGGTGCTGCTATTAGCACTCCTAAAATGTTATTCGGCACTCCTCTTTAATTTTTTAAGATTCAAATTCCAAATGTACCTATGTATATATGGGTATGCATAGGGCGTAGGTTTGTATATGGGTAGAGGGCATATAACATATGTAAGGGTATTTGACACCGTGTGGACATGGTATATGAGTACATAGGTTTATAGAGTATGGATATGCTAATGCATTTGGTATATAGGTAAGCCTAAGGGTTGAAGAAATATGTCCAAAAATAGGCCCATGACCTTTTTTGACCATATATATGGTAATCCTATATAAGATTGGATTTGACCATATATGTGGTAATCCTACATATATGGTAATCCTATATAATATTGGATTTGATTATATGTGGTAATCCTACATAGGATTGTATTTTTTAGCCTACATATGATTGGATTTCTATGCAATATAAAGGGGTCTACGGGTGCTCCATTACACATCTCATTGTGCTCAAGTTGTTGAATAAGTTCAACATAAGAGAGCTAAAGTTGTTGAATAAGTTCAACACAAAAATTTGAGAGAGTTTTTTTTTTAATCTTTGTGATAGAGATCGAGTTCTTGAGTGTGAGGAGAGAAGTATTGAGAGCTATTGTAATTCATTTTCTTCTTCATAGTGGAACTAAATTACCCTTATTTGTGAAAGTAGGCATCTTGGCCGAATCAAGTAAATCATTGTCTTTGTGGTTGTGAATTTTTTTTTGAGTTTTTTGGGTTTATTTTTGCTGTGCCACAATAAATTGGTATCAGAGCTTTGGGAGTCTAGAAAAATTCTCAGAGAAAGTTAATTGGGTGGATTCTTGATATGGCTCCGTCAAGCAGGATCGGGAAGTATGAAATTGAGATGTTCAATAGGAAGAATAATTTTGGCTTTTGGAAAAGCCAGATGAATGATGTTCTCATATCTCAAAAGCTTCACAAAGCTTTACGGGGAAAGTCCAAGAAGCCCACTGACATAACCGATGATGATTGGGATGACATGGATCTCGAAGCATGTGCTGCTATTCGCCTGTTTTTGGAAAAGGGATGTCGTGTACTCTGTGAAGGACGAAACTACCGCCGCTGGACTTTGGTTGAAGTTGGAATCACTCTACATGACGAAGAATCTCACCAACCGACTTTATAGGTTAAAGTCGCTCTATAGACTAGTGATGGAGGAAGGTACGCCAATTCGGGATCATATTTCAAAATTCAATCGAATTATTTCTGACTTGAAGGATGTTGACATACATGAAGAAGATGATCGTTTGGCGCTAATCCTATTATTTTTTTTGTCCGATTCTTATGAGAATCTTATTCAAATGTTATTGTACGGGAAGGACTCAATTTCCGTAGAAGAAGCTACGAGTGCCTTATTGTCTAATGAGGTACGGAGGTTGACATTTAATGGCAGAAACGATGAAGGCCAAGCCCAAGGTTTGACGGTAAGAGGAAGGACAAACGATAAAGTATCTTTTAGCAGAAGGTCAAGATCCAAGTCCAAAACACCTATTGAGAAGGTGAAGTGCTTCAATTGCAATGAGAAAGGACATTATGCAAATAAGTGTTCTCATCCAAAGAAGAAGAACAAGAAAAAGGAGAATAAGACAAAGAGAGAAGGTGATGAAGCAAACTGTGCTTCAAAAGCTGATAGTGATGGAGTTTGTTTTTGGTGGCACATGACAACATGAGTGACCGTTAGATTCTCGATTCCGGATGCTCGTGCCATATGTGTCCAAAGAGGGAGTGGTTTTCTTCATACATGGCGATAAATGGTGGTTCTGTGTTGATGGGCAACAACAATGCATGTCGAGCTGTTGGAATTGGATCTATCAAGGTAAAAATGTATGATAGAATTGTGCAAACTTTGACCGATGTCAGACATGTTTTCGACCTCAAGAAAAATCTTATTTCTCTTGGTACGCTTGACTCGAATGGTAACAAGTTCGTCGCTGAGGGTGGAGTCTTGCGGGTCGTTCATGGTTCTTTAGTGGTGATGAAAGGTCACCGACAGGATAACCTTTATATCTTATTGGGAAGCACTATGACTGGGACTTTAGCAGTCAGTACATCTGATTTGTCTGAAAGCACGCGTCTTTGGCATATGCGGCTTGGACATATGAGCGAGAAAGGCCTATCCTTACTGAGCAAGCAAGGATTACTGAAGAACTTGAAGAAGCCAAGTATGGATTTCTGTGAGCATTGCGTTTATGGCAAGTAGTACAGGGTGACCTTCAGTACAAGCAAGCAGAAGACAAGAGGTATTCTCGACTATGTGCATACAAATATATGGGAACCTAGCAGGATTCCTTCCAAGAATGGAGCAAGGTACTATGTCACTTTTATTGATGATTATACACGTTATATTTGGCTGTATTTCATCAAAATCAAGGATAAAGTGTTCGAAAATTGGTGGCATATATACTACTAGTGGAGGATGACGAGCCTATCACATTCAGACAGGGAGTCAAAGATACTAGCAGCGAGAACTGGATGGTGGCTATGCAGGAAGGGATTGAGTCTCTCCACAAAAATTGTACATAGGATCTGGTTCCATTGCCCAAATGAAAGAAGGCTAGAGGCTGCAAGTGGGTGTACAAAAAGAAGGAAGCTTCTCCAGAGTCAGGTGGCACTCGATTCAAGGCAAGATTAGTGGCAAAGGGCTTCGCGCAGAAGGAGGGAGTGGACTACAATGAGATCTTTTCTTCGGTGGTCAAGCATACTTCTATTCGTGTATTGTTGAGCTTGGTAGCTCATCACGATCTCAAGTTAGAGCTACTCGATGTGAAGACAATATTCTTGCATGGCGATCTTGACGAAGAAATTTATATGCATCAGCTGGAGGACTTCAAGGTGGTTGGTAAGGAAAATCATGTGTGTTTGTTGAAAAAATTGTTGTACGGGTTGAAGCAGTCACCTCCACTACAACAAATTGGGCCTACAATAGCAGTTTTTTTATAGTGTTCAAGTATCTCCGCTATAGAATGTTATCAACAATAACGTTCTTTCTACAATGCTATAAAAATATATATCTATAGCGTTTTCTGAATGTTGTAGAATCTATAACATTCATCTATTGCTATGTTTGTATGTCAAAGCAGATATCATGTTCGAATCCTAGGAGAAGCAGCATAGGTTTTTATTTTACATGATAAAAAATATACTATAGCATATTTGGCGTGAAAGCATACAAATTTACAAAACCCGCATCCAACATTTACAAAACCCATAGCCTAAACCCCTTAATATTTCTTCTTCCGTGCATAACTATCGGCCCTAAAATTTTTCTCATAACACTACAAGAATAGAGGCTTTAGGCCACAAAATCTGGAACGACAAAAAAATTTTAGTCGTCCAAACACTACAAAAAATACCCCATAAGGTAATGATTTTTTTACAACACGACCTTTTTCGTTACTAATAAATCATTTCTACAACACATCGTTATTGTTGCTAAACATAATTTTTTGGCAACACAATTTTTAGTCGTTGCAAATTTTCGTTGCCAAACACTAAAAAGTAAATAGTCAACGTCGTTGCTAAATCATCCGTATTTTCTACATTATAAAATTAGCAATGAATTAAATCGTTGCTAAATTTTTTTGTATATATGGCAATGGAATAGAGCGTTGCAAAATATTCCAAAAAAAGCTTTATTTGAGCCAATTTTGTATGATTTTTTTTAGGAGGCAAATAAAATTTTCTCAATTCAGAATATTTTTCGTACAAAACTCTTTTGGACTATTCGTTCCCAATAGAAAATGAAAACTCACTAGAAAACCCGGCAAACAAAATTTTTCCCTCTTAACCAAATTTTCCACTCATTAAAAATACTCATATATACTTCGTTTACAATGGAAAACGAAAACTTAGAAAACCTAGCAGACAATTTTTTCCCTCTCTCCCAGTTCCCAAATAGAAAACGTTCCTAAATAGAAAACGTTCCCTGCAGTCTCAAAACTCCTCACTCCGTTTCCAATAGAAAACCCCTCTCTCCGTTTTGCATCTCCGGTCAGTCGACGGAATCTCCAGAGTCGCGACCCATCTATCAACGCCACTCAAATCGATGACCTCTTCACTGAAGGTTCGATTTTCCCCACAAATCTAAGGTTTTTCGAGTTTTTATAAACTTGGGTATCTATTTCATTTGAGTTTGTTGAAGATGTTAAATCCTACTTTTAGACTAGGGCATTTGTTTAATTTGAGTTTGTTGTGTTATGAATTCTTCTTTTGATCTGCACTTCATGTGCTTAATGAAATGCCACAGAGGAGTATTAATAGTTCGATTTGCTCGAATCAGACACGACGACACTCTATCTAATATAGCTGAGTTCACTGAACTATACGACGGACACGGCTCTGTCTGCGAGTTCAAAATTGACTCTACACAGGTATATTCCTTTCTCCTTTATCTTCTTTTCTTGATTCAGTTTTGATTTGATCAATAGTTTCAATCATTTCCTGCTCGTATTCATGTCGAATACGACACCGATAATGTATTAGATCATCAGAGATTCATGTCCTCTGTTGTCATACTTGTGATTACATAGTTTCATTAACTATGTATGTATGTAGATGATGGATGATACTTGTGATTACAAATTAATTGTGAAATAAAAATAATAGAGATTAATATTAAGTCTAGCTCATAAACAAACTCAGAAACTCCTATAATCTCGTTGGAAATCTGAATCCTTTATAATTATTACATCCATAGTCCTACAATCTGGGTACATCTATCATATATCTATCTATCTATCCATATATAGATTGGTATTAAAAATATGAACGAATGTGTTTGTTAGGTTTATTATGTAACAATATTTTCTTTGGTTTAAACCCATTAGGCTTGCCGACTAGCTCAAATTTCTATGGGAAATGAAATTTATATTGATCCTAGTTTAACCAAAAGGCATACAAATACTCTAAGTTCAAAAAAAATTTATTAACTTCGTCAAAAAAGTTTATTTGTACATATAAATTAACTGCGTTAACTAAAATTAACTATAACAATTCTAATTTACAAATTGTCCGCACAAATCAAATTACAACAAAATAATTGGAAAAAAAATTTCAAGGCCGACAATTTAGTCATGCATGTTTCCCATCCTAGTCCAAATTCTATTAAATTGTACAAACCCAAGTCCGGATCATTATTCCATTATGAACAAAAAATAGGATCGAAAACGAAAGAGTTTCCCGAAGAGCAATATTATTAGAATTCAGCTGGAGGAAAAAGAAGAAGAAGGTATGCATCTTTGGATAGATTGCTAAATTCTTAATCAAATTAACCATAATAGTGCACAGAATGATCTCCTCAAGAGGCTCTCAAGATGTTTAAAACTGTAAAAGAAAGAAAACTTTTCTAGGTTGATTCTCTATAGAGACTAAAATAACTATGGAGGATTCCTTACTTAAGTTGATTTAAATATCATCTCCATAAATCATAAAGTTGGAACCAAACCCAAGAAAATAAGGGTATCGAAATCAATACTAAAATAAATGTACATAGAATAGGGAAGGAAAATCATTACTTTGGCCATCAAAAAGTAGTTGCAGCCTCACGTCGAGCTTTCGGAGTTTCTTTTGGGAAGACAAATTTGTTAGACAAGATCAAAGACAAGATTGACCTATTTTGTCGCACACTCGTTATGTTATCAGACTATATGTTCACTGATTGTACACAACCCCATATAGCAAAAGTTACAATAGTATTATAAGACATGCATATCTCTATACATTACTGTATGTTTTGCTATTTTCTAAGTGTCACGATAGAGTCCAAGCTACTTATGTTAATTTGATATTAGGATGAATTCAGAGAATTGAGACAAAATACTACTTCTGTGAACTTATGCATATCTCTGTACAATTACCCCGTGCACCAAATACTACTTTTGTGAACTTATGACATGCTAGAGAGTGATTATTAACTTAAGCATGAAATTATCATTAAATTTACTAAATGCTTTATCTTCCATGATAAATGATACAAAGACTCATAAAATTCTCTCTTAGCAATTGTATGGATACGTTGTTAAGACTCTGTTATTGCATACTAATACAGGCACAATTCGAATACAGAAACAATACCAAATAAGGAATGTAGCATGTTTAGAAAAAAAAATTGGGATACAGTGGCATGTATACGATTATCTATATGCAGAAAAACATTAGTTATATACATATTATATACAATAGACCTTAAAAAATTACACTTGCATATGTTTTGGACAATTACTAAGCTTCGAAAAGTTTTAGAAAGGACTTTGCTACAAAGAAAACATTACTTTCTCATTTCAATTATGTTTGCTATGATCATGAACTTGCCAAAATTACCTTCAACTAAGTTTTGGATCCCTTTGGAGCCTTGACAAAGAGTGCGCCATATTTAATAGGAGTATCAATAAAGTATCATGTCTCATACATGTCGGATATGGATACAGATATACGTACATTCATGGATACGGTCCTCTTAACGAGTATTTGCACAAAATAGCATACTAATGTGGTTTTGTCCTAGTATTATGTTTGTTTGTCAAAGTGATACAATACATAGTGCTCTGTACAAACTCTGAGCGTATAAGGTTGACTGGATCATCACACACACACACACACACACACACACACACACACACACACACACACAAAATATATAATTATTAAATGAGAATCAATATAAAGAGAGTAGAGAGCAGCTCTTGCTATATTACAAAATGAGAATCAATATATTATTGGTGGTTGTTGCTACTTTTTTTATTTCAGGAGCAAAGAGCAGCTCTCACCTAGTGAATGACCTTGGTTACCCATTCTACAAGTAGACTAGCTTTGGCTTGTTGCTCACCAACCACTGAAATATTGAAACTGATCTAGCATATAAAATTATCTTCCATCCTCCTATTTCCAAAATATGAAGATTTAGGTCTGGCAACTAATATGACAACATGTCTAACCGTAGATACCTTTTCCTTGATACATGTTTATGGAATACATGGATACATGATCTTATGTGAATATTTTTTATATAACAATGCTAATATATTTTCTTCTCAATTTTGTGTAGGTTGGCATGTAAATTTTTGATGATTATGGATATAAGCTATAAGGAAAGAGTCGATCGAGCTGCATTTTGGCCTACAGACATTTTATATGGAAATGGAATGGTTTAGTTGAATTTTTGACTAGCGTTAAGTTACAAATATTTTGTACATCTTGGATTCTCTTTACATGAAAAATTATTTTGGACTACTATTTCGATCACTTTAGGCGTATAACAAATTTTTGTACATCTTGAATATTTTAATGAAAAATGCATGAATTTATTTATTTTGGCAAACCTTTTCTATATCTTGATTGATCGAAATGGAAGTTACAATTGAAATTGTTGAAATCAAAATTACAATTCAGCATGAATTTCTATGATGCACAGGTTAATTGTATGTGATAAAGAACATGTTATTCAGATATGAAACTGTGTAGCAGATTTATGGCACTCAAAATACTATAAAAATCGATAGCGTTCAAAAATGCTATAATAAATCAACAGCGTTAAAGAACGCTATGTTGACACAAAATCACAGTCAACCAAATATTGATAGAATTGACTACATGATACTTGTGATAATTTAATACGACACATAAAGACTACTTCCAGTACAAGTCAGACGACAGCTCGGATTTGCAATGCAAGTTATTTTGAGTCTGTACTTTTACAATTTTATTGAGTCTAGACTTATGTAAACTGAGCTGTACTGAGCATCTGAGACTTAGCCTATAACCATACCCAAATCCAATAGCTCCACACATATCCAAAATAAGCCAATTGGACCCATGACCCATTCTGTGCTCTGGAGACAGAGTTCGGGCCGAACTCTGCCTCCACACAGAGTTCGGGCCGAACTCTGCCTCCTAAAAATCAGCACCCTAATATTTAGGGTTGGCTGGTTGCAAGTTGTCCAACGGCCAATTTTTTAAAAATTCCAACCAGAATTCTGGCCGAATTCTGCCTACCTGGTATCCTATAAATAGGCTATGAATTCTCTCATTTTCATTCATCCAATCTTCTCTTCTCTTCTCTCTAAAGCTCCATACAAGCCATACCCTTCTTCATCTACTAGCCACAAGCTCCCTAAGCCTCAAGTGCTCAGTACTTTTCAGTCAGGAGTTTGTGCAAGAGTTCAAGAAGTCGCTTGGAAAATTCCAAGCATCGCTACTGCGATCTTTGTAAGAAGTTGACGTGCTCTTCTGAAGAAAAGGCACGGGGTATAACTACTATTTCACAAATAGTGGATTTAATCCTGAGCTAGAGTTCTCAGGCCTGGACTAGTCCTCCACGAGGGAAACCAGGTTAAAAATCGGCTGTATTTGCGTATGCTTTCCTGCTCCTTATTTATTTCCGCATTTACTCTGATTACTTTCAGCTTGTGAAAGAGTTTAATTTTTAATTGGTTATTATTGCTATAAACTATATTCACCCCCCTCTAGAGTTGCCATCTGTTCTTCAATTGGTATCAGAGCTCGATTCTCTCAACAATGACTAACATCCTAGAGCTGATCCATGGCAACCACACAATCCTTGATTTTCAATCACGGTGAAGGGCAGTC
Source organism: Iris pallida (assembly GCA_029216955.1). NCBI lineage: Eukaryota > Viridiplantae > Streptophyta > Magnoliopsida > Asparagales > Iridaceae > Iris > Iris pallida. The sequence continues at coordinate 1,056,516 of JANAVB010025200.1, read as the reverse complement.
CACTCATAGGCCTCCCCTATTTGATGGAACTAACTATACCTATTAGAAAACAAGGATGAGCTTTTATCTCAAGTCGCTAGACTTCGACCTGTGGACCATCGTCACCGATGGTTACAAAAGTCCGCCAGGATAGTTGTCAATGGTAATCTCGTTAAGAAACCACATGACAAATGTTCTGACAAGGAGAAGAAACAGGCAAGTCTCGATGCGAGAGCTACTAATGCTTTATTCTGTGCTATAGACAGGAATGAGTTCAACAGGGTCTCAACATGCACCACCTCTCACGAAGTATGGAGACTTCTAGAAGTGATGCATGAAAGAACCACCCAAGTCAAGGAATCGAAGATAAGCCGTCTCACTAAAAAATATGAGGCTTTCAAGATGAAGCCAAATGAGACGATCACGCAAATGTTCACAAGATTCCTCGACATCATCAATCCCCTATCTTCGCTCGGCAAACAATATTCAAATTACGAGAAGATTCGCAAGCTACTTGGGGGCTACCAAAGATTTGGAACCCTAAGCTGACAGCCATCATAGAAGAAAATGATCTCACAACTATGTCCATGGAAACCTTGATGGAAAAGCTGATGACTCATGAGCTTGACCTCAAGGACTTCGAAGAGCCTGCTCCTAAGGCTAAGGAGATCGCCCTCAAAGCTCACCGAAGAAGGACTGATTCCGAAGAGACGGATGACGACAACTCAGAAGGTGATGATCAAGCTCTCCTTGTCCGCAACTTCAAGAAATTCCTTCGCTTCAACCGAAGAAAGAAGGAACAACAAGAAGATGACGAAGAAGAGCCAACATGCTACGGTTGCAAGAAGATGGGACACGTCCGAAAAGACTGTCCATTATTAAAAAAGAACAACCGCTATGAGAAACCATACAAGAAGGTTTCCTCAAAGAAATATGCCAACACAAGCATTTGGTATGAAAGCGAAGCTAGTTACTCCGAGGAAGAAAAGGACTCTCCTCAAGACGCTACAAACGTGTGCCTAATGGCAACGTCCGACAAGGTATCAAACGAAACTCTTGATGATTTCACTTTTGATGAACTTGGCGATGCTTTCATCGATTTACTTGATGACCACAAAAAGGTCATTGGTAAATATAAACATGCCAAGGAAAAGATCAAAAGTCATGAAGTCGAAATTCAAAGACTTTCTTTACTGCTTGATAACATTAGAGACACTTCACCCACGGATGTCACAAATGAGGTATCTAAGCTTAAAATAAGCCTACATGATGCCGAAGCACGTATTGAACAACAAATACAAGAAATCACAGCACTCAACATGGAGCTTACTGAAGAAAAGAGTAGACACAAGATTTCTATTACTAAGATATATGGTTTGAATGCTAAGGTTACTGAACTGCAGGCTGTCTCTAAGAAATTAGAGACTAAATTGGGAAAACAGGTTGCTCAACCTCAAACCCAATCAAACGAGACACACACAAAGCATGACACTACTTATACTAGTCAACCATGTTATCCACCTGCAGCTCATAATCATGCTTATATATACACACACTTTCATAAAGCACACAAACCACATGCACGTAGAAATAATTCTCATTTGTCACAGAATCATCATGCTACACATAGATACAATCATCACTATGTTGCACAAAATCATCATCACTCTACATATAGACATCATCACCATGCTATTCCATATAGATAACATCACCATGCTATTCCATATAGACATTATCACCATGCTACTCCACATCACTCTACATATAGACATCATCACCATGCTAACTCTACATATCATCATACTACTCCACATCACTCTACTCATAGACACCATATGCATGCTCCTAACATAAATAGGAATGCTATATGTACTTATTGTAGATTACATGGACACATTTCACCACAATGTAGAATTAGAAGATTAGTAGATAGAAAGATATATGCATGGTTTTCGAAAACTAACTTTTCAGGACCCTCAAGAACTTGGGTACCAAAGGTCACATCTACTCTTGATATAGGTGGACCTTTCCTCCTCAACTAAAAGTAAGTGGGTTCTCGATAGTGGATGCTCGCGGCATATGACGGGAGACGCAAATCTTTTCGCATCACTATCGATGAAGAGAGAAAGATATGTATCATTCGGTAACAACCTAAAAGAGTATATTATAGGTAATGGTATTATTGGTCATCCTCCCTCTCCCGTAATAAAGGATGTCTGCCTAGTGACCGAGTTAAAGCATAACCTGTTCAGCATTAGTCATCTTGCTGACCATGGATATGACATTAACTTTGGACAAAATAAATGCTTTGTTTATGATAGGTCAACGGGAGACATTACTTTTGAAGGGGCAAGAGAGGATAATATTTATATTTTCTATCTGTCTAGAGATACTAACAATGCAGGTAGATGCCTATATGCTCATAAGGATAAAAGATTACTGGGGCACCAGTGTCTTGGTCATGCCAACATGGATACTATATCCAGGCTATCGACTAAGAAGCTTGTTAGAGGCTTGCCCGACATCATATTCAAAAAGGACACTGTATGTGTCGAATGTGAATTGAATAAGGCAACTAAGTCCTCATTTCATTCCATAAACTCTGTAAGTACTACTAGACCTTTGCAACTTCTTCATATGGATTTATTTGGCCCTAGTAGAGTAGCCAGTCTTGGTGAAAAACTCTACGTATTTGTTATAGTTGATGATTTTTCTAGATTTACATGGGTTTTCTTTTTTACAAATAAAAGCGATGCTATTTCAGTTTTTAAGATTTTTGTTAAGAAAGTTCAAAACGAAAAAGGCTACATGATTACTCGAATCCGAAGTGATCATGGAGGCGAATTCGAAAATACTGATTTTGAAAAGTTTTGTGATTCTAATTGTTTTGATCATGAGTTTTCTTGTCCAAGAACTCCTCAACAAAATGGTGTTGTGGAGCGGAAGAATAGGACTCTTGGCGATATGGCTAGAGTCATGTTGAACAAGTTTTTACTTCCGAAATTCTTTTGGGCTGAAGCTGTCAGTACAGCATGCCACATTTTAAATAGGGTGCTTATTCGTCCTATTACGAAGAAAACACCCTATGAGCTTTGGTTTGGAAGAATCCCAAATGTTTCTTATTTTAGATTTTTTGGTTGTAGATGTTTTATCCTTAACACCAAAGACAACTTAGGCAAATTTGATGCCAAAGCTGAAGATGGTATTTTCCTTGGCTATGCTGCCAAGAGCAAGGGATATAGAGTATTTAACAAACGCTCATTAATTGTGGAAGAGTCTACCAATGTGACTTTTGATGAAGATAACAGTGCAACAGCTAATCTTGATGATGATGTTGAGCCATCAACTTCTACTCCAATGAATACCACCACCGAAACCAATTCTCTGGAGGGCTTGCCTAAGAAATTCTCTTTCAAGCCGTCACATCCAGAAAATTTAGTAATAGGTGAGGTTTCACGTGGAGTAACTACTAGATCATCATTAAGAGACTCCATTGCTAGCACTGCCTTCATTTCACAAATTGAGCCAAAAAACATTTTAGAAGCTATTAATGATGAATTTTGGATTTCTGCTATGCAAGAGGAACTCAACCAATTCGAGAGGAGCCAAGTATGGGAACTCGTTCCTAGACCGGCAAATCACTCGATTATTGGCACTAAATGGGTTTTTAGAAACAAAGTAAATGAAGATGGTTCAGTTACATGCAACAAAGCTTGTCTAGTAGCCCAAGGATACAACCAAGAGGAAGGTATCGACTACGATGAGACGTATGCTCCTGTTGCGAGATTGAAATCCATTCGGATGCTTTGTGCGTTTGTAAATTTTCAAAATTTCAAATTATTTCAAATGGATGTTAAAAGTGCTTTCTTGAATAGATTTATTAAGGAGGAAGTTTATGTAAAGCAACCCCCTGGTTTTGAAAATCATAAATTTCTCGACCATGTTTTCAAGCTAAAGAAAGCGCTATATGGCCTCAAACAAGCCCTTAGAGCTTGGTATGAACGGCTAAGCAATTTTTTGCTTGAGAAAGGTTTTTCAAAAGAGAAAATTGACACCACACTTTTCATAAAATCTTTCAAAGACACTATTCTCTTAGTGCAAATATACGTAGATGATATTATATTTGGTTCTACTGATGAAACCCTCTGTCAAGATTTTGCCAAATGTATGCAGATCGAGTTTGAGATGAGCATGATGGGGGAGCTCAACTACTTTCTTGGGCAGCAAGTCAAGCAAATGTCAAATGGAACTTTTATCTGTCAGTCAAAGTATACAAATAACATGCTGAAGAAATTCGACCTTGACAACGTCAAACCAATCAGCACTCCAATGACTACTACAACTAAACTAGAACCAGATGAAAGCAGCAAACCCGTAGATCAACGTAAGTATCGAGGTATGATAGGCAGTCTACTCTACTTAACTGCTAGTCGCCCTGATATTATGTTTAGCGTTTGCCTGTGTGCTAGATATCAAGAAAATCCTAAGGAATCACACATGACTGCTGTTAAGCGTATCTTTCGATACCTTAAGGGTACGGTTACAGTGGGCCTATGGTATCCCAAATCAATATTATTTGACCTCATTGGTTACTCTGATGCTGATTTTGCCAGATGTAAGGTCGACCGTAAAAGTACGAGCGGTACGTGTCATTTATTAGGAAAGGCTTTAGTCTCTTGGTTTAGCAAGAAGCAGAATTCTGTCGCACTATCCACAATAGAAGCTGAATACATCGCAGCTGGGAGTTGTTGTGCACAATTCTGTGGATGAAGCAAACCCTTGAAGACTACAACTTATCTTTTATGCACATTCCAATCTTTTGTGACAATACTAGTGCTATAAATCTCACTAAGAACCCCATATGTCACTCACGCACGAAATACATAGAAATACGTCACCACTTTTTGCGTGATCATCAGCAAAATGGCACTATTAACTTAGAATTTATTGACACTGATCATCAGCTAGCAGATTTCTTTACAAAACCATTATCCGAAGAGCACTTCAATTTTCTCTGTCGTGAACTTAGAATTTTAGACGAATCTGTTATTAATTAAAATAAACCTGCGTAAATATCGAGTATGTCTTGATTCTTTTATGATGAAATTGCTATAGGTACAAGCCGAAAGGGTCCTTCTGACAACAAGGCATAAAAGCCTAAGCGACACGGTGCACTAGTCTTCAGGACTATCGCTAGCTGGGATCCGGCCCCTGCAGCTAACCCATGACAACTTCAAAATATTAAATTATGGCATAATTCCTTGTTTATTACATGGTTCATTTTATTTATCAGATGCTGAAATGCAAATTTTCCAACTTCACTTTGCTTCGAAGTTAACTTCCTGGAATTTTTCCACTTAGATTTTCTTTCAATCTTGTATACATACTTTTCTTTTGGTCTCTCTCACTTAATCATTTTTCAACTTAATCTTTTTTCAGCCTGATTTCTGTTCTGTTTCTAGGATCCGGAATTCGGGCCGAACTCTGTCTTATACAGAGTTCGGGCCGAATTCGGCCTGACTGTTCCAGAACCGGGAGTAGTCTCAGTTGCTGATCATAAGTTGATCCAATGGCCCATATTTGTTCCGACCATTGGAACCCTTTCACATATATTCGGGCTCTCCTCTTTCTCCTCCTCCATTGCCATCTTTTCCACTTCTCCAAACATATTTTTCTCAAACCCTAACCCTAGTTCTTCCTTCCTAGAGCTTATCTCTTCTCCAAACTCAAGGAGAAGGCTTCCCTCATCATTCTCCTTCATTGTTCTTCATCACATTAAGGTATATCTCAACACTCCTCTTCATCTCAATTTTCTCTATTATCTTTATTATTTTTCATGGCTCCACGTTTGTTCAATCGCAGGAAGAGACATCGAATCGAGGGAGCGTCCTCTTCGAATGCTCCTCCACGTGGTGAATCGCCCGTTGAACAACAACCACCTATCCATCCGTTGTTCAACCCGCCTCGTCCACTTGACCCAAACACATTTGACGACCGAATATTTGTATCACTCGACGCGTCAAATGACTGGTTTAGTGACTTTCGGACACGTCCGGTGTTTGCGGGTCATCCTATCAATTTTACTATTTTCTCTCAATATGATGCACTTTTTCATGATCTTTGCCTTGACGAACTTGTCACAACCAACTCGGTCATATATCATAATGCTATTCAAATATTCTACTGCAACCTAACTCATGATGATACACATATTTACTCACAGGTTGCGGGCATTGACATCTCATTTGCTGATTTCGATTTGGCCGAACACCTTGAACTCCAAGAGCCAAACTCATGGAAAAAGCTTGTTGAAGCTCGATCGTTTCAATTTCCCGATGGGTCTTCACTTGAAAGCTTCAAGGACGACTTGTGTACTCCTAACACATGTCCTCGCAAGCTTTTGGCCAAGTATCTCAATCCCTATTTTTATGAACTTTATCGGATTATCTTTAATACTATTCTACCCAAAGCGGGATCCACCGATGAAGTCACCTACTTTGAAATCTTGGCCTTATATCACCTTCACTTTCATGTACCATTTAATCTTTCACGTACCATGATGGACTGGATGATTAATTCTGGGAAGAAACCAAGATCCTTAGTTTATGCTTTGTATCTTCCGATGGTATTTCGTGCTTTTCGCATACCTCTTGATGAGTGTCAGTTCTTACCTGCCCCTGCCTTTCTCTCTAAGGCACGGAGACTTCAGGCAGCAGTTGGCTCATCTGTTGTGTCCGAGCATTCTAACGATGAGCCAGATGCCCCTCCTCTGGGACAGGATCCTCCTCCTCCTCCTGCCACTCTCGAGTCCCTCCAGACTATACTCCGTGATCGTTTCACCTTGGAGGATGATCGCTGGACTCAGCTTGATTACCGAACTACCTTGCAGATGAGTGCCATTAGCAACTCACTGTACGATATTCGGTACTCCATGTCTCGCTATCCTTCCATGCCTATCCCTATGGAGCGGGACCCTGGTCGTGAAGGGTATCGTATCGATGACCCTTGGGTTATTCACTACTTGGATCCGGATGCGGCCTTCGTGGACCCTCGTCGTTTCTTCACTGATCCATCCGACGACGCTGGGCCTTCACGAGCTCGATGATGGATATGGACTTCTACTTACTGCTGCTACTGAGGATCATAGCTTATGTTTTTATTCACTTTGGATTTTCGTTGCTTTTATGCAGTTTAATTGTATTAGACTTATTATTATGTGTGACTCTTGAGACATTCAGTAGTTTTATCAGTCTTTATGCAGTTTCATCTATTACTTTTGGTGTGCTTGCCAGTTCTTATTTGTTTATGGTTTATTGCTAAATGCCAAAAGGGGAAGAAAATTTTGGTATATTCTATATTCTTTTTGTATCTGTATCTGTGCTTTGGGGAGAATATTTTTATCAGGCCAACAGGATTGAAAGCAATGTTCACGGGGGAGCTATTGCTTGCTCGTTACTGATTACGGGCGAGCTATGTCATTTTTCTAAAATGTGTCCAGGTATGAATATTGAATATACAACTATCATTTTATCAATTATCAATATGGAAGAGATTGTTGACACAAAATCACAGTCAACCAAATATTGATAGAATTGACTACATGATACTTGTGATAATTCAATACGACACATAAAGACTACTTCTAGTACAAGTCAGACGACAGCACGAATTTACAATGCAAGTTATTTTGAGTCTGTACTTTTACAATTTTATTGAGTCTAGACTTATGTAAACTGAGCTGTACTGAGCATCTGAGACTTAGCCTATAACCATACCCAAATTCAATAGCTCTACACATATCCAAAATAAGCCAATTGGACCCATGACCCATTCTGTGCTCTGGAGATAGAGTTCGGGCCGAACTCTGCCTCCACACAGAGTTCGGGCCGAACTCTGTCTCCTAAAAATCAGTACCCTAATTTTTAGGGTTGGCTGGTTGCAAGTTGTCCAACGGCCAATTTTTTGAAAATTCTAACCAGAATTCTGGCCGAATTCTGTCTACCTGGTATCCTATAAATAGGCCATGAATTCTCTCATTTTCATTCATCCAATCTTCTCTTCACTTCTCTCTAAAGCTCCATACAAGCCATACCCTTCTTCATCTACTAGCCACAAGCTCCCTAAGCCTCAAGTGCTCAGTACTTTTCAGTCAGGAGTTTGTGCAAGAGTTCAAGAAGTCGCTTGGAAAATTCCAAGCATCGCCACAGCGATCTTTGTAAGAAGTTAACATGCTCTTCTGAAGAAAAGGCACGGGATGTAACTACTATTTCACAAATAGTAGATTTAATCCTGAGCTAGAGTTCTCTGGCCTGGACTAGTCCTCCACGAGGGAAACCAGGTTAAAAATCGGTTGTGTTTGCGTATGCTTTCTTGCTCCTTATTTATTTTCGCATTTACTCTGATTACTTTCAGCTTGTGAAAGAGTTTAATTTTTAATTGGTTATTATCGCTATAAACTCTATTCATCCCCCTCTAGAGTTGCCATCTGTTCTTCACGCTATGCACCATCTACAACATTCATGAACGTTATTATTCATCAACAGCATTCAAGAACGCTATAAACCATCCACAACATTCAATAACGCTATAATCAACCTACAACATTCATGAATGCTATAATCAATCTACATCATTCGTGAATGCTATAAATCATCCACAACATTCATGAACACTATAACCCATCTACAGCATTCAAGAATGCTATAATGTTATAGCGTTCACATACTATAGCGGGGGCAATTATAGCGAACAAAATACGCTATATAAGGCTTTCTATAGCGTTCGACGCATGCTATTGTAGGCCATATTTATTGTAGTGCTCGACAGTGGTATAAGCGGTTCGACACCTTCATGACACAGCATGATTTCATCTGAAGTAAGTATGATTGTTGTGTTTACTTTCATAGACTTCGTGGTGGAGACTATATCTATCTATTGCTTTATGTGGATGATATGCTTATTGCTTCAAAAAGCATGGTAGAGATAAATAAACTAAAATCTCAACTTAGGTTGGAGTTTGAGATGAAAGACTTGGGTGGAGCCAAGAAGATTTTGGGGATGGAGATTAAAAGGGAGAAGAAGAAACAAAAATTGTCTTTGTCTCAGAAGTCGTACATTAATAAGATCATTGCTCGTTTTGGTATGGAAGATGCAAAGACTATTTCTACTCCCTTGGCTGGCCCTTTTAGGCTCTCAACTAAGTTATCCCCTACTACAGATGAGGAGAAGGAGCACATGGTTCGAGTTCCTTATGCTAGTACAGTTGGCAGCTTAATGTATGCTATGGTGTGCACTCGACCAGACATTGCATAAGCCATAAGTGTGGTTAGTTGCTTTATGGCTAATCTGGAAAAAAAGCACTGGGAGGCTGTGAAGTGGATATTCAAGTACTTGAAGGGCACCACTGATGTAGGATTAGACTTTGGTGGAGACTTTTGTCAAGTCAGTGGATATGTGGATTCGGACTATGCTGGTGATCTGGATAGGCGCAGGTCAACTACTGGATACGTGTTTGTTTTACATGGTGCACCAGTCAGTTAGAGGTTCATGTTGTAGGCTACGTTGTACTATCGACTACGGAAGCAGAGTATATGGCGGTAACAGAGGCAGTGAAAGAAGGCCTATGACTTCGTGGCTTGATCAATGACTTAGGGGTGAAGCAGGATGTAGTTGATGTGCATTGTGATAGTATGAGTGCTATCCACTTGGCAAAGAATCAAGTCCATCATGCAAGGACCAAGCATATTGATGTTCGCTACCACTTCATACGGGATGTTGTAGAAGACAGTGATATTGCACTTGAAAAGGTGCATACCAAGGACAAGCCCGCTGATATTTTGACTAAGGTTGTTCCTGGATCTAAGTTCCAATATTGCTTGGACTTGCTCCATGTCTACCAATTTTTTGAGAGCCCTTGACGAGTGGTTGATTTGGTGAAGCTGTGCGGTGGAGAAGTGTCGGCTCGATTTTGTGGCAAAATCTTGCCGAGGTAGAGATATGAAGAAATATGTCCAAAAATAAACTCATGACCTTTTTTGTATAGTAATCCTATATAAGATTGGATTTGACCATATATGTGGTAATCCTACATATATGGTAATCCTATATAAGATTGGATTTGATTATATGTGGTAATCCTACATAGGTTTGTATTTTTAGCCTATATAGGATTGAATTTCTATGCTATATAAAGGGGACTACCGGTGCTCCTTTACACATCTCATTGTGCTCAAGTTGTTGAATAAGTTCAACACAAGAGAGCTAAAGTTGTTGAATAAGTTCAACACAAAAATTTGAGATAGTTTTTTTTTCTATCTTTGTGATAGAGATCGAATTCTTGAGTGTAAGGAGAGAAGTGTTGAGAGCTATTGTAATTCCTTTTCTTCTTCATAGTAGAACTAAATCACCCTCACACTACTAAAATCTGCCTAATTGGCGACGTAAATTTAGCGACGTTTGATTAACGTCGCTAAATTGTGTACATTAGTGACGTTTTATTAAAGCGTCGCTAATAGTCGCTACTAGCGACGAAATAAGCGACGTGACAACAATGTATATTAATTACATGAGCTAGTCGTCGCGAAACGTCGCTCTGACGTCGCTAATAGCGACTAGTTTAGCGACAGTAGTATTAACGTCGCTAAATTCTAATTATATTCTCCCCCAACGATTTATTTCCACCCATTTCACTCTTTTACTCTCTCTCCTCCCCCCTTCGACGCTCTCACTCTCTCCGGCGCTCTCACTCTCTCCGACGACTCTCACTCTCTCCGGTACGTGACTCTCCCCATCCTGCTCTCTCTCTCTCTCTTTCTCTCTCTCTCTCTCTCTCCGGCTGTTTTGGTTGTTGGTGGTTGGGGGGTGCGGGTAGCTTGGGGGGAGGGGTAGGGGGATGCGGGTGGTTGGGGGTGGCTGGAGGGGTGGGGCAGAGGGTGAGGGCAGCTAGGGGAGGGGAGCTAGGGTTAGGGTTCGGGTTAGGGGTGGGTATGTGTGGGTGGGGGGAGGGGAGCAGTGGGAGTGGGGGCGGCTGGAAGAGGGGAGCAAGGGGGTGGGGTTGGCTGTGGGAGGGGAGCAGTGGGGGTAGGGGCGGCTGGAGGAGGGGAGCAGGGGGATGGGGGCGGCTGGAGGAGGGGAGCAGGGGAGTGGGGGCGGCTGGAGGAGGGGAGCAGGGAGGTAGGGGGTGGCTGGAGGAGGGAAGCAGGGGGGAGGGGAGGGTTAGGGTTCGGGTTAGGGGTGGGGGTGAGGAGTGGGGGGTGGCTGTGGGGAGGGAAGGGTTAGGGTTAGGGGTGGTGTAGGGGGGAGGGAGGGCTTGGTCAGGGCACCGATAGTGCCAAAAAATCTGATAATTTAGTAATAATTATTTATTTTCCGACATCGAAAGATGTGATACTCCGATTCGAAAGTGCCGATAGTGCAAATATTCGTAACAAGTAGTTTTGTTGGTTGGTTAATTGGTAACATGGTGATCGGGACATATAGTCCCTGCAGCCATTCGACTGGCGAGACAAAAACTATATAGCCATAGATAAAGTTGACTGTCCTCTAACCCTCATCCCTCGGCAATGATGATACGATAACCTATCACTATATCTTTTAGTAGTATATAATATCTTAGAATTACATTATGTGGGTTCATCTTGATTCTGTTATATCCTTCAGATACTAGATTCGATAAGAACATATACTACACCATATGTACAGAACATAGATGATTCACACTAATGTATGCTAGAATAAATTTTGGGTTGTATTCTGAGCCATCCGTTCTCACACTTAAAACACATATGAATTAGTACTATGTGTCAATCTTTGTTTTTGTATTTTTGACGAACCCAGGAATTAGATTCTGTATTTTGTATTTTAGATTCTGTATTTTGGCTCCAGCTCCATTTGCATTAATCTACGATACGACATAGTGATCAAGACATAGTAGTCCCTGCAGCCATTCGACTGGTGAGGCAGAAACTATGTAGCCATAGATAAAGTTGACTGTCCTCCGACCCTCTTCCCTTGGCAATGATGATATGACAACCTATCACTATATCTTATATAGTAGTAGATGATGTCTTAGTATTACATTATGTGAGTTCGTCTTAATTCTGTTACATTCTTCAGATACTAGATACGATAAGAACATATACTACACCATATATACAGAACATAGATGATTCACACAAATGTATGCTAGAATAAATTTTGGGTTGTGTTTTGAGCCATTCGTTCTCACACTTGGCAAAAAATCGAATATTCTGTATTTTATCTGCTTTCGAAAATGTACTCAAACGAAATAGCACCCGTTCTCACAGATGGCACCTAAGACCCGAGGATCTAGCTTGAGGGAGGCACAGATGGCTGTGAAAGAGGAGGTAGCTTCAGCTCCAGAGGGCAGTTCCACCGAGAGAGCTGCTCCAGAAGTAATTCCTAAAGCCGAGGGAGCTGTGAAGGAGGAGGTGGCACCACAGGACAGTTCCACCGTGAGTTCCAGTCATCCATTTCCTCTGGATATTGATCTGGCTGTCGCGGATCATAGTTATACGTGCTGGCTGACGGAGTTCTATCTGCCCCAGCATAGACGACAGTAGATACATATATTGACTGGATTTTTTTGATGGAAATATCTCCTCTGGATATTATGATGGATATTTGTTTTGATGAATATATCTCATTTTGGATATTGTGATGGATATTTGTTTTGATGGATATATCTCATTTTGGATAATGTGAAGGATATTTTTTGTGTGTGTGTGAAGTATATTAGTTTGTGTGATGTGTGATGCATATTGTGATGTATATTTGTTTGTGTGATATGTGATGCATATTGTGATGTTCTGAGAGGCTTGAGGAGACGACCAATTATTTTTGGTCTATTCTGGATTGTATTGTGCGTGCTGGTGTTGAGTGTTCCACCGAAGGGGTCGGCAAACCCAGTGATTAGATTCTGTATTTTGGATTGGATTGGATTCTGTATTTTGGATTGTACATTTGCATTCTGGATTCTTTTTTATTAATTTTTTTCAATTTAGCAACATTTTTAGCGACGTTTATGTTCGTCGCTAAATATTAGCGACGCATATAAAGGTCGCTGAAATCGTCGCTAAATTGTTGACGTGGCAAACAATCTGATGCCACCACATCGTCGCAAAGACGTCGCTAATGTGTCGCTAATCGACGACCACAAGAAAACGTCACAAATAACGTCGCTATTTAGCGACGTTATGAGCGTCGCTACCTAACGTCGCCATAGCGACGTTTTACGACGTTTACTCATTTAGCGACACACTTTTTTTCGTTTTTTATTTAACGTCGCTGAAAACGTCGCTAATTTATTTTAGCGACGTTTTGTTCGAGATTGGCGACATTTTGGAACGTCGCTAATCTGACAAATTTTTGTAGTGTCATTTGTGGAAGTAGGCATCTTGGCCGAACCATGTAAATTATTGTCTTTGTGGTTGTGAATTTTCTCTGAGTTTCTTGGGTTTATTTCCGCTGTGCCACAACATGGGTAAATGGGTATACCATAGATATTGGTGCGTGAAGGCAAGGTAGGATATGCCATGTGGTATCATGGTATAGGATTATATCTATATATGGGATACATGTAGTATAGATGTATGGAGATGTCAGGATATATATATATATATATATATATATATATATATATTTTCCCAACGCGTGCGGGCTTAGTATAATCGTGTGTCCCACGCACACGATTCTTGGCCTGTCGTATGGAACGACTTTTGGAGTGCGGACGTAGTCCATTGGCCTTGTCATCATCGCCGTGCACACGCACCCCGCACACCCCGCGCACTCCGCGCGCTCCAGAGCTCCGCTCGACAGCACACCGTCTTTCGATGGCAGTTACTCAACACCTCGCTTTGCCTACGACGCCGAAGAGACGCCCTCGACGACTAAGGGTGACCGCCCGTACAACGGCCACTGATTCCTTGTCGCCTGCGACTACCAATTTCGTCCAGCCGCCCGTTCTATGCGCACGACGCGCATATTGGCGACGATCGCCGACGCCCTTACGATCGAGCCTGCGATCGTTTATGGCGGACGTCTTCTCTTCGCCCTCAGCAGCACCGCACGACGGACCGCGGGTCGGCCTGTCGCTTATACCCGTGGGCGAATGGTGCCGATTCCCCGATCCGTCGCACGACGACCGTGTACTGAGTTTGCTACACGGACGCCTCATTCTGTCCCACGCAGGCTCGGATATATATATATATATATATATATATATATATATATATATATATATATATATATATATATATATATATATATATATATATATATATATATAGACACACACACACACACACAACAATAGGATAATTATGTTAACCTATGTAAATGTGTTGGTATTGGGATATCAATGGGAAATGATATCGATACTTAGGATTGTCTCAAAACCTAGGTATCAATGTTAGGGTAATACTAAATAGTAGTTAACTATATATATTTGAGATAGATAGATATGGATACTTAGTAATGCTAACTAGTATAGCAATACCATCAATGTATGGACTTAGAAACCTAGGTAAAGACTAGAAATGACTATTTTGACCGTAGAACCACGAGATTGACCTAGTTTGACTTCCATGACTTAGAATTGACCTAGAACTCACATTTCATTCTAGATAGCATTAAATATCATTCTGAAACACCAATTGACATTAATATTTCATATTTAGGCCATTGTGACTTCATTTTGGGCGTTGATCCTCTCCCATTTTTTAGGACGACATGCGAATACATTCTCTGATAGTTTCCATTATTTGATAATTTCTATGATTCTGGTCTATAGTATTGCATTACTTGATTCTTGACACGATGGAGATATAGATTGGTATTTATGGATTCACTCTGTTGCGACATGTGTGTCATACTTGTCTGGCCTTTACATAAGGACTCACTACTGGCATCACTAACTTTTATTCGGCTGGCCTTGTACTTGATTTGTGTGTCCGGATAATTTTGATTCATTTACACTAATCGGACGAAAAAATACTTGAGTAGACATGTAAGCATTTTCAAAATCTGGAACCACCTCCTACTGGTATAATCTGGAATGATAGCAGTCGTACACCTCACGTGTGATGAGCTGTATTATCCCTAGCCGTTTACATGTCGAAAGTGGTATTTCAAAATGTACTAGTTTGGTTACATTCTTTCCCGTTTACATTATACCTGCTGGACATTATATCTATCTTAGCTTACTATTCTTTTATTTACTGTCCTCATTGCCATGCTCTCTTGATTCACCATGCTTATTTTTATTGCTCTTATATAACTGTTGCTCTATTTTATTTTCGGATTCATTCTTTCCTACTTATCATATATTACTTACTTTAACTGTTTTATAGTCTTTATCATTTAATTGGAACTGCTGTTAGAGGTGTGCTTCGTTCCAATCTTGACTGGATAATATATTTTTCAGAGGACTTGGAGGATTGGTGTCCGACATATTACGGACCACATGAGGTTGAGGGTGCGGCCTTGGACCCAGTAGCTCAAGAGTGATTGTCGGGAGGTCTAGTCAGAATAACTAGTTATCCTAGTTAGTTTTCATTAGCATTCTGGTAACGAATTTATTTTTGGCTTATATCTGAGACTTGGATGTTGGATATTATTGTTGTTGTGGGATGTTGTTCCTGTTTAGCTATATATGTGTTTATGTTAGATTTCTTTGATATCTTATCGTACTTTAGATATGTGATTGAGTATTGTGTTTCTTTAATTCTCTTGTTCTCCTTATGGAGTTGAGATCTTACTAATTGCTTGAGTTTATATTTTGTGAGATGCTAGTTAGTTATTGATGATCTAGATAGTGTTGTACCACCGATGCTGCAACATAGGATGGATGTACCAACGTACTCGTGCTCCTATACCGGGTGCGGGTCATGACATGTGTTAAGGCATGAAGTTCCTTAGCGTTTTGCGACATGCAACCGTACTGGAGATCGGCATGCAACATGAAGATGTTTCGACCAAGGGTCATTGGATATGCTATAAAAGACATGATACATGGAATGAAAAAAATTCTTTGTGAGCTAGAGAGATCATGAGTGTTGTAAGCGTATAAGGCATGTTCACTTCGCCTATATAGAGCCTTTGTATTCAACTACTTAATTAATAAAAGTGGGATGATTTATAAATACCCTCCTATGGTTTGTATGTATTTTGGTAACTGTCTCCGTTGTTTTAAAAATAAAGAATACTCCCCTGGGTGCTTAGGGGGTGTTCTTTGTTTTTAAAACAACGGGGACAGTTACCAAAATACGTACAAACCATGGAGGGTACAACTAATTAACTCATAAAAATGATTCTTTTATATACTATGATGTGTCTCCACCATTTTTCGCTACTTATGTATTGAATTGAGATAAACATTCTAAGAATCTGTCATATTGTCTTGCACGAGTGCAGCTCTAGACTCGTGCAACATCACGTCCCACCGAGGACGATCGACTCGGATGAAATTGATACAAGGACGAGCAATTTCTCGGGTCGGGACATGACAGAGGGGAGGGGATCTGAACATTATAAGTACCGGTTAGTAGCCTCTGGCCGACACCACCAAACCAACATATTAAAATAGTGAGCATAACAACATTATGTGGTCTTTCTAATATTATCTTAGGATCAGTTACATGGCATAACATATATGCATAAATGTGTCACATGACATAATTGATCTTACATAATGCTTACCATCCTTCCATGTCATACAATAATTTCAAAACATAACACCTAATTATGTCAAAATCAGTATCCCTGTATATATAATATATTCGTTAGCATCATATGATACAAAAAACATGTCAAGTGTCATGTTCTCGTGCCAAGATGGTAGGCCTGCAAACAGATAACTCTAGCGTGCATCATAAATATATGAAGGTCACTGACTTCACAAGTCATCCTGGATTTATAGTAAGACGACAATCCTTCCAATTCGGATAGCTAGCCCTACTGAAGGCCCCGAATCACCGGGTGCTATAGTACCTCTGTTCCGTGCACAAGTTATCTATGACCATGCAATAGTTGTGAACAATTAAACTATGACATATGTACAGTGCAAATCTGAAACATAACATACGCATCTCTACTCAAAACCATGATACCGAGCCATCGCTCACATCATTCTTCCACCTTCCTAGAATTTCTACCTTAACGGCCCAACGGATTCCATTTTTCTTCACAATTTACTATATTCCACATGACACATAAAACAACAATTCAACTCCACATGATAGATAAAAATGACAATACATCTCCACATTAAAATAAAACAACAGAACTATACTCTAGAAGATATATAATTGCAACAATACAAAATCTATCTGCGTAGTATGCAGTATGAAAGTCTACATATTATCACATAGCATGCAGTATGAAAGTCTACATATTATCACAGCAAGTTAATATTTCATACTCTATTCAGCAAGTTGACAATAAGATAATTATTATCTCTATCTTGGTTCCTCTTTTATTATTAGCGTGCAGCGACACATGCATAGCATAAAGAATTAAACATGCAGTATCATTTCATTTAGTGTGAAGGTACAGAAGAGAAGGATCATTGAAACAACCCACATGAAAAAAATGCCGATCTGCATTGACCAAGAAAATCTCTAACTAACACTCTCTGAGTCCAAACGATCTTTCGAGCCAATAAATCTCAGTATACCATGCGGAGCGGGACATTACACCATTCGCTATTGCATCTACTTATTTGTAATGGTTTGCATTTTAACGATTTGGTTTAATCGAACCAAAATTTTTCAAAACCGTTCTTAGTCCCACATCGGTAGCACCAAACACTATCTTATAATTTTAATATCGTATTTGATTGAGCCGTATTAATAATTCAGTTAGTTCCGTGTTGACAACAAACCATTTAAATTTAAGTTAGAAAGAAAAAGACATACTAAAAGTTAAAGTTAATCTCAAACCTAATAATAAAGAACCACATCTCAAACATACTAATAAAGAACCATGCAATGAAAATGACAGAAAATTTACTGGTTAGAAGAGTGGAGATTGGAGGGGTTGGTTTAGATATTTGGATTTAGGATTAGGTTCGGGTTCGAGTTTAGTTAGACCAGATAGATAGGTATGTGGATGTGACAGTTGTAATGTTGTATTAGTGTGTGAGCACAGAACCGAACCGTCTTTCCAGACCACAAACAAAATACAAGTTTATAAAACCAAACCAACATAAGCATTTCAAAAAAGGAAAAAAAAAAAACTACATGATGAATCTTCTCCCTAAAAACAAATAAATGTCTAATTTGATTTAGTTAGGCCTGAATTGCGGTTCTTGACTGCATACTGCTCACCACTACTTGTTTGGTGCTTTCTTTCACTTGGGTGATGTTATTGCTCGTCTTCTGGTTAGTTTCTCTTCTCTGTTTGGATGCCACCAACGCTATGTTGATGTTAGTATTGGGAGATCAAGAAAATGGTTAGTTGATTAATTATAAAGTATAATTTTTATATGAGAATGAGTCTATAAAAGACATTGGAGAATCATATAGCCAGACAGTTAAATCCCACCTGTAGTCTTCAGATTTGACAAAGAAAGATATGAAAGGTTATCAGTACTTCTATCCATTTGGAAGCACCAAATTTATTGATATATTGAAGTATATACATTACATTACAAAGTTATATCCGGTCGTTTTTGTTGTAATAAAAAAAATCAAAAAAATCGTTCTGTAATTTCGTTCCCTATAAATAGTAATCAATAGAAGAAAAATTGAAGAACAAGGAGATAATTCCCGAAAGAAACACAGAGAAGGAATCCATACAAAATCTCAGACAAGACGATGAGCCGGCTAGTGGATGTGTGTAATATCTGGAATATCCATGGCTTTCATGAATAAGAGAACTATGATATGTCTTGAGCTTCCTTCTATTCTAGGTAAATTCAAATAGAGTAAAGTAAAGAGGTCAACATGCATTGATAACAATTTTGAAATTACTAGGACAGAAGTTGTGAAGTCCCCACTGTTGGGTTTGGAACATATTTTCAATGCTGGCACTGTATATATGAACGGTTATCTGCTCATAACGATCAGAGTGATCTAGTGAAGTGCTGGAGTACTGAGTTTTTCTCCGGTTTGTGCACAATTCAACAGGTCAAGGAAACGATTTATAAGTTTGGGAGAAGAAGTAACTAACATATTTTGGACTAGGTTTTCCTGTGTAGTCGTCATGGTTGTAAGTATATATAATTCCCAACTATGTATTTTAGACTCTGAAATTAAAATATAAAATAATGATCCAACTGAGACCGATGCTTGAACTTGGTTCAATGTCCTTAAGACAATTTTCGTCCCGCGCTGGTGCTTACGGTTTAATGACGTTTGGTCTCCCAGGATACAACGGTTCTTCTCCTTCGGTAGCAACATTTCACACCACAGGAACTGGACGAAATAATGTAGATAGTCTCTCTCTCTTGGACGTAATGTTTGATGTATGAATTGAGTGAGTTTAATTACTTTAAACACTTATGCTTTTATAAATTACAAAGAGACACAATATGAATAGACACAATGTTTGGAAAGGACACGTCTTTGCAATAGATAGATTCGTTGCACATTGAAAACACTTATTGCAACATTTACTAAAAACATTTTTAATTAATTATGTTTTCAAATATTCATTCACTTCTCCAACAATGGTAAGCTTGTATAAAATGGACCTAAGGTTCCTTGGGAGATGCTTATGTTATGGCCTAGAGAAGTCTGCGAGGAAAAAAAAGAGAGTGCCAAATAGAAGAGTTGTATATGACTTGTAAACTAGAAGATGCACACACACATAATTCACTCGCTCTTGGTATATTAAACAGCTCTGCAAATTCCACAAATATTTTGAAGTATTTACAAATTTCTCGTTCGAGTCTGCGATCACATAATTTTCCTTCAGTTCATAAGCTCTGGAACACTTATGTCAGCATCATCTTCTTGGTTATGTCACTACTCGTCATCTTCATAGTTTCTCTTCTTCACAAATATTGAGAAATCAAGAAGAGGAATAGTTAATTATGTAGTATTTTATGTAGTATTTTTATGAGAAAGAGTCAATGACATAATTATACAACCAGCTGGACAGTTGACTCCCACCAACTTTGAACATTAGTGATCAGATTTGACAAAGACATGAAAGGTTATTAAACATTTCTGAATCCAAACATAATTTTATTAGATTACATATCCATTTGGGAGCACCATATTGTTTCAATATTGAAGAATACAATCAATCTAAGTTTTATTTACTCTACAAACTGGCATTTCGTTGCAAGAAAGAATCGGGTTTGATACAGAAACCGAGACCAAAGCATAAGGAGATAACTCCCGACAAAATAGAAAAATGACAAGGTACACGACAAAATTTTGAACTATTATGTCAGGATATGTCAGCTAGTCGAAGTTTGTCATAGCTAAAATCTATAGCTTTCCCCTTAGTTGTGGAAGTAGAGTTTGTGGATTTCTGAGTAAAGATGCCAAAAATGAGAGGACAACTTGTTTGAGCCAATTTTTTGATTTGATTAGATTTGTGAACAACATATCTTTGGAGTCCAAATCTGATCAAATATTTTATTTGATTAGATTTGGACGTCCATAATTAATATTTGACTATTTTAGGATTTTTCTAGTACCTAAAATACGGTATCTCATTTTAGGTAAATAGGGTTTCCTATTTTAGAGTTTCCTATTTATGAAATCCGATTATGACCTAAAATATGTTTTCTCATCCTATATATATGAATTGAGCATGGAGGCAATAGCAAGAGCAGAAGGTGGAGATTCAGTTTTCCTCTTAGTTGGAAGTAAAGTTTGTGGATTTTAAGTAAAGATGCCAAAATGAGAGGACAACTTGTTGGAGTCAAAATTTTGATTTGGTTAGTTTTGGTAACAACATATCTAAGGGGTCCAAATTTGGTCAAATATTTGATTTGATTAGATTTGGACGTCCATAATTAATACTGGACTATTTTAGGATTTTCTATTACCTAAAATAGGTTATCTCATTTTAGCTAAATAGAGTTTCCTATTTAGGAAATCTTATTATGACCTAAAATAGGCTTTCGCATCTTATATATATATGGGTTGAGCGTGAAGGCAATAGTAAGAGCACAAGGTGAAGATTCAGGATACTTGTCCATAGGAGATCTAAGAGAAAGTATGTACCTTGCTCTTAGGCTCGCCATCCAAGACAAAAGAAAGAGGAGATCTGATCGAGGAGTCGTCACATTCATTCAGGGAGATTGATACGGGCAGAATGAGTAATTTCATGTTGTAATCTCTGTCTTTCTTCTTGAATGTGATGAGGGGAGTCGAACCTATTAGGACAATGGGTTCAAGATTAGTTTTTGTCAATATTGTAATTTTACCTGAGTTATATAGATTGAAATTTGTCAATGTGACTTAGTCACTAACCATATGTCGTTATCTGTGCTTGGTATTTGATAGATGAGGTTTGTTATCTCAGGTGGGTTGTCCTAAGTTTCCGTTGCAATCACATTTTAGTCACGGTATCGAAGCATATTGTGGGGCGTGACCGATCCTAACTTATGATATGAGACCGAGATTCATTCATTCTGGTCGGATACCAGCATCTGGTATCATAGCTCTCGAGTATGCAAGAGGAAGGTGCAAATGTGTCTTTGGAGCAGATGAATACACATATGATCACCCTAAAAGAAGGAAACTGGGCGATTTGGAAGCCAATGATGGAGGACCTACTCGGTACAAGAATTTGAATGGTCCATTGGAGGACGACAATGCCAAGCCATCGGATAAGTCTGCTGATGAGTGGAGACGATTGAATCGAAAAGCCGTTGGATTCATCGACCAATGGTTGGATGATTCGGTGTTTCATCACGTCTCCATGGAGAGTTCTGCAAAAGCATTGTGGGAGAAGCTACATTCGCTGTACGAAAAGAATACGACTGGCAATAAGGCGTACATGGAGGGGGCCTCGGTGGCACAACATCTGAACGAGGTTAAGGTATCATCAATCAGCTGTATGTGTTTCTTATTGTTCGTTGAGAAACGTCAGAAACTGATATGTTGTGCTTCACGCGTGAAGCACCTTTCTCATTTGCACAGAAATAAGCACTTGGGCAGAAACTTCGCTAGCCTATTGTTGGAACACTTTTGTCTGTGTGCTCCTCTGTTGAGTTGTTGCTATAGCCAAGTTTTTCGTGCAAGCCCTGTTGAGTAATTTATATTCTGATACTATACTGTCAGTATATTGACAGTATACTGGACATAAAAAACTGAACAACAGATAGTTGTAGGATTGAAATAAGTGCCCACACACAGTATAGTGTCAGTAAATTATTTCTTCGTAAAAAATTGGTATTGGGTTTTTGGTTATTTGGTTGTGGGTTTGTGAGCTTTCATTATGCCTCCTACATATTGAGTTAAATATTATCCTGGAGACATATATAAAGATATTACATTGAGCATGATGTCTTAATGGCTTGGCTTCTACTTTTTAGAACGATGACATTTCCTTATATGGTAATGTTCGAAGGTAACCGATCTGAACTGACAGTGTCTTTGATCCATCATATTTCTTCATTACTTACGTCGATGATCGATCTTGTTTATTATTTTTCCATAAATACATGTTAGTCGAACAAATCAATATAAATAATAGCAAGTATGATATCATTAAAGCACATTAGAACTACATTAAGATTAAGTGTAAACACTTGATTGCATGATCATTAATGATTATATAATACTAAACTTAATCGATCAACCGCCATAATCAAAAACTTAATTTAATTATTGGAATAACTCACACACACATCAAGTGGCTAGTGTGGATGCATAATATCCGAGTGGGAGATGGCTCGATTTTTATGGTAGCGATTATAGAATAATTACAGGCTGAAGCTTGTGAGGTGTACAGATAGGTCATATGCATTAGATGGTGGGTATTCAGCAAGAGTTAGTGGATCATCAAAAATTTGCTAATGTGAGTTTTTGAGATGATTTGAAGGATAAATAGGATTCGATTCGTCGAGACAAGATGACGAATGGAAGTGCATCAAACTTTGAGGGTCAATTTGTTAGTTCCATGACAGTTGGTCGGTCTTCAAATTGGAGTCGTTCTACGGATTCGATTAGGGTAACAAATAATGTGCCAAAGCTTGATGGAACGATATTAGTTTCAGTAGTTCAAGGATAAGAAGGAGATTAAGGGTGCAACCAAATCAAGATGAGATTTGTATACTTCCATTTGCATACTTCCTTTGCATAGTTCAAGATGAGTTATAGATCATCGAAAGAATAAGTTGTGCATGATATTCTACTCATGGATGTATGTGTACAAAAGAGCTTCAATGTTAAACATGAAGATTGGTTGGCTAACCAAGGTTGAGGAAGCTTAACAGAATGAGGGAAGTTCTATTGAAAGATGAAAGTCGGAGACATGCAGCCAAGACTTACGATGAAGCTAACGGTTAATGACTTCGATCTTGGTCGAGTTATTGATGTCAGTTGTTAGTGAGGTGTTGCACATGGTATCTAGCATCGACATGGTAGTCGAGGAGCTGGAGATACAATAAGAGATACAAATAAGCACGGGTATTCTCGAGATTAGTGACGAGGGTGAGCAGGAACTCTGTCGTAGGTGACATACATGGAGTTTAATGGAGGAGTCATGAGGCCAACACCTCTCATCAGAATGGAGGAAAAGTTTGTTGGATTTCTACCCTCGATTCAAGGTGGGTAGGGATAGTTTAGAGTGTTGTGGAGCATCGATGGGAGTTACAGAGAAGACCACATAAATCAGGGGCTAAATCGGGACTCATGCAGACCAAAACATCACCATACAGTACACTAGGGGTATACTGCTCAGTATACCGCTCGTGGGATCTCTGATCAGTTTGGATGTCTAATCAACATGTTTGAACCGTTGGACCAGATCTGAGGGACAATATTGGTGTTGGACTGATTTAGAAATTGTATAATCATAAATTAGAATTTTGCTTAACCTATTTTAGGAGGGTAAGAGGGTTGTCAAAGGGAATGCTCATGTAGGAGATTCGATGAGACAATCCATACAAATCTACAGGAAAGTTCATGCTTTTCTCATAGGCGTTCTTCAAGATAGTTGGACAAGAAGATTTGTTCAGAGAGTCGTCTGTTTTGTTCAGAAAAACTGTCTTGTAATCTTCTTATTTCTTCTTGAGATTGGTTCCTGATGCAAATGAACCAATTAATATTGTGATCAATCTTTGTATCAACATATATATAGTTTGAAATTTGGTCCATATGACAAAGTCACCACATATACGGTGCTTGATCTGTCCTGGTTCTTGTGTTAAGATTGTAGTTTGTTATTTTTAAATGAGTGTTGGTATCATTTTCACAGCATGTTTTTCAATACTATGTAGACTCGTAATACAAATAAATTGTGGCCACTGCGATGTAATGGACGACCGATGTAGAGAAACCAAGGATCTATGAAGTTAGAAAATTAGATATAAGATTCCTCCTAGGGGACTGACTTATTTTATTTTTTTCGTACTTGTTTGTCTTGTTATTTTCTCTTTGTTATTCTAGGAGAGGCCTTTTTGGACTTGGATATGTTTCGTTAATAATGATTAATATAGTATGGATGAATTTTTCTATAATTTTTTTTGTACAACTATATAATAACCAGAGCCGTCTCAAGACATTTTGGAGTCCTAGGCAAATTAAGGAAGTGGGATGATTGTTCTTTCCCTTAAATTATGAGGTGCTATATCAATTAAATAATTAAGGGAAGGAGATGATTGTCGATTCCTTAAATCATGGGTGTTGGCCCATTGCCTAGATGGTCACACCTGATTTTGATAATCAATGACAACTTAAGTCGATTCGCAAAATATACGATATGCTACAGGCGTTACAGGTTACTGAAATCAATATCAAAGAACGCACTACATCTACATCCTACATCGACAAAAGAGCAATCAAATCATCATCCAAAAGGAATTGCATTGGAATCCAGATCGAGTCTTTTTATATTTTCTTCTGTAATTTTTACTTTATTGAGTCTAGAAAATATAAAATGTGAGATCGATCGGGATATTAATGGCTTAGGTTTTCTCATTTTCAAAATCTAAAAAGCCTACCCAATCCCACAAAATTCCATACATCCAAATAACCAAAAATCCTATGCAATTTGGACCCCAAAAATCCTATTCTGTCTAGACAAAATTCGGCTAAAACTCTGACCGAGTTTGGACCGAGTTCGGTCATGGGATTTTCGAAATTTTGTTCCCTCCAAATCTGCAGGCAATGTTCGTTTGCGAGATCTTAGCATCCGAACTCAGTCCGAACTCTGCCCGAGTTCGGTCAGGAAAAACATTATAACTATAGAATAATTTTCACATTTTTAATCACTCATTCACTCTTCTCTAGTGGTGAGCATTATTCGGTTTTGGACCGAAAATCGAACCGAACCGAATAAGAGGTTCGGTTCGGTTTTAAAAAAATTTGGTTCGGTTTCGGTTTTGAAAATACTAAAATTTCTTATTTGGTTTCGGTTTTGAAAATACTAAAATTTCTTATTCGGTTTCGGTTTCGGTTTTGGGTTTCGATTTCGGTCCAAAACCGAAAACCGAATAAGAAAATTTAATTAATTTTATTATATATATATATATATATATATATATATGTGTGTGTGTGTGTATGTGTGTGTACTATATATATAAGTATTAATATATATAGGTCTATACTAAATATATATAGGTATATACTAAATATGTCTATGTATATTTAGTTACTATATATATTAACAAAAAAAGCTCAAAAAAATCAAAAAAAATATGAATAAACCGAAAATCGAACCGATTTAATTCGGTTCGGTTTGATTCGGTTTTGGGCCAATTCGGTTCGGTTTCGGTTTTGCTTATTCGGTTTCGGTCCAAATCGGTTTTGGGTTATTCGGTTCGGTTTAAACCGAATAAACCGAATGCTCACCCCTCTGTATCTCTTCCAAAGTATTTTTCATCGCTCTAAAGCTTTCATATTTTGCCTATACCACTCTTAGCCAAAGCCAGTAACATTCTGTTCGATTTAGAGTCTTTGGTTTACAGAGTTGTAAAGAGGTCGCAAGTTATAAAACTTTTAAATTTTTGTACTCAAGTTTGTTGGAGTTGGACGTGCGCTCGTCACCAAGCACAGTGTTGTGAAGTCGGTCGTGCACTTGTCGCCAAACACGGTGTTGTAAAGAGATGGCAAGCTCTCATTTAGTTTGCAAATAGTATATTAACAGCGGACAAGAGTACTCGCGACTAGATTAGTCCTCTCAGAGGAAAACCAGTATATATCGCGGTGTTCACTGAGTTTGATCTTCTATCTCTTGATTACTGCATTTAATTTACTGTCTCTTATATTTTCCATAGTTCATAATCTGTTAATTTTTTAAGTGGTGATTATTTTCGCTGCACACGCACACACTCTATTCATCCCCCTTCTAGAGGTACTCAACGATCCAACAGTTGGTATCATAGCATGTTATATTCTTATATAACACTCTAGAGAGTATATATATAGCAGCCGTAAAATTAATATTCAATGGTGAACGACAATCTACAAGTAGACTCCCACTATTTGATGAACAAACTACACATATTGGAAAACATGGATGAGTTTTTTCTAAAGTCTCTTGACTTTGATCTTTGGTCTATAGTAGTTGACGGTTATAAGAAACCGGCATCTATAGTGATTGAGGGCGTACTTGTAGACAAGCCACACAACAAATACACAGACAAAAAAAAGACAAAGGCTAGTCTAGATTCACGTGCCATCAATGCACTATTCCGTACAATTGACAAGATAGAGTTTAATCGTATTTCTACCTGTACTACGTCTCATGAGATTTGGCGACTTCTTGAGGTAACTCATGAAGGTACCTCCCAAGTGAAGGAATC
Source organism: Iris pallida (assembly GCA_029216955.1). Taxonomy (NCBI): domain Eukaryota; kingdom Viridiplantae; phylum Streptophyta; class Magnoliopsida; order Asparagales; family Iridaceae; genus Iris; species Iris pallida. The sequence continues at coordinate 1,029,584 of JANAVB010025200.1, read as the reverse complement.
TAAAATCTGCAGACTAACACAGGAATATGAATCATTTAAGATGAAACCCGGCGAGTTAATTACACAGATGTTTATTCGCTTCCTAGATATTGTAACGATCCGCTCCGCCCTAGCGGAACGCCGTCTCAAACGGCGAAAGTGCAATGACTCGAACCCCGTCTTGCTCGGCGAAATGACTCGCTTAAGGCAATAGCAATGGACTTGGCCCTTCAGGAGAATCCAGACTTAGACTTTCAAAGGCGCGCTCGGAGTCTCGCTCGGCCGATGCGATTATCGCTAAGGTGGGTGGCTCCGATGAACCTATCTTTGCTTAGCCTAGACACATAATAATACGGACAATATTGCTAGAATCACTAGGCGAGCTAGCCTCCCCCACCAGTGCATAATAATGTACTGATAACCACATAGTCTGCTTGCAGGGTGCGGAGAACTACGTTGGGTGCAGAGACTTTTCTCGAACGGGCTGAGGCACGGAGCTATCTCTGGAGCTTTGGAGCGTTGCAAAGGAACTGAAGCACCATATACGGGACATAATGTATCGAAACATCACCATTAATCATTCCATCTTATAAGCCACTTGGTACGCCTTTTATGTTTTAAGAGAGAGAGAGCTTGAGTGAATTATAATCTCGGCATAACGCCGCTTGTACTACTTCTTGAATATCAATAAAGACTATTGAGTTTGTTTCAAATTGTGTTCATTTACTTTCTGCTGCAAATGGGAACACTTTGTGCGACTCTGTGGCCTAACTTAAATCGACCATTTCTGGACTTGGCCTTGTACGAGGGCAACCAAGGCTCGTGCAGTATCACGCCTTAGCGAGGACGATCGCTCCTCCGGGAGGAGACGTGATAGATTGGTATCAGAGCACGGCTTTACGTCCTTGGATTTCATTTCGATTCTCACAGTTTTGAAAGCTCGATCGTGGACAAAAGAAGTGTACGCTCTCTCTTGTTGACCCTTGGGATGTTCCATACAATAAGTTTAATATTTGCAAAAAGCTCGTATAAGTATCGATTGGACGGGATCGATGTACGAAGGCCTTTGTGCCAAACTATGACGGACTTGAGTTGAAAGGAACCAATGCTAAAAGTTATCAAATATTACGCATACCTAAATGACTTTACGCTGGCAATAGCGAATGAGTGTACGAGACTAGAGTATGGCCCGAATGGGACGACCTATGCATACCGCCTTTTGGCTAAGATGTGCCGAGTATCACGCACCCGGACCTTCTGGTGCGAACGAGTTGCGAGTGAGACTGACTATCGCTGGGACAAGAATAAGTTAGACTTATAGTCTATATCGATAGGGACGCTAACAGACCAACGCTTAAGGCGAACACGAGAATGACTCTTAGATTTTGAAGAACGGACGAACGTATACTTGAATGTGTCGATTGTAAATTGAATGATCACTTCGATGACTTATAGAATGACTTGACCCCGAGTGGTGTATGCGATAGACGGAAAGGGGACTAAGAATGAGTTCGACGATTAGTCGAGTGGCTCGAATCCTGAGTGGTGTATGGACCGTCTAGTGAACTTATCGACCAAAAATTTATGGACTTGTAGGTAGCAATGAGTATATCCGCAAGCGACGATTATCGCACAAAGCCTTAGTACGAGTACGCTTAGTTGGTCGTGATTTCGAGAGTCTCGAATGAGATGCTGTCGAACGATTTGTGAATGTGTAGTGCAAATTATAAAATGGTTTAATAGAGATTTGGAGCAATGAAACAAAATAAATGTTTTGGTTGAGAAAACTGGGTGGATCGTACGAGCAATTTCGGAATAGTCGAATTGAGTAAAACTTGAGTTGAAGTAAAGTACTCATAGACAGGATCGATGATAGCACGATGGGAAGATAGCGTGCATGAACATTGATTTGAAGATACGACAATGACTATGGATTTAGAATAGACGTTGCTCAATAACTTGAGTTAGCATAAAACAATGCGAATTGAGGAATTAAGTGGCATGAATCAGATTTCGTTGCAAAAGAAAGATCGTCAGGTTATGTACATCATAAATGGTATTGAGGCGTACCAAAGATCGATGTACGATAACTCGAGGGTACTCTGATTCGATGAAAAATGATAGTGTAAAATGATAATGTTTCGATGGAGGTTGTACTTGGGATTTTAATAGAAATGAATGTTTGGATGAAAGGGAAATGACTTGATTTTTCGATGATAACCACAACGACAATAATCTTGTCTTGCACGAGCGCAACTCTAGCCTCGCATATACGTCACGTCAGATTTGGGACGATCATTCCGTATGAGCGTTGGGATGGTGATTCATGTCTAGTAGGAATAATCGAACTCGAAATATCATGACATGACAATTTTGATTGCTTCGACTTGTGGTTTGAAGCGAAGATGAATTCAAGGATTATTCAGACTTGTGATTGACGATAAAACAACTTGAGGATTGAGTAGACCCAATCCGCGTATCGAGAATGAACTAATCTAGACTCAATGCAAGAGTTATGTCCCAATAAGGACAATTATTCTACGGAAATGTTGGCATGGTGATTCATGTCCGCCGTGGATAATCAGACTTGCGTGAGATTGGGATATAACAAATTGCTTGGCTAAACGACCTTATTATCGATAACGTGCATTGGATAGGATGGATAGGTGAATTGTGTTAAACAAATTTAAAGAGGTAGACTATGACAATCCTAGTTGGGATGTATAAAATTGAGATGCCGAGGATTTGGTTAAGGACAACCTATCATAGCATGACTTTGCTGAACGAACTCGGACCTTGTGCGAAGAGTGTCTTGATGAGAATAGGATGAACATTGCTCGATATTTAGAAATTTGAGTAAAACGAGCTTGGGTAGAGTATCCCGTACTAACGAACAAATGGTTTGACCATAGGATTGGGATGAACGTCATGCAACGACTTTGCACGATGAACCAAGTACTTGACTTGTAGCTATGACCTTGTGAGCTGACCTAGTGGATAGGCGGACGACCCTATACCGAGTGACTGAACCTGTGTGACTGATTTTAGAGTATCGTTCGAACGAACGATAGATCTGGGGCAACAAGACTTAGAGTTAGGACGTGGAACTAGGAGTGTGCATTAACGACAATAATACCAGCCCCAAATGAAGTGAATGAATGAAATAGATGATGCACAAGTAAAGTTTGGATAACAAATCGAATCATTACTTGGAAGACGTACTTGATGATAGTACAATACTTGGTCTTGAATCGAACAAAATTCTACTTGAACTTTGGTCGACTCCGCTAGAAGTGTCGTATTGATTTCGTAAGACGGGAACGCTTGAGAAACGAATCGGGTCATCTTGAGGATCGAGATAGACGATGTGAAAAGAACTAGAGTTCAGTTTTAATCGAGTTAGTAACACGACCGGCAATTCGAAACTATCACGAGTAGCTTGTCCGACTTTGCTATCGCTAAGCTTGGTTGAAATGTATGTATTCGGGGGACGCCTTAAATATGTGCACGATCCAAACTCAATGATATGATGAACTCGAATGCAGCTGCAAGTAAATATATTGAGATGTGCATGGATGAATGGATTAAGCGAGTTAGTCTCAGCCTACGACTCTCATGTTTGACGAATTATAGCACACCTCGTGTGACCATTATAGTCCCACTACAGGGCACAATAGTGACCAAGTCATAGAAACACGATGACTGAGAGAGTACCGTCAGGTTGAATAAGTAGTAAAGTCATTCGATGAAATTTACCTAACGCATGCGATACAGAACTTAGAAAGGTACCCGAGTATAGTTCGATGCCGTCGAACGATAAAGTCATTCGATAGGAATTGTCTAAAATATGCACACGGCATGAATTAAGGAACAAAAGGATGGCGTGCACTCAGAAAGTCTCGAGAACGAGACTTATTTTGAGTGGTGTATTATGTAACAACCCGCTCCGCCCTAGCGGAACGCCGACTCAAATGGCGCAAGTGCAACGACTCGAACCCCGTCTTGCTCGGCAAAATGACTCACTTAAGGCAAAGGCAATGGACTTGGCCCTTCAGGAGAACCCAGACTTAGACTTTCAAAGGCGCACTCGGAGTCTCGCTCGGCCGATGCGATCATCGCTAAGATGGATGGCTCCAATGAACCTATCTTTGCTTAGCCTAGACACATAATAATATGGACAATATTGCTAGAATCGCTAGGCGATAATCTCTGCAGGCTAACAAAATGACTCAACGCACCTAGCTAAAGGTATAATTCCATCTTGTATGCTTGTATAGAACATGGAAATGAACTTAGAAAGTATGCAAACTCTCGCACCGCACTCCACGCTCGTGCAAACGCACAACTTACATTTTGAGTAGATTTACTTATGTGTTCAATAACGAACGATAGGCTGGTCACTTAGAATCATACCACAACTTGAAACATAAAACAATGAATGGTTTACAACAATGAAGCAGGAAGACTATCGACATAGTTGTTCCGAGTAGAGTATAGAAACATTGAAAGGCTTCGGGACCGATGGGTCACCAAGGCGGTTCCCGCACAGAAAGTTACATAATGTATGAATGAACGATTGAACGAATAAGTGAATGAATGAATCAACAAATGAATGAATGAATACGTGAATGAATCAATGAACGAATGAACAAGTGAAAGAAAGAAAAGAAACGAATGAATGAAAGAAAGGAAAGGAATGGGTATGACGGAGACGTGCAATGGGGCTTGCTACCCGCGCTACACGGACGTCGCTACCAACCTGGTCGATAATGCATTATGGCTCTAGACAGCCTGATAAGTTAATTTATTGGCTCAAGACAACCCAACAAGATAATTGGCTCATGGCAGCCCGACAAGTTAAACAAAAAATAAGAATACAAAATGGTCGTGGGTAACTCGTGCATGAGTGATGGAACAAACGATTTCAAGGCAACGATCACGACATCGTTGCCGGCCTAGACGAAATCATGGCTTACGGGTGGCTTATGTGCGGGCTCGGGCACACAAGAGACGTAAGGTCGAGTATTGCATAGACTATCAAGGTGTACCAGCCATCACGCTTGATAGATGTGAATACAAAGAGGTACATGTCCAAATGTCTTGTACAGCCAGCGACCGGTGCATATAGATTAAGTTGGCTCGATTATGAAAATCTGTGTACGAGACCTTGCATTGAAAGAAGTAAACTGACTAAGCTAAACAATCTATGTTACTGAATGAATGTATCTAAACGAACGTTTGAGTACAACACATCCTGACAACTTGAGTAAGATGAACAACTATGGAATTGAACGAAGTGCCTTCTGAACAGGCTTGAATATGACACAACAAATGAACTAGAGTACTTCATACAAATGAGTTAGAAACACGCCTACGACGCGCTACCACCTGAGGCAGGAACACGTCCTTGACACTTTTGGATACTTATGCAAACCCTTTAATTCATAATGCATAATATGTTGGCTAACTTGGTTTATTTTGGACAGGGACGATCATACGGTAAGTATGGTAAGTTGCGCATATTTTACTTATGCGACACTTGGAAACGACAACACGGGATAGGCTTTGAATGTTATGCCATGAAACTGATACTAAGACAAGATTAGTAAGACAATAAATGATAAATAGAGCACAAAAGTAAAATGAACGTATTTGGTAATGATAGCGAGTGGGCGAGCTAGTCTCCCCACCAGTGCATAACAATGTACTGATAACCACATAGTCTGCTTGCAGGGTACGAAGAACTACGTCAATTACGGAGACTTTTTTCGAACGGGCTGAGTCACGGAGCTACCTCTGGAGCCTTGGAGCGTTGCAAAGGAACTGAAGCACCATATACGGGACATAATGTATCGAAATATTGCCATGAATCAATCCATCTTGTAAGCCACTTGGCATGCCTTTTATGTTTCGAAAGAGAGAGAGCTTGAGTGAATTGTAATCTCGGCATAACGTTGCTTGTACTACTTCTTGAATATCAATAAAGACTATTCAGTTTGTTTCAAATTATGTTCATTTACTTTCCACTGCAAATGGGGACACTTTGTACGACTCTGTGGCCTAGCTTAAATTGGCCGTTTCTGGACTTGGCCTTGCACGAGCGGAACCTAGGCTCGTACGGCATCACGCCTTAGCAAGTACGATCGCTCCTCCGAGAGCGGGGCATGACAGATATTACTAATCCTCTGTAATCTCTTGGTAAAGATTATAATAACCATGAGAAGGTCAGAAAGGTGCTACGGGCTCTAACCATGAATTGGAACCCAAAGGCAACTGCGATCATTGACGAAAATGATCTCACCACAATGGCTCTGGAGACACTTATGGGCAAGCTAATGACCCATGGGTTGGACTTGTAAAAATTTGAAGAAGCAACCCCCAAGGAAAAATCTATCACCTTCAAAGCACAAGCCAGAAGAGTTGCATGCATATAATGATTCTGACGAAGAATCATCTAGTGGTGATGAGCAAGCCCTGCTAGTAAAGAACTTCAGAAAATTCTTAAAGTTTGAGAGATCAAACCGAAAGAAGAAAAACATCCATGAAAGAAATAACGAAGAAACTATATGGTTTGGATGCAAGAAGTCAGGGCATATGAAGAAGGACTATCCACTGTCAAAGAAAAGCAGTCTATATGATAGATCAAGATCAAGCAGGAAAGCTACAACAGGTCAAAAGTATGCAAACACAAGCACCTGGCATGTGAGTGATGCTAGTGAGTCAGAGGAGGAGGATAGACCCTACTGCACTGTTAATATATGTCTTATGGCATTTGATAAGGTATCTTATAACCCTTCGTATATGTAACACCCCAGTCCCAAAATACGTAGGACTAGGAACGTAGACATGCTAGCTATATTCATACGAAGTACATAGGTCTCGTATGGATACATAAGCTGTAAAATACAGTAAACCACAACTAACTAATCTCATCCACAAAATATAAGAATAAAAGATATCATATAATCAACTATGAATTGTCATTGGTATATGTAGTTGGGCGGAGACAAATCCATTACCAACTATGAAAAGAAATACATGATATACAAAGAATGATTTTGGCAAGCGAAGCAAAGACGATCTAAGTACAATCATCCTCGAAGAAATAGAGATGATCATGGCCACGGCTAGAACACCTGCGAAAGACAAGAGCACACACCTGACGAGATAACCAGGTCCTCAGAGGGACGTAACAAGACACATAATATCATGCCAATGTAACTGAATATAAATTGCTCAAATAAATAAGTCAATTGAATTATAACATGGTCCAATACACACCTATTGAACTAGCGTACCATCCTCCCAACCAAACAAGGATAGGAGATAGTAAACTAATTTACGGTGACGTATCTTTCTATGCTATGAATCCAATATGGTATCCGGACCCCAACAAGGTTCAATACCTTCTCATCGAAGTAGTAAGTCACGCCTACAACCAAACAAGGACAAGAAGTGACGAACTAATCCGTGACAAGTTATTGTTCCAAGCCACGGTCAGATACAAGTACCCAAACCAAAAGTACTCATACCTAATGGATAAGGTAGCCTAACCGTTCTAAGTAAAATGTAGTTAAGAACAATTCTTTCTACGCATGGGCCCTGGCTAAATAGGATCGGCATATTCTCCCCTTGGGGCACCAGAGGCCCAATCAATAAGAGCATAACGTTCCGCAGAATGTCAGTGGACGTCAGTAATCAAGGGTCATCAACCCCGTATCTCCAGCGGAGATTCCAGGTCACAAGAAAAAGTGCATCGAAGCCCATAATCTAAGGAATTGTCCTTCCTGTCCAATGCCTACTATGTTGTATTTACAAGAGAAAACCTCTATAACCGCTAAGTCAAACTAGCATGCAATTCTATTTGCGGTTAATCCTATCGCACGGCTTGTATGTACTGATGGTCAGCCAATCACGTACGTCCGTGTTCTACATACGACACACAACTTCGTGGTACAACGTGTCAAGGCCAATGAATGCAACACACAAGGTGGTCCCTTAAATCTAGGTTTAATGTGTAAGAAAACTAATACATAGCAGGAAATATAAATGAACAGTAAGTTCTAACAGGTTATGCCATGTATCACATTTTATTTTGCATAAAGAAAATAATAAATAATGCATGAATATGAGCTAAATAAATAAACAGCAGATGATCAAGGTGGCACAAACTGCGACTTCGGTACAAAAACTATAAAAGGTGATCTCGGGTGGTGGCATGGACAGTTCCATTGGATCCAGAAGGGTCAAATTAGTTAAGGTGGGCATAAGGGTGTACATGATTGGCGATGGTATAGGAATTGTGGGACTAGCCACGAACAAGAGGATAGTCGAAGGAAAATAGATAATTAATGTATATATGATTTTTAGAAAGCTATTTATAATACCAAAAATATATATATCTTGGTAGTTTAAAAAATATAGTTTTTAGAAAAGTATCTAAATTATTCTAGGCTAGAAACTAAGGTTACAAAAATAAAATTTATAGATAGAGAAACTATATTTTATTAGTACATATAATTTTAGATAAAAATTTGAAAGTATTTAGGAAATTATTTTATTAATAGAAACTATATTCTTAAGGGTCAAAATAGTTCTAGTTAAATATTAATAATCCAGAAATTTTGTTTATGGTTTTAAAGCAATATTTTAAAACATACTAAGTCAAATATAATATTTATATATATATTTACAAGATAACTTTAAAAATATTTGATAACCATAATAAAATACCAAAATCACTTATTAATAATAATAACCAAAATAATCGTAAAACTTAGCACTGTAAAAATAATAATAATATATCTGCATATTTTGACAATCACTTAGCATATATTTCTATATAAAATACTTTAATGACACTATATAGTAGATGTAGACTATACTATACTTTGTAAATTACAGGAAACCTAATAATTCTAATCAATTATCTTCTATTTTACAAGTAATAATAATACCATTTACTAATAAAATAATACTAATTATTATAATAGAATCTACAAAAACAAAAACAAAAAAACAAAACAAAAGAAGGCTTAGTAGAGCCTTCACTGTGCTCCCTCAACGAGGGGACACAGAAATAAAAGCAAGAGAGAAAGAGAGAGAAAAGAGAGGGGGTGGTAGTGAGCGGAGAGGGAGAGAGAGAGTGAGCGCCGGTGGGAAGCGGGTTTCGATGGGCGCGTCTCCGACAGACTTGGTGCGGGGCGCGACGGCGGAGGAAGCGTAGAGCGAGAGAGAGTGGAAGAGACGAGCGTGAGAGGGAAGGGGCGACCGGCGGGAGAGTCGGTGGTCCGGCGGAGGAAAAAGGAAAGAAGGAGAAGCGGGTGACGGCGGTGGTGTCGGGAGGCGTCGAGGCGGAGGTTCGTCGTGGGTCAGGTCGGCGCCGATCGGTGCGGGAAGAAGTTGGAGAATAGGAGGAGACGCGGTCGACTCGTCCAGTAGGGGCTGGCCGTGGTGGTCAGTCGATCGGAGTCGACAGATCCGGCTCTCATCGGCGGGAAGGAAAGGGCACGGAGGAGGAGCGCGGCTGTGGGGGTCGTGGCAAGGCACGATACGCCAGGGAGGAGGCAGACGCGATCGTTCGTCGTCGAGGCGGCACTCGCTTGTGGGCCGAGGTAAGGGTGATGGTGGCGGTCGTGTGTTTTATTTTTTAATTTATTTGGGGAATTTTTGGTGGTGGTGCGACGGTTGTTGGCCGGAGGATTGGTGACGGTGGCGGTGTTCATAGTGGTTGTGGCCGTGGTGCGACGGGTCTGGTGTACTGAGGCGGCAGTGATGGCGACTGGTTTTGGGTGTGACGGTCGTGGACATCGTGAGTCCGAGAGGTGGTGGTGAGGGTTGGCTGTAGTTTTTTGGTGGAGACGGGGCGACGGGTGGTGGCGAAGGTGGTGATGATGGGTGATGGTGGTGGCTGGGTTCGGTCGTGTTTGGTCGGGTCGGCCGCGGAGGAGTTGGATGTGTGGCAGTAGCTGGATAGTTGTGGTGGTTGTTCTGGTGGCGACATTTAGCAAGGGGCTAGTGACGTCGAGGCGGGCAGAACGCGGTGGTCGGGTGTCGACATGGGTAGGCTGGGGAGGCGCTAGGGATTTAAGAATTAGGGTTAGGTTAGGAACTAGGGATTTGGAGATTAGGGAATTGGGGGTTTGTATTGTGTCGGGGTTGTGTCCGACATGGAAGGTGTGAACATGTATGTGTAAAAATTTGGAATAAAATATTAGGAAGACACCGTGATCGGACCCGAGGCGGTCACGGCTGACACGAGGATGGATGGAACACCGACACGAGGCGTGCCTATTTGTGGTAGAAATTTATGGATGGTAGAATTTTATGGATGAATACCTCTCCTTATATAAGAGGTAGGAATTTCCAGTTGGATAATGATTAGGATTTATTTAAACCCAATTAGATAATTCAATTATTAAATTTAAATCAATAAAATCAAATCAAATTCCAAATTCAATTCCAATTTAAATCTAGGTAATCTAATCTCAATTAAAATATAAATTCTATCTTTAAATTTAAACTATTTAAATTAAATCCATAAAATCTAATCAAAGATTTAAATTGACACAATAATTTAAAAATATATTTTCTAAAAATATTACAATAATAATTTCAAAAAAATAATATTATTTAAAAATAAACTAATAAAATATTTATGAAATATATATGTATGCACAAAGAATGTTACATATTTTTAATAACTATTATAAACGAAAGACTTTTATAAATAAAATAAATAAAATAATGGACTTAGAAATGTTGGTATGATAGCTAAAATAATTATTACATATATTATTTTGAAACTATAAAATAGAAAAATATTTTTCTAAAAATATGTACGCTCGTACATATTCGCACTCGTCGAGCAATTACGAAAAACGAATTTTCGCGCGCGACGTACAATACGACTACGCGACGTACAATACAAATTAAAAATCATTACCAATTTAAAAAAGTAGAAATTTAGGGGTTTTACATCCTACCCAACTTAAATGAATTTCGTACTCGAAATTAAGAATTTGTAGGGGGTGAGACGGCACAAGGGGTATTGGTGAGGAACAATCATTCCCAAAGTAAAACATGCATGAGAAAATCACGATTTCAATAATGGCGAGGATAATCACGGGTTAGCACAAGAAGGAAAATGAGTAAGGATTAAGGTTAAAACAAGATAATAGGCAATAAAGAATATTATGATAACAAGAGAAAATAAATTAGAGACCTTAAATATGGTTTCTTGGGAGTAGGTTGAGGACACGATTATGAGAACGATTAGATTTACTCCTAAATTAAGCGATTAGAAGGTCATGATAGTAAATATAGGGCTGAGAAAATGGCGAGTAGTTTAGGATGAAGATATGGCAACATCGAGTGAGAATGGTCATAGTCGATAGGAAGGCTAGAGGAAGTTCCAGTATAACGCCGTCGTCCTTCTAAAATAGGTGAAGGCGAGAGCAATATAGAGTTCGAAGGAGGCGTTATCGAATACGAATACGTGGTTCAAAGACGACCGAATAATTCAAAAGGAGTTGCCAAGGTAGTCGCGGATGGGACTCTAGAGGGCAAGTTTAGCTATGTCCCCATCCACGTAGAACGATAGATAAAAGCAAACCAAAGTGCACTAGGTTGATCAGACAATCATGCACCGGTTCTGAGTAGACAATACGTTAGTGGAGAGGCCTCCAATAACATATGTCATGAACAAGCTTGATAAAGAATTGAGCTTGCAAAAACTAGGCTACATTAGCATCATTAGTCTAGATAGTAAAAATATAGGCACGTGAGATTAAGATTAAAATAAGGTAGAATTAGTTCAACTCCTTAAGTCTTTAAGTCATATCATGTGTTGGTCTCTATATAGTCGTCCTATAGTCTTCTTGTCCAAGTCATTGGTTGGCTAGATGGGTTAGGGTCCTCTAAATTCTAAAATCTAAGTAAACTTGCTATTATAGGTCACAAGGACAAAGGGGTTACTAGGTCATAAAACATTCTATCCAACTTAAAAGAATTAAACTAATGGTGTTTTGGGACAAAAGAAACATGTCTAATTAGTAGGGTCACCTGTCTAACCTCTAGCACGCACGAAGGGAAGAAAAGAATTTATGATAGAATGAATCAAGCAAGATGCAATTGATGAGTCGAACGGTAGTTCGAATATGGAATTGAGGTAAGAGGTCAAGTATGTGGATGAGATCATAGACTTCTAATCCTATACGCAGGCTTGCTTGGTACTATAAAGTAACTAAACAATTTATCTTGACCTGCATGGGCCACCACAAAAATATGTAACGTCCCAGTCCCAAAATACGTAGGACTAGAAACGTAGACATGCTAGCTATATTCATACGAAGTACATAGGTCTTGTATGGATACATAAGCTATAAAATACAGTAAACCATAACTAACTAATCTCATCCACAAAATATAAGAATAAAAGATATCATATAATCAACTATGAATTGTCATTGGTACATGTAGTTGGGCGGAGACAAATCCATTACCAACTATGAAAAGAAATACATGATATACAAAGAATAATTTTGGCGAGCGAAGCGAAGACGATCTAAGTGCAATCATCCTCGAAGAAATAGAGATGATCATGGCCGCGGCTAGAACACCTGCGAAAGACAAGAGCACACACCTGACGAGATAACCAGGTCCTCAGAGGGACGTAACAAGACACATAATATCATGCCAATGTAACTGAATATAAATTGCTCAAATAAATAAGTCAATTGAATTATAACATGGTCCAATACACACCTATTGAACTAGCGTACCATCCTCCCAACCAAACAAGGATAGGAGATGGTAAACTAATTTACGGTGACGTATCTTTCTATGCTATGAATCCAATATGGTATCCGGACCCCAACAAGGTTCAATACCTTCTCATCGAAGTAGTAAGTCACGCCTACAACCAAACAAGGACAAGAAGTGACGAACAAATCCGTGACAAGTTATTGTTCTAAGCCACGGTCAGATACAAGTACCCAAACCAAAAGTACTCATACCTAACTGATAAGGTAGCCTAACCGTTCTAAGTGAAATGTAGTTAAGAATAATTGTTTCTATGCATGGGCCCTGGCTAAATAGGATCGGCATATTCCTCCCTTGGGGCACCAGAGGCCTAATCAATAAGAGCATAACGTTCCGCAGAATGTCAGTGGACGTCAGTAATCAAGGGTCATCAACCCCGTATCTCCAGCGGAGCTTCCTGGTCACAAGAAAAAGTGCATCGAAGCCCATAAGCTAAGGAATTGTCCTTCCTGCCCAATGCCTACTATGTTGTATCCACAAGAGAAAACCTCTATAACCGCTAAGTCAAACTAGCATGCAATTCTATTAGCGGTTAATCCTATCGCACGGCTTGTACGTACTGATGGTCAGCCAATCACGTATGTCCGTGTTCTACATGCGACACACAACTTCGTGGTACAACGTGTCAAGGCCAATGAATGCAACACACAAGGTGGTCCCTTAAATCTAGGTTTAATGTGTAAGAAAACTAATACATAGCAGAAAATATAAATGAACAATAAGTTCTAACAGGTTATGCCATGTATCACATTTTATTTTGCATAAAGAAAATAATAAAAAATACATAAAATATGAGCTAAATAAATAAACAGCAAATGGCAAGGTGTCTTGCCTGGTAGGACGCCTGGTGTGCTGCGATGATTAAGGTGGCACAAACTGCGACTTCGGTGCAACAACTATACAAGGTGATCTCGGGTGGTGGCATGGACAGTTCCATTGGATCCAGAAGGGTCAAATTAGTTATGATGGGTATAAGGGTGTACATGATTGGCGATGGTATAGGAATTGTGAGACTAGCCACGAACAAGAGGATAGTCGAAGGAAAATAGATAATTAATGTATATATGATTTTTAGAAAGCTATTTATAATACCAAAAATATATATATCTTGGTAGTTTAAAAAATATAGTTTTTAGAAAAGTATCTAAATTATTCTAGGCTAGAAACTAAGGTTACAAAAATAAAATTTATAGATAGAGAAACTATATTTTATTAGTACATATAATTTTAGATAAAAATTTGAAAGTATTTAGGAAATTATTTTATTAATAGAAACTATATTCTTAAGGGTCAAAATAGTTCTAGTTAAATATTAATAATCCAGAAATTTTGTTTATGGTTTTAAAGCAATATTTTAAAACATACTAAGTCAAATATAATATTTATATATATATTTACAAGATAACTTTAAAAATATTTGATAACCATAATAAAATACCAAAATCACTTATTAATAATAATAACCAAAATAATCGTAAAACTTAGCACTGTAAAAATAATAATAATATATCTGCATATTTTGACAATCACTTAGCATATATTTCTATATAAAATACTTTAATGACACTATATAGTAGATGTAGACTATACTATACTTTGTAAATTACAGGAAACCTAATAATTCTAATCAATTATCTTCTATTTTACAAGTAATAATAATACCATTTACTAATAAAATAATACTAATTATTATAATAGAATCTACAAAAACAAAAACAAAAAAACAAAACAAAAGAAGGCTTAGTAGAGCCTTCACTGTGCTCCCTCAACGAGGGGACACAGAAATAAAAGCAAGAGAGGAAGAGAGAGAAAAGAGAGGGGGTGGTAGTGAGCGGAGAGGGAGAGAGAGAGTGAGCGCCGGTGGGAAGCGGGTTTCGATGGGCGCGTCTCCGACAGACTTGGTGCGGGGCGCGACGGCGGAGGAAGCGTAGAGCGAGAGAGAGTGGAAGAGACGAGCGTGAGAGGGAAGGGGCGACCGGCGGGAGAGTCGGTGGTCCGGCGGAGGAAAAAGGAAAGAAGGAGAAGCGGGTGACGGCGGTGGTGTCGGGAGGCGTCGAGGCGGAGGTTCGTCGTGGGTCAGGTCGGCGCCGATCGGTGCGGGAAGAAGTTGGAGAATAGGAGGAGACGCGGTCGACTCGTCCAGTAGGGGCTGGCCGTGGTGGTCAGTCGATCGGAGTCGACAGATCCGGCTCTCATCGGCGGGAAGGAAAGGGCACGGAGGAGGAGCGCGGCTGTGGGGGTCGTGGCAAGGCACGATACGCCAGGGAGGAGGCAGACGCGATCGTTCGTCGTCGAGGCGGCACTCGCTTGTGGGCCGAGGTAAGGGTGATGGTGGCGGTCGTGTGTTTTATTTTTTTAATTTATTTGGGGAATTTTTGGTGGTGGTGCGACGGTTGTTGGCCGGAGGATTGGTGACGGTGGCGGTGTTCATAGTGGTTGTGGCCGTGGTGCGACGGGTCTGGTGTACTGAGGCGGCAGTGATGGCGACTGGTTTTGGGTGTGACGGTCGTGGACATCGTGAGTCCGAGAGGTGGTGGTGAGGGTTGGCTGTAGTTTTTTGGTGGAGACGGGGCGACGGGTGGTGGCGAAGGTGGTGATGATGGGTGATGGTGGTGGCTGGGTTCGGTCGTGTTTGGTCGGGTCGGCCGCGGAGGAGTTGGATGTGTGGCAGTAGCTGGATAGTTGTGGTGGTTGTTCTGGTGGCGACATTTAGCAAGGGGCTAGTGACGTCGAGGCGGGCAGAACGCGGTGGTCGGGTGTCGACATGGGTAGGCTGGGGAGGCGCTAGGGATTTAAGAATTAGGGTTAGGTTAGGAACTAGGGATTTGGAGATTAGGGAATTGGGGGTTTGTATTGTGTCGGGGTTGTGTCCGACATGGAAGGTGTGAACATGTATGTGTAAAAATTTGGAATAAAATATTAGGAAGACACCGTGATCGGACCCGAGGCGGTCACGGCTGACACGAGGATGGATGGAACACCGACACGAGGCGTGCCTATTTGTGGTAGAAATTTATGGATGGTAGAATTTTATGGATGAATACCTCTCCTTATATAAGAGGTAGGAATTTCCAGTTGGATAATGATTAGGATTTATTTAAACCCAATTAGATAATTCAATTATTAAATTTAAATCAATAAAATCAAATCAAATTCCAAATTCAATTCCAATTTAAATCTAGGTAATCTAATCTCAATTAAAATATAAATTCTATCTTTAAATTTAAACTATTTAAATTAAATCCATAAAATCTAATCAAAGATTTAAATTGACACAATAATTTAAAAATATATTTTCTAAAAATATTACAATAATAATTTCAAAAATAATAATATTATTTAAAAATAAACTAATAAAATATTTATGAAATATATATGTATGCACAAAGAATGTTACATATTTTTAATAACTATTATAAACGAAAGACTTTTATAAATAAAATAAATAAAATAATGGACTTAGAAATATTGGTATGATAGCTAAAATAATTATTACATATATTATTTTGAAACTATAAAATAGAAAAATATTTTTCTAAAAATATGTACGCTCGTACATATTCGCACTCGTCGAGCAATTACGAAAAACGAATTTTCGCGCGCGACGTACAATACGACTACGCGACGTACAATACAAATTAAAAATCATTACCAATTTAAAAAAGTAGAAATTTAGGGGTTTTACATCCTACCCAACTTAAATGAATTTCGTACTCGAAATTAAGAATTTGTAGGGGGTGAGACGGCACAAGGGGTATTGGTGAGGAACAATCATTCCCAAAGTAAAACATGCATGAGAAAATCACGATTTCAATAATGGCGAGGATAATCACGGGTTAGCACAAGAAGGAAAATGAGTAAGGATTAAGGTTAAAACAAGATAATAGGCAATAAAGAATATTATGATAACAAGAGAAAATAAATTAGAGACCTTAAATATGGTTTCTTGGGAGTAGGTTGAGGACACGATTATGAGAACGATTAGATTTACTCCTAAATTAAGCGATTAGAAGGTCATGATAGTAAATATAGGGCTGAGAAAATGGCGAGTAGTTTAGGATGAAGATATGGCAACATCGAGTGAGAATGGTCATAGTCGATAGGAAGGCTAGAGGAAGTTCCAGTATAACGCCGTCGTCCTTCTAAAATAGGTGAAGGCGAGAGCAATATAGAGTTCGAAGGAGGCGTTATCGAATACGAATACGTGGTTCAAAGACGACCGAATAATTCAAAAGGAGTTGCCAAGGTAGTCGCGGATGGGACTCTAGAGGGCAAGTTTAGCTATGTCCCCATCCACGTAGAACGATAGATAAAAGCAAACCAAAGTGCACTAGGTTGATCAGACAATCATGCACCGGTTCTGAGTAGACAATACGTTAGTGGAGAGGCCTCCAATAACATATGTCATGAACAAGCTTGATAAAGAATTGAGCTTGCAAAAACTAGGCTACATTAGCATCATTAGTCTAGATAGTAAAAATATAGGCACGTGAGATTAAGATTAAAATAAGGTAGAATTAGTTCAACTCCTTAAGTCTTTAAGTCATATCATGTGTTGGTCTCTATATAGTCGTCCTATAGTCTTCTTGTCCAAGTCATTGGTTGGCTAGATGGGTTAGGGTCCTCTAAATTCTAAAATCTAAGTAAACTTGCTATTATAGGTCACAAGGACAAAGGGGTTACTAGGTCATAAAACATTCTATCCAACTTAAAAGAATTAAACTAATGGTGTTTTGGGACAAAAGAAACATGTCTAATTAGTAGGGTCACCTGTCTAACCTCTAGCACGCACGAAGGGAAGAAAAGAATTTATGATAGAATGAATCAAGCAAGATGCAATTGATGAGTCGAACGGTAGTTCGAATATGGAATTGAGGTAAGAGGTCAAGTATGTGGATGAGATCATAGACTTCTAATCCTATACGCAGGCTTGCTTGGTACTATAAAGTAACTAAACAATTTATCTTGACCTGCATGGGCCACCACAAAAATATGTAACGTCCCAGTCCCAAAATACGTAGGACTAGAAACGTAGACATGCTAGCTATATTCATACGAAGTACATAGGTCTTGTATGGATACATAAGCTATAAAATACAGTAAACCATAACTAACTAATCTCATCCACAAAATATAAGAATAAAAGATATCATATAATCAACTATGAATTGTCATTGGTACATGTAGTTGGGCGGAGACAAATCCATTACCAACTATAAAAAGAAATACATGATATACAAAGAATAATTTTGGCGAGCGAAGCGAAGACGATCTAAGTGCAATCATCCTCGAAGAAATAGAGATGATCATGGCCGCGGCTAGAACACCTGCGAAAGACAAGAGCACACACCTGACGAGATAACCAGGTCCTCAGAGGGACGTAACAAGACACATAATATCATGCCAATGTAACTGAATATAAATTGCTCAAATAAATAAGTCAATTGAATTATAACATGGTCCAATACACACCTATTGAACTAGCGTACCATCCTCCCAACCAAACAAGGATAGGAGATGGTAAACTAATTTACGGTGACGTATCTTTCTATGCTATGAATCCAATATGGTATCCGGACCCCAACAAGGTTCAATACCTTCTCATCGAAGTAGTAAGTCACGCCTACAACCAAACAAGGACAAGAAGTGACGAACAAATCCGTGACAAGTTATTGTTCCAAGCCACGGTCAGATACAAGTACCCAAACCAAAAGTACTCATACCTAACTGATAAGGTAGCCTAACCGTTCTAAGTGAAATGTAGTTAAGAATAATTGTTTCTATGCATGGGCCCTGGCTAAATAGGATCGGCATATTCCTCCCTTGGGGCACCAGAGGCCTAATCAATAAGAGCATAACGTTCCGCAGAATGTCAGTGGACGTCAGTAATCAAGGGTCATCAACCCCGTATCTCCAGCGGAGCTTCCTGGTCACAAGAAAAAGTGCATCGAAGCCCATAAGCTAAGGAATTGTCCTTCCTGCCCAATGCCTACTATGTTGTATCCACAAGAGAAAACCTCTATAACCGCTAAGTCAAACTAGCATGCAATTCTATTAGCGGTTAATCCTATCGCACGGCTTGTACGTACTGATGGTCAGCCAATCACGTATGTCCGTGTTCTACATGCGACACACAACTTCGTGGTACAACGTGTCAAGGCCAATGAATGCAACACACAAGGTGGTCCCTTAAATCTAGGTTTAATGTGTAAGAAAACTAATACATAGCAGAAAATATAAATGAACAATAAGTTCTAACAGGTTATGCCATGTATCACATTTTATTTTGCATAAAGAAAATAATAAAAAATACATAAAATATGAGCTAAATAAATAAACAGCAAATGGCAAGGTGTCTTGCCTGGTAGGACGCCTGGTGTGCTGCGATGATCAAGGTGGCACAAACTGCGACTTCGGTGCAACAACTATACAAGGTGATCTCGGGTGGTGGCATGGACAGTTCCATTGGATCCAGAAGGGTCAAATTAGTTATGATGGGTATAAGGGTGTACATGATTGGCGATGGTATAGGAATTGTGAGACTAGCCACGAACAAGAGGATAGTCGAAGGAAAATAGATAATTAATGTATATATGATTTTTAGAAAGCTATTTATAATACCAAAAATATATATATCTTGGTAGTTTAAAAAATATAGTTTTTACAAAAGTATCTAAATTATTCTAGGCTAGAAACTAAGGTTACAAAAATAAAATTTATAGATAGAGAAACTACATTTTATTAGTACATATAATTTTAGATAAAAATTTGAAAGTATTTAGGAAATTATTTTATTAATAGAAACTATATTCTTAAGGGTCAAAATAGTTCTAGTTAAATATTAATAATCCAGAAAATTTGTTTATGGTTTTAAAGCAATATTTTAAAACATACTAAGTCAAATATAATATTTATATATATATTTACAAGATAACTTTGAAAATATTTGATAACCATGATAAAATACCAAAATCACTTATTAATAATAATAACTAAAATAATCATAAAACTTAGCACTGTAAAAATAATAATAATATATCTGCATATTTTGACAATCACTTAGCATATATTTTTATATAAAATACTTTAATGACACTATATAGTAGATGTAGACTATACTATACTTTGTAAATTACAGGAAACCTAATAATTCTAATCAATTATCTTCTATTTTACAAGTAATAATAATACCATTTACTAATAAAATAATACTAATACTAATTATTATAATAGAATCTACAAAAACAAAAAAACAAAAAAAAATAAAAACACAAAAGAAGGCTCAGCAGAGCCATAACTGTGCTCCCTCAACGAGGGGACACAGAAATAAAAGCAAGAGAGGAAGAGAGAGAAAAGAGAGGGGGTGGTAGTGAGCGGAGAGGGAGAGAGAGAGTGAGCGCCGGTGGGAAGCGGTTTTCGATGGGCGCGTCTCCGACAGACTTGGCGCGGGGTACGACGGCGGAGGAAGGGTAGAGCGAGAGAGAGTGGGAGAGACGAGCGTAAGAGGGAAAGGGCGACCGGCGGGAGAGTCGGTGGTCCGGCGGAGGAAAAAGGAAAGAAGGAGAAGCGAGTGACGGCGGTGGTGTCGGGAGGCGTCGAGGCGGAGGTTCGTCGTGGGTCAGGTCGGCGCCGATCGGTGCGGAAGGAAGTTAGAGAATAGGAGGAGACGCGGTCAGCTCGTCCAGTAGGGGCTGGCCGTGGTGGTCAGTCGATCGGAGTCGACAGATCCGGCTCTCGTCGGCAGCGAGGAAAGGGCACGGAGGAGGAGCGCGGCTGTGGGGGTCGTGGCAAGGCACGGTACGCCAGGGAGGAGGCAGACGCGGTCGTTCGTCGTCGAGACGGCACTCGCCTGTGGGTCGAGGTAAGGGCGATGGTGGAGGTCGTATGTTTTATTTTTTTAATTTATTTGGAGAATTTTTGGTGGCGGTGCGACGGTTGTTGGCCGGAGGATTGGTGACGGTGGCGGTGTTCATGGTGGTTGTGGCCGTGGTGCGACGGGTCTGGTGTACTGAGGCGGCAGTGATGGCGACGGGGTTTGGGTGTGATGGTCGTGGATATCGTGAGTCCGGGAGGTGGTGGTGAGGGTTGACTGTAGTTTTTTGGTGGAGACGGGGCGACGGGTGGTGGCGAAGGTGGTGATGATGGGTGATGGTGGTGGCTGGGTTCGGTCGTGTTTGGTCGGGTCGGCCGTGGAGGAGTTGGATGTGTGGCAGTGGCTGGATAGTTGTGGTGGTTGTTCTGGTGGCGACATTTAGCAAGGGGCTAGTGACGTCGAGGCGGGCAGAACGCGGTGGTCGGGTGTCGACATGGGTAGGCTGGAGAGGCGCTAGGGATTTAAGAATTAGGGTTAGGTTAGGAACTAGGGATTTGGAGATTAGGGAATTGGGGGTTTGTATTGTGTCGGGGTTGTGTCCGACACGGAAGGTGTGAACATGTATGTGTAAAAATTTAGAATAAAATATTAGGAAGACACCGGGGTCGGACCCGAGGCCATCACGGCTGACACGAGGATGGATGGAACACTGACACGAGGCGTGCCTATTTGTGGTAGAAATTTGTGGATGGTAGAATTTTATGGATGAATACCTCTCCTTATATAAGAGGTAGGAATTTCCAGTTGGATAATGATTAGGATTTATTTAAACCCAATTAGATAATTCAATTATTAAATTTAAATCAATAAAATCAAATCAAATTCCAAATTCAATTCCAATTTAAATCTAGGTAATCTAATCTCAATTAAAATATAAATTCTATCTTTAAATTTAAACTATTTAAATTAAATCCATAAAATCTAATCAAAGATTTAAATTGACACAATAATTTAAAAATATATTTTCTAAAAATACTTATAATAATAATTTCAAAAATAACATTATTGTTTAAAAATAAACTAATAAAATATTTATGAAATATATATGCATGCACAAAGAATGTTATTTATTTTTAATAACTATTATAAACGAAAGACTTTTATAAATAAAATAAATAAAATAATGGGCTTGGAAATGTTGGTATGATAGCTAAAATAATTATTACATATATTATTTTAAAACTATAAAAATAGAAAAATATTTTTCTAAAAATATGTACGCTCGCACATATTCGCACTCGTCGAGCAATTACGAAAAACGAATTTTTGCGCACGACGTACAATACGACTACGCGACGTACAATACAAATTAAAAATCATTACCAATCTAAAAAAGTAGAAATTTAGGGGTTTTACATCCTACCAAACTTAAAAGAATTTCGTACTCGAAATTAAGAATTTGTAGGGGGTGAGACGACACAAGGGGTATTGGTGAGGAACAATCATTCACAAAGTAAAACATGCATGAGGAAATCACGATTTCAATAATGGCGAGGATAATCATGGGTTAGCGCAAGAAGGAAAATGAGTAAGGATTAAGGTTAAAACAAGATAATAGGCAATAAAGAATATTATGATAACAAGAGAAAATAAATTAGAGACCTTAAATATGGTTTCTTGGGAGTAGGTTGAGGACACGATTATGAGAACGATTAGATTTACTCCTAAATTAAGCGATTAGAAGGTCATGATAGTAAATATAGGGCCGAGAAAATAGCGAGTAGTTTATGATGAAGATATGGCAACATCGAGTGAGAATGGTCATAGTCGATAGGAAGGCTAGAGGAAGTTCTAGTATAACGTCGTCGTCCTTCTAAAATAGGTGAAGGCGAGAGCAATATAGAGTTCGAAGGAGGCGTTATCGGATACGAATACGTGGTTCAAAGGCGACCGAATAATTCAAAAGGAGTTGCCAAGGTAGTCACGGATGGGACTCTAGAGGGCAAGTTTAGCTATGTCCCCATCCACGTAGAACGATAGATAAAAGTGAACCAAAGTGCACTAGGTTGATCAGACAATCATGCACCGGTTCTGAGTAGACAATACGTTAGTGGAGGCCTCCAATAACATATGTCATGAACAAGCTTGATAAAGAATTAAGCTTGCAAAAATTAGGCTACATTAGCATCATTAGTCTAGATAGTAAAAATATAGGCACGTGAGATTAAGATTGAAATAAGGTAGAATTAGTTCAACTCCTTAAGTCTTTAAGTCATATCATGTGTTGGTCTCTATACAGTCGTCCTATAGTCTTCTTGTCCAAGTCATTGGTTGGCTAAATGGGTTAGGGTCCTCTAAATTCTAAAATCTAAGTAAACTTGCTATTATAGGTCACAAGGACAAAGGGGTTGCTAGGTCATAAAACATTTTATCCAACTTAAAAGAATTAAACTAATGGTGTTTTGGGACAAAAGAAACATGTCTAACTAGTAGGGTCACCTGTCTAACCTCTAGCACGTACGAAAGGAAGATAAGAATTAATGATAGAATGAATCAAGCAAGATGCAATCGATGAGTCGAACGGTAGTTCGAATATGGAATCGAGGTAAGAGGTCAAGTATGTGGATGAGATCATAGACTTCTAATCCTATCCGCAGGCTTGCTTGGTACGATAAAGTAACCAAACAATTTATCTTGACCTGCATGGGCCACCACAAAAACATGTAACGCCCCAGTCCCAAAATACGTAGGACTAGAAACGTAGACATGCCAGCTGTATTCATACGAAGTATATAGGTCTCGTTTGGATACATAAGCTGTAAAATACAGTAAACCACAACTAACTAATCTCATCCACAAAATATAAGAATAAAAGATATCATATAATCAACTATGAATTGTCATTGGTACATGTAGTTGGGCGGAGACAAATCCACTACCAACTATGAAAAGAAATACATGATATACAAAAAATAATTTTGGCGAGCGAAGCGAAGACGATCTAAGTGCAATCATCCTCGAAGAAATAGAGATGATCATGGCCGCGGCTAGAACACCTGCGAAAGACAAGAGCACACACCTGACGAGATAACCAGGTCCTCAGAGGGACATAACAAGACACATAATATCATGCCAATGTAACTGAATATAAATTGCTCAAATAAATAAGTCAATTGAATTATAATATGGTCCAATACACACCTATTGAACTAGCGTACCATCCTCCCAACCAAACAAGGACAGGAGATGGTAAACTAGTTCACGGTAACGTATCTTTCCATGCTATGAATCCAATATGGTATCCGGATCCCAACAAGGTTCAATACCTTCTCATCGAAGTAGTAAGTCATACCTACAACCAAACAAGGACAAGATGTGATGAACTAATCCGCGACAAGTTATTGTTCAAAGCCACGGTCAGATACAAGTACCCAAACCAAAAATACTCATACCTAACGGATAAGGTAGCCTAACCGTTCTAAGTGAAATGTAGTTAAGAACAATCCTTTCTACGTATGGGCCCTGGCTAAATAGGATCGGCGTAGTCCCCCCTTAGGGTACCGGAGGCCCAATCAATAAGAGCATAAGGTTCCGTAGAACGTCAGTGGCCGTCAGTAATCATGGGTCATCAACCTCGTATCTCCAGTGGAGCTTTCGGGTCACAAGGGAAAGTGCATCAAAGCCCATACGCTAAGGAATTGTCCTCCCCGCCCAATTCCTACTATGTTGTATCCACAACAGAAAACCTCTATAACCGCTAAGTCAAACTAGCATGCATTTCTATTAGCGGTTAATCCTATCGCACAACTTGTACGTACTGGTGGCCAGCCAATCATGCATTTTTGTGTTACATACGACATACAACTTTGTGGTACAACATGTCAAGGCCAATGAATGCAACACACAAGGTGGTCCCTTAAATCTAGGTTTAACGTGTAAGAAAACTAATACATAACAGGAAATATAAATGAACAGTAAGTTCTAACAGGTTATGCCATGTATCACAGTTTATTTTGTATAAAGAAAATAATGAATAATGCATAAAATATGAGCTAAATAAATAAACAGCAAATGACAAGGTATCTTGCCTGGTAGGACGCCTGGTGTGCTGCGATTATCAAGGTGACACGGACTGTGACTTCGGTGCAACAATTATACAAGGTGACCTCTGGTGGTGGCATGGACAGTTCCATTGGATCCAGAAGGGTCAAATTAGTTTAGGTGGGCATAAGGGTGTACATGATTGGCTATGGTATAGGAATTGTGGGACTAACCACGAACAAGAGGATAGTCGAAGGAAAATAGATAATTAATGTATATATGATTTTTAGAAAGCTATTTATAATACCAAATATATATATATATATATATATATATATATATATATATATATATATATATATATATATATATATCTTTGTAGTTTAAAAAATATAGTTTTTAGAAAAGTATCTAAATTATTCTAGGCTAGAAACTAAGGTTACAAAAATAAAATTTATAGATAGAGAAACTATATTTTATTACTACAGATAATTTAGATAAATATTTGAAAGTACTTAGGAAATTATTTTATTAATAGAAACTATATTCTTAAGGGTCAAAATAGTTCTAGTTAAATATTAATAATCCAGAAAATTTGTTTATGGTTTTAAAGCAATATTTTAAAACATACTAACTCAAATATAATCTTTATATATATTTTTACAAGATAACTTTAAAAACATTTGATAACCATGATAAAATACCAAAACCACTTATTAATAATAATAACAAAAATAATCGTAAAACTTAGCACTGTAAAAATAATAATAATAATATATCTGCATATTTTGACAGTCACTTAGCATATTTTTTTATATAAAATACTTTAATGACACTATATAGTAGATGTAGACTATACTAAACTTTATAAATTACCGAAAACCTAATAATTCTAATCAATTTTATAAGTAATAATAATACCATTTACTTATAAAATAATACCAATTATTATTATAATAGAATCTAGAAAAACAAAAACAAAAAAACAAAAACAAAAAAATAAACAAAAGAAGGCTCAGCACAGCCTTCACTGTGCTCCCTCAACGAGGGGACACAGAAATAAAAGCTAGAGAGGAAGAGAGAGAAAAGAGAGGGGGTGGTAGTGAGCGGAGAGGGAGAGAGAGTGAGCGCCGGTGGGATGGGGGTTTCGATGGGCGCGTCTCCGGCGGACTTGGCGCGGGGCGCGACGACGAAGGAAGGGTAGAGCGAGAGAGAGTGGGAGAGACGAGCGTGAGAAGGAAGGGGCGATCGACGGGAGAGTCGGTGGTCCAGCGGAGGAAAGAGGAAGGAAGGATAAGCAGGTGACGGCGGTGGTGTCGGAAGGCGTCGAGGCAGAGGTTCGTCGCGGGTCAGGTCGGCGCCGGTCGGTGTAGAAAAAAGGTAGAGAATAGGAGGAGGCGCGGTCGGCTCGTCCAGTAGGGCATGGCCGTGGTGGTCAGTCGACCGGAGTTGACAGATCCATCTCTCGTCGGCGGCGAGGAAAGGGCACGGAGGAGGAGCGTGGCTGTGGGGGTCGCGGCAAGGCGCGACACGCCAGGGAGGAGGTGGATGCGGCCGTTCGCCGGCGAGGCGGCGCTCGCCTGTGGGTCGAGGTAAAGGCGGTGGTGGCGATCGTGTGTTTTATTTTTTTATTTATTTGGGGAATTTTTGGTGGTGGTGCGACGGTGGTTGGCCGGAGGATTGGTGACGGTGGCGGTGTTCGTGGTGATTGTGGCCGTGGTGCGACGGGTCTGCGGTACTGAGGCGGCAGTGATGGCGACGGGTTTTGGGTGCGACGGTCGTGGACGTCGTGAGCCGGGAGGTGGCAATGAGGGTTGGTTGTGGTTGTTTGGTGGAGACGGGGCGACGGGTGGTGGCGAAGGTGGTGATGATGGGTGATGGTGGTCGCTGGGTTCGGTCGGGTTTGGTCGGGTCGACCGCGGAGGAGTTGGATGTGTGGCAGTGGCTGGATATTTGTGGTGGTTGTTTTGGTGGCGACATTTTGCAAGGGGCTAGTGACGTCGAGGCGGGCAGAACGCGGTGGTCGGGTGTCGACATGGGTAGGCTGGGGAGGCGCTAGGGATTTGAGAATTAGGGTTAGGTTAGGAACTAGGGATTTGAAGATTAGGAAATTGGGGGTTTTATTATGTCGGGGTTGTGTCCGATACGGAAGGTGTGAACATGTATGTGTAAAAATTTAGAATAAAATATTGGGAAGACACCGGGGTCGGACCCGAGGCCGTCACGGCTCACACGAGGATGGATGGAACACCGACACGAGGCACGCCTATTTGTGGTAGAAATTTATGGTTGGTAGAATTTTATGGATGAGTACCTCTCCTTATATAGGAGGTGGAAATTCCCAGTTGGATAAGGATTAGGATTTATTTAAACCTAATAAGATAATTCAATTATTAAATTTAAATCAATAAAATCAAATCAAATTCCAAATTCAATTTCGATTTAAATCTAGGTAATCTAAACTCAATTTAAATATAAATTCTATCTTTAAATTTAAACTATTTAAATTAAATCCATAAATCTAATCAAAGATTTAAATTGCAACAATAATTTAAAAATATATTTTCTAAAAATACTTATAATAATAATTTCAAAAATAACATTATTATTTAAAAATAAACTAGTAAAATATTTATGAAATATATATGTATGCACAAAGAATGTTATTTATTTTTAATAACTATTATAAACGAAAGACTTTTATAAATAAAATAAATAAAATAATGGACTTGGAAATATTGGTATGATAGCTAAAATAATTATTACATATATTATTTTGAAACTATAAAAATAGAAAAATATTTTTCTAAAAATATGTACGCTAGTACATATTCGTACTCGTCGAGCAATTACGAAAAATAAATTTTCGCGCGCGACGTACAATACGATTACGCGACGTACAATACAAATTAAAAATCATTACCAGTTTTAAAAAAAGTAGAAATTTAGGGGTTTTACAGTATAATGACTTTACTTTTGATGAATTAGAGACTGCCTTTAGCGAACTACTTAAAGATCACATAAATATATTGGACAAGTATAAGCAATCTCGCGAAGAAGTTAAGGCATGCACAACTGAAATAGGAAGATTGTCTAATCTTATTGAAGACATTAAAGAGATATTTGCTATCGGTAACACGGATGAGATAGCCAGGCTCAAAGTAGACTATCATGAGGCTATCATCACCATCAAAAAGAAAGAAAGAGTCTATGTCAAAATGCAAGAGCTTTATGCCATAGAGAATAAGTGACACTTAGTCACAGAACAAAGATTCAGTGATATGACTGCCAAATATAAAGAGTCTTATGTGATTTATAAAAAGTTAGAAATCAAGTTAGGCAAACAGGCCATTCCTGTTACACAGCTTAAGGTTAGTCCTAATGCTAAGCATACAACTAAGATGACTAAACCACAGAAAGCACGCAAGCAACATGCCAATCATAATTATGCTTTCACATATAGATTTTCAAAGAAGACACAAAAGTATGTCAACACAGAAACAAAAAGTACATTTTTAAAACTTATTTGCACGTAGTATGGTACTCATGGGCACATATTATAATATTATTTAGCAAAAAAGCCTGTTGACAATCAAATACTTGTTTGGATACCTAAGACTAATCAAAATAGACCCACCTTTAAAGAAATGGGTACCAAAGGATTAATATACTCGTTTTGTAGGTGGACCCTCAACCCTCTCATGCTAGAAGCAAGTAGATTCTCGATAGCGGATGTTCGCGGCACATGACTGGTGATGCATCATTGTTCGCTACGCTATCGATGAAGAAAGAATGATACGTTTGCTTCGAAAATAACTTGAGGGGGGATATAATTAGAAATGACACTGTTGGTATGTCTCCTTACCCAGTAATAAAAGACATTTGTCTAGTTACGGAGTTGAAACGTAACCTAGTGAGCATAAGTCACTTGGCAGATAATGGTTATGGTATCAACTTTGTAAAAGACAAATGTTCTCTATATAAAATGTCATCTGGTAATCCTATATATAAAGAGATTAGGGAAGACAACATTTATGTTTTCTTTTTAGAAAGTACTAACAATGTAGGAAGGTGCCTAGTAGCAAATCAAGATGAAAGTTGTCTGTGACACATGAGATTAGAACATGCCAATATGGACACTAGCTCACGTTTATGCACCAAAAAGTTGGTAAAAGGACTCCCTAAAACCACATTCAAGAGAGACATGGTATGTGCTGACTGTGAAAAGAACAAAGCAACTAGGTCAAGTTTTAAATCCATCAACGTTGTGAGTACTTCTAAACCCATGCAGTTAATTCATATAGATTTATTTGGTCCTAGTAAAGTCGCTAGTCTTGGTGGTACGCTCTACACTTTTGTAATTGTTAATGATTTCTCTCGTTATACATGGGTTTATTTTTTTATCAAATAAAAGTGATACTATTTTTGAATTTCAGATATTTTGTAAAAAGGTACAAAACAAAAAAGCTTTAATGATTATTCGAATCCGAAGTGATCATGGTGGCAAATTTGTAAATGCTAATTTCAAAAAGTTTTATGATGATAGTAGATATTACCATGAGGTTTTTTCCTAGAATTTCTCAACAGAATGGTATTGTGGAGTGGAAGAATCGTACTCTAAGTGAGATGGCTAGAGTCATGCTAAATCAGCATAATCTTCCTAAATATTTTTGGGCAGAAGCTGTTAGTACAACATGTCATGTTTTAAATAGGGTATTAATTCGACCTATCTCGAATAAAATACCATATGAGCTGTGGTTTGGAAGGATTCCAAATATTTCATATTTTAAAGTTTTTGGATGTCGCTATTTTATCATGAACACCAAGGACAACTTGGATAAGTTTGACTCTAAAGCAGATGTAGGAATATTTCTTAAATATTCTGCTAAGAGTAAGGGATATAGAGTTTTTAATAAAAGATCTATGATTGTTGAAGAATCTATTAATGTTACCTTTGATGAGCTTAATAGTCACAGATCTAGCGACAATGATGATGAAGATGCACAGATAAAATCCAAGTCATCTAAAGATACTGCTACCAAAGAGAGCCCTGTGGAAGGTCTAACAAAGATGTTCAAATCTTGGAAGTTCTTACCAGACCATCTAGAGACGCTCATCATAGGTGATGTATAAAAAGGTGTAAGTACACGTTCTTCTATTAAAGATACTGATATAGCTGCTAATGTAGCCTTTATATCACAAGTAGAACCTAAGACAATAGCAGATGCTTTTGATGATAAATTTTGGATTGATGTCGTGCAAAAGAAACTTAATCAATTTGAGAGAAACCAAGTTAGGAAACTTGTTCCTGAACCTATTGGTCAATCGACAATTGGTACCAAATGGGTGTTCCGAATAAATTAAGTGAGGATGGGCAAGTTCTACGCAACAAAGCATATCTAGTGGCACAAGGTTATAATCAAGAAGAATGTATTGATTATGACGAGGCATATGCTTCTGTTGCTAGACTAGAAGCTATCC
This sequence comes from Iris pallida, assembly GCA_029216955.1. Taxonomy (NCBI): domain Eukaryota; kingdom Viridiplantae; phylum Streptophyta; class Magnoliopsida; order Asparagales; family Iridaceae; genus Iris; species Iris pallida. The sequence goes on along the minus strand of JANAVB010025200.1, from coordinate 999,448 downwards.
GTATGTTTTGTGTATTTGCATGTTTTTACAGTTTCAAACTATTTCAAATGGACGTAAAAAGTGCATGGCTTTTTAAAAGAAGAAGCTTTTGTAAAATAATCCCCTGGTTTTGAAGATTTTCAAAAATTCTATCACATCTTCAAACTTAGGAAAGTACTCTATGGACTCAAACAAACACATGTGCTTGGTATGAACGCCTAAGTGCCTTTCAACTTGAAAATGGATTTTCAAAAGGAAGATTTGGTACCACTTTATTTTCAAGTCTTTAGATGATGATATTCTTCTTGTGCAAATTTATGTAGATGACATCATTTTTGGTTCTACTAACGAAAATTTTTGTCAAGAATTTGCTAATTATATGCAGAGTGAGTTTGATATGAGCATGATAGGAGAGCTAAACTACTTCCTAGGACTCCAAATCAAACAACACTCACATGGAACATTTATCAACGAAGCTAAGTATACGAAGGATTTACTGAAGAAGTATGATTTCGACAACGTATAGCCTATCGGAACTCCAATGTCTATATCAACTCGGCTTGACATTGATGAAAGTGGCAAACCAGTCGACCAGTGTAAGTACCGAGATATGATTGGTAGTTTATTATATTTAACTGCTAGTCGTCCTGATATCATGTTTAGCGTTTGCATCTGTGCTAGATATCAAGCTAATCCTAAGGAATCACACTTATGCGCCGTTAAGCGTATCTTTCGATACCTTAAGAGAACTTCTACAGTCAGCTTGTGGTATCATAAAACCATATCTTTTGACCTGATAGGTTATTTAGATACAGATTTTGTAGGATGCAAAGTAGATCGTAAAAGTACTAGCGGTACGTGTCATTTCCTAGGAAAAGCTTTAGTCTCCTAATTTAGCAAAAAACAAAATTTTGTAGCACTATCAACTACTGAGGCTGAGTATATCACCGCAGGACGCTGTTGTGCTCAAATTTTGTAGATGAAGCAAACCCTAGAAGACTACAATCTGCACTACACGATGATTCTCATATATTGTGATAACACTAGCAGAGTTAATTTGACTAAGAACCCTGTTTGTCATTCTCGTACGAAGCACATAGAGATACGTCATCACTTTTTATGTGATCACCAATAACACGGAGATATTTGCTTAGAATTTATTGACACAGATCATCAATTAGCAATTTTTTCACAAAACCGCTGGTTGAAGACCATTTCAATTATCTGCGACGTGTACTGGGCATACTTAAATTTTCAGATTCGTAATGCGTTATGTTTAATAAAAATTCTTACAAATTGAAAATTTTGATGTTTATTAATTGAAGTTATTGCTACAAGCCGAAAGGGCCCTTTTATCAAAAAGGCATAAAATTCTAAGCGACACGAGGTCAAGTGTCTTCGGACTACCGCTAGCTGGGATCCGGCCCCTACAGCTAACTGGGATCCGGCCCCTACAGCTAACCCAAAGTAATGGATATTACTAAATTGAAGAATTAAGAGTTATTAAGTCTATTTATTATTCATTATGCATAAAATGGAATGGGAAAATAAGTGGCCAAACATTGTCAGAACTCAGACCGAGTTCGGTTGGCGTCGGTTCGAATTTCCAGAATAGCACAGCCGACCCTAGCTCCATATATAACTTCATCTTCCCTTCGTTTTTCTTCACACCCGAACGAAAAACTCCAAAAACCTTAGTTTACTGTTCTACTTCCCAAGCTCCAATCTTCAATCTTCTTAGATCTAGAAGGCTCGGGAGGGTAACCTCTTCCATTTTCTCCATTTTCTTTAAGGTATATCTTCTTCCTTCTCCTTTTTCAATTCTATGGCTCCTAAAAACTTCAAAAGGAATAAAGTAGATTCTGCGGCGGGTTCATCTTTGACTTCTGAATACGAACCCATCAATGTGTTCAGTCCTGCTCGCCCTACTGGCGAAGAGGAATATGATGCATCTTTATTTCCATGTTTGGAAATAGCGGATTCTTGGTTTGACGCTTTTCGCTATCGTAAAATTTGTCCCGGGGTGATACATCAACTTTACTATTTTTTTGGAGTATGCGTCAACTTTTGAAAACTTAAGCCTCTGAGATTTCTTTGAAACTTCTGATAATATCTATGATAATACCGTTCATATGTTTTACTATAATATGCAAATAAAATCCGACGGTAGTATATATTCTTGCATAGATGGAAAAGAACTTGAATTCAACTCGACTGACATTAGTGTTAGTGAATATTTTCATATGCCCGACGTCGACGAAACTTTCGTTGAAATTCATAAAGTTCAATTTCCCGAAGAATTTACTCTTGATTCCATTAAGGCTGCAATGTGTCATCCTAACCTAGTCCCTCAGGGCAGTAGGTTGTATGCAAAATACCTTAATCAAAACTTTTATGAGTTGCATCATTTTATCTATTCTTCTTTGCTTCCTAAAAAGGGATCTACCGATGAGATTACCTTTCTTGAGATTGTGGACACACACAAAAAAGAAGAAGAAAATGCTGTCTTTTCTTTTTATTGGCGCAAGGCACCACAAATCGAGTACGCCTGAGAGATCCTGCACTGAGGATCCCCGAGTACAAAAAGAAGAATTCTGGGGAATGGGATGATAGAGATCGAGCGGCAGTTGCTCCTTTACTCCGTTGACACTCCGATTACAAAAGTGGGAGAAAACCTAAGAAAATTACTAACTCTCGGCTCACTAGCAAGAAGTGCAGCAATTTGGCTCTTGAAAATGCTCTCCGTTTTGTCTGTTGAAGAGGGAAGAAGCCCCCCTTTTAAAGCCGTTCTTGGGCTGGAAAGAAGTTATGCGCCCACATGAAGAGACGCTGGTTCTTAATTAGGCACATAGTCCTGCTTTGGGCGCATAGGGTGTAGGCGTATATAGGCTGCGAGATCGTAGATTGGTCGTGGTGTTGACGTGGCCGCATGCTTCGATGTACGACTGCTCATGGAGACTGACGTGGCCATGCGCTTCGGTGCACGTTTTGATCGTGGCTTTGACTGAGTCAGGCTTGGGCGTATAGGCATGTCTCAGGCTATGCGCCCTCCTTTCGGGGGAGCTAGTCTTGGGCGCATGGAGCTACACTTAGACTGGGCGCATGGAGCTTCATTTAGTGGGCGCATGGAGTCGTACTAGCTGGGCGCATGGGGCTACTTTGACTTGGGCGCATGGAGCTATATTTGCTGAAAAAATTTTATGCTTCTACAGGACCCCCTTCAAAGTTTTCGACACTTGAGCAAGTTCGAAATACTTTAAAAGAAGCGTGGATCGTGTCACGACCCGCACCCTGATTAGGGACACGAGCACGTGGTTACGTCTAGCCTACGTCGCAGAATCGATGGTAGAACGCTGTATAGGTCGTCTATAAAACTACACTAAACAGTATAAAGGTACCTGTACAGTATATACACTCCGAATGGAGGTAACATAACAATACAGTCTCAATCACAAGAATAAACTAGGATAGATAGCACGAAATGAAAATATGATAGATGTGAAAACAGAAAATGAGTTCAACATCCAACACAGCTAGAGAAAACAAACAACATCACAGAGTCACAAAATATGAATATAAACTACTACAGTCTAAAAGAAAAGCTGGATCGCAGTCCAGGCAAGCCTAACTAAGCTAACTACTCTGGGAGTATGAAGTCTAGCGGCTCAACTATCAGGCCACAGTCCTGGCCTAAGTCTCCATCTATCTCGACCCCATATTAGGTCGAGCAGCCTGCCTCAGAAACATCTGTAATATATCAACGGTATTCTGTCAGAAAAATGAGCAAGTACAAACACTAACAGCAGTTCCATATGAATTGGCAAATTATATAAGAGATAATATAATAAACTACAAGACAAAGATATGGGAAAACTTGGGAGCCATTCGAAAGCCGAGTTACAACCCATAAACCAAACAAGGACCGGGGTTGTAATCCTTCTCCCGAACAGAACCTAGTCTCCAATCAAAGTATAGCATAAGAGCATGTAGAATATGTAAAATACGAGACAAAATCAACAGAAAATATATATCAAGATGTGAGTACTGAATAGGACAACAATATATATATATATATATATATATATATATATATATATATATATATATATAGGATGACTTGGGAACTATTCGGAAGCCGAGTTACAACCCTTAAACCAAACAAGGACCGGGCTTGTAACTCTTCTCCCGAACAGAACTTAGCCTCCTATGATAAATAAATATAAAAATGTGACTTGAACTATTAGAGCGTTATGTGATCGACTTTGGGTATGTTACAAGATAGGTTATCCACTTGGCCCGACAATCACATAAAAATCTGGAAAGGGTCATGCCGGCCAACCTGGATAACGAGCACATGAATAAGATCTCGCTACACCGTACGTGAGGTGAGAGTGGCACAAGCACATGAATATAGTGACATGAGGCTTTGATCACATAGCCTCTAATAATTCCCCACTCCCGAATAGTATAATGGATCTGGACATAACATGTCATGACACGAGATTCCATAAGAGGGTAGCAAGTCCCCTTAGGAATTAGTGTCTATACTAATACAGGGAATAAGACTGAAAATGTACAATATACCAAAGAAATCTAGAAACAACATTCTATGTCATGATCCAACATATACTAGTCCATGAACTATCGTGACTGGAAATCGAGTAAGACACTACAACTGAATCGGATATAGCAAATATCAAGACCATGAAAACTATCAGTAAATGTACTCGCCTGTGGTCCTGAGCTAATAAGGTGAACAGGTACTCAGAGATATCACAGACCTAAAGATGAGATATCATAAGTCCAAACAGGATTTAATAATGAAAGAAAAGCTAATCTAGTCATGTTATGCAAGTCTAAGTCAAAACTAGGTCAAACTAAGTCACACCAAGCTAAACTAGGTCACACTAGGACAACCAAGGTCAAACAAGGTCACATGAAGTCAATCCAACTCAAACTAGGTCAATCTGGGTCAAGGGTTGACTTACAGTTAACTTTTGGTCAAAAAGTCAACTCTGGTTAACTCTGGTCGATACTGAGTCCACCCTGGGTCAACCCTAGGTCAAACTAGTCAAATGTTGACTAACAGTTGACTTTCAGTCAACTGGTCAACTCTGGTTTGGTTTTGGGTCGATTCTAGGTCAAGCGTTGACTTGAAGTTGACTTTCGGTCAAAAATTCAATTCTTGGTCAACGGGAGTCAAGACTAGCCTAAACTACCCTCATCTAGTCATTACCTACCAAGACAACCTATTTCTAACCCCATCTAGCAATCATAAATCCAATACCTTATATTATCCAATATCCTAACATTTATCCCTTACAAGGTATTCCCGATACCTTGCCCCATTACAAAGGAAACCCTCTAGATCTCAGGATACTAGCCTAGGCTTCTTAGGATAGCTAGATACTATCCTATCTAGGGTTTGCCTACCAAAAAATCTAGGGTTCTTGGGCATCTAATCCATCTTATGGTCATGTTGGTTATCTCAACATTTACCTTAAGTATCGTCATGATACTCTATGGCATCTTGAGATACCATACCCTACTCTCTACCAACCTTCCTAGTTCACTCTCCCACACTCTCCTAGTGTCTAGGTTAGCCCTCTCTACTAGTCCACTAGGATACTAACTTAGTAGGATACTAACTTAGCTAACTCACTACTAACACTAACACAAATCACTAACTATGTACTAACATTCCTTTCTATCTAAAACTCAACTCACACACACAATATACATAGATCATAGGTGTATAAAATGTGGACTGAAATGAGAGTGATGAATGGTGAATGAAGTGAAGTGAATGGTGAATAGGGGATGAAAATATGGATTGAAAATGAGTGGTGAATGGGAATGTGAAATAGATGAAATGGATGTGAATTTGTGGACGACTGAATCAAGAATGGAGGGGGATAATGGATGGAAGAAATGAATGCATTGATGAGTGAATAGGGGCTAATTTGGGACTGTTTATGGGCTGATTTTTGGACTGATTTATGTTGGGAAATAAAGGGGTGGATGGAAGAATAATAGATGGCTGCTATGGGCTGTCCCCCTTACATAGCTGCTAAAAGTAGCTGCTTAATGCTGCTACTGCAGCTGTGCCTATATGCAGTCCCCTGTGGGGACTGCT
>JANAVB010025200.1:598840-990394 GCA_029216955.1 Iris pallida | reverse complement strand
TCGAGCGTAATTTACGACGCTCAATTTCTCTTCTGGCGGGGCGCTTGTGCCTAGGGCAACATACTTTTGTGAGCATTACTATGCGCCCATAGAAGTCATGCGCCAATACTGTGGTGTTATAACGCCTACGTGTTTGCCATGTTATGCACCCTTTAAGCTGAGGCACGTTTATATGCGCACTGGTTGTCCGTGTGTTATGCGCCTATAAGTCTTTGTTTTGGGCGCATAGCCGTTTTGGACGCATAAAAATTCTTCAGAACTTGGTTTTTCCTTGATTTTCTAAGTCTGACTGTCTTTCGCCCATTTTTTCTTTTTTTGGCCGTCACGGCTCTTGTACCCTTTTTCGTCTTTCGATAGACGTTTAAGTACTGAATAAAGAATCTTTTCAGAAGCGAATGTGATTTGTGAAATATCGATGCTAGAGGTAATGTGGACGTAGCAAGGACATTTCTGATAGATATTCTGCTGGAGAAATTTATGTAGACCTACTACTACCCGTTTTATATTCGAATGATTCAAATATAGATAATAAGTTGAATGAAGCTGCTAGTAGAGGTAATATGGACGTAATAGCAGAGGAGTTTGTAGCACCCAGTTTCTAAGATGAGGATAATTTTAAAATTTTGTAATTATAATTATTAATAAATGATATTTAAACCATATATGATTTTTGGTTGATTTTTAGTTTTTTAAAAACTATTTAAAACCACAACTTATGATTTTGATGTTTGCTATTGCACCTTGGAGATTACTTAACCTAGACTAACCATGAATCTTATGAGCCTAGTCATAGGTTTAGAACATCAAGTTAGGGCTTTTTAGCCTAAGGGGTATTTTGGTAATTTACTAGGAATTATTGGATTTATGTGAATTATTATTATTTATTATTGTCATGAGGTCCCTAACCTAGTTTACCCTATCTGGAGGTTAGCCACTAACCTAGAGACTAGAGAATGGATATTGCATATTAGTCAAGGTAGAAAATATCTAGATATTTACATATTGATTTTCCTTAAAACCCTCAAAATATCATTGCTTTACCTAGAAGTCCTTGCCTTCACCATGAAGGAAGATACAAAAGTCTTCATGGACACCCCTCCCCACACCCTATGGCTGGTCAAGGAAGGTCACCCCCTTCCTATAACCCCATCACATTCATTCATGATCAATTTACATGAATTTAAAACCTAGAAAATTCCTTTTTCATCAAACCTTCATAACTTCCTCAAATTTGAACCAATCCCTAGTCTTTTGCATTGGGTTCCTACAACCTATAGGGTGCTAAGGGAGGCTAGCAAGCTGGACACAAGACTTGGACACCCAGCAAGTGGATAGGACACACCCCCTCCTTTTCTTGAAAAACTTGAGTTTTCACTCAATTGGTAAATACCCATAAACTTAGTTAACATTCTATTTTTTCTCATAAATTCATGCATATAGGTATACCCTAGCTGTGGGACAAGTTTGGTGAAATCTAGGGTTGGTTTGGTGTCCGTATCGGACACGTATCCTAGGAAGAAAAACCATGTTTGATGAAATGCCCCAAAGGTTTTGATTTATTAAAATGTAGAACTATTACATATTCACGTAGCCCTAGACTTGTTGTTTACATATACACTTGACTGAACACATACTGTATCATTTTCGTATCGAAAATTGACACGGACACGCTGTGCACACACCACACTGTGTCCTGCTTACTCGTATCTCGTACACACTGCACATCACTTGGACACATAAAATTGGTGTGGAAACGGGGCAGTGTCTGCGCACACTTCCCCAAAATTTCACGATACCTCGTGTCGTATTGAGGACACGAGGACACGTGCACTGGTCATGCACTGACATTACACACACGCACAGAGCGACTTTCGTGTGCGTCGTATCGCACGGACACGACTTGGACACCTCATGTTTGCACGAGTGTGTAGCCTAACATGTGGGCTATACATGGACACGACCATGTGGCCCCACGTCGTGTGTGTCGTGTCCACGAGGCGTCGAACCCACCGTACCATACTGCGTTTCACAGTGTGTATCAGTCGAGTTTTCTGGACTGATACGCGTCTCGTATCGTGTCCTGGTGACACGTAGACCGAGACAGGCTATCCTAACCCTAGACCAACCCTAGGCGAACTAGGGACACGAGCACGAGACTCCTAGATACGCGTGTCGTGTCCTAGAGCTAGGTGCACGCGTGCACGACGCGTGCACTGATTTTCTGTGTCAGTTTACCCAATTCGGGTTTCTGGCTGTTTGACACATCGTGTCGTGTCGTGGTGGACACGCAGGGACCCTAGACACTCAAGGACACTTGGGGCAACAATTACCAACCGTTGGTTTCGAGCCTTAGCTCGGTTTTGGGTTTGAATTGGTTTACCCCTATTTCAGTTATGAACAGTAATTTTCTGGGTAAATTTGGTATTTTTTCTGAGATTTAAAACATTTTCAAACTAATTTATTAGGTAAATTGTTATGTATTTTACATGTAATTTTGTGTATATACCTAGTGTATATATTTGTGTATGTGTGTATTTATACATATATATAGGTGTGTGTAGTGTATATACATATATATATATTATATAATAATATGTTTATATTGTTGTGTGTGTGATTGTTGATTTCTGGTTTTCAGAAATCTGAACAACCCCCCCTGTTCTGTGTACACAGTGACACACACCACCCACATCTATCTCTCTCTCTTGTTCACTCTCTATCTCTCTCACTCACTCACATCTCTCTCTCTCTCTCTCTCTCTCTCTCTCTCTTTACATATATATATGTGTGGGGTACAATAACATATATATTTATATATATAAATGTTAGATATAGTAGTGTAATAGTAGTGATATATATAGTAGCATATATATTTGGGTATGTATGGTTATATTATGGTATATATATATTATATATATATATATATATATATATATATTATATATATATATTAATATATTTTATGTATATTATATATATATATCTATATATATATATATATATATATATATTTATATATATAAATATATAATATATAAAAAAAAAAAAAATATATATATATATATATATATATATATATATATATATATATATGGGTGATGAATAAATACCTATATGTAGCTACGATTGCCCTAGATATTTAGCCTATGGCCCTAGTCACTAGCCTATGGTAACTTAGGGGCTAGCCCTAATTTGACCATTGCCCTTGACTTAGGTAGTTGACCAAGTCAACTATAGGTCGACCTTGACCTAATTAACCTAGAAGGACTTAGAAGGACTTAATGACTAAGGTTTGACTAAACCCTAGATTATTAACTAATTGGTTAGATTTGACCTATATGTGAGTGCCCTAAGTATATAAGGGTATTTGTGTGACTTGGGTTATATGGATAGTTTATATGTCATTAAGATATGTATGGGGTTAAGTGAGATACTTACAGTTGAGTCATGACTTGAGATTGGAATATGGGATTAGCTTGAATATAGGATTAAGGTTGGTATATATATATGTATTTATATGTGGTATACTTGTATAGGTATTGGTTATACCTTAACCATGTGGTGTAGTACCTTAGATAGTCTAGATTGACCTAGCTTGACCATATTGACTAGTAATTGACTAGTTTGACTAAAATATTGACCAAAAGTTGACTTTAACCTAGATTTGACTAACCTTGACTTATTTGACCTAGTTTGACTTTTAAAGTTGACCAGAGTTGACCAAGAGTTGACTTTTGACCAGATTGACCTAGAATCATGTAATATGCATTGTATACTCTATTTTTACCATTGTGGATATATTGTGACCTGTTTTACTCTAAATAGGACTATGTGACACCAGTTCGAACATCTATTCATATCAGTCATACAGGGTGACATGTGAGTACATTCTCTGATCATTTCAAACATGTTAGGATTTATATTCTTGCTCTAGATTACTTACATGATACTGTCATGTTATTATCACGGATTGGTACTATATGGATCTTGTCATGCGATGTTATCCCCCTCGGGGTGCATTAAATACAGTTATCATGTGCTTTTTACGAACATCTTGTATTTTATGTACACCGCTTTCATGTATACTCTTGTGCAATCTTGTACTCTCATGATCACGTGAGCAAACATGATAAAAACCTCTTGTGCAAGGTAACGTAACTTGACTGGATCCTTGTGTATTGATTGGGGAGGGTGAGTAGGAAATGGTTATGTGATCAAAATTCCATCTTATACAATCTTGTAAAATCTTGTATATGTTCTAACCCGTTTATATAACCATATCATGCTCTAAATCACAGGTTACCTACAGTTCTTACTTATATATATATAGATATTTCCAGTTATCAAATCTCTCTCATTTTATATATATTCTTTACAGTCCATGTATCTTACTCTATGCATGCTTTATATTTTCCAATATGATATGAACTGCGTGAGATGTATTGTGCTCGTTCCTGTCCTGACTGGACCTGTTGAAAATATTACAGATGATGATGGTGACTGTCCTACCTTCTATGGGACACATGAGGGCGACCTTCAGGAGCCTGAGGAGCATCTAGCTCAGTAGAGGGTGCCTAGTCTAGTCTAGTGTTTATAGTTTTTATTTTGTATCGGATTGTTCCGATTGTTAGTTGTGACTTAGTTACATTTCAGGTCTTGTACTTATTTGTGTTGGACATCTACTTTGTGTGGTGTGACAACTCTGTTTATATTCAATTTTTTCCTTTCATCTGATTCCATATCATGTTCTATCTTTCCTAGACTTGTGTTTGAGATATAGAGTTGAGATATTATGTTATACCTCTGTGCGGAGATGACAGGTTTATATATCTTATTATTAAATGTTAGATGTTATAGATGACCTATACAGCGTTCTACCGCCGACACTGCGGCGTAGGCTGGACGTACCCACGTTCTCTTGCCCCTAATCAAGGTGCGGGTCGTGACACGTTTTTGTGGTGGCCCATGCAGGTCTGTGTCGCAATTAGTACGATCTCGTAATGGTGCTCGACTTAAAGTACTAATTACGAGCCTACAATTAGGACGTATGACCTAGGACATGGTAGGAGTTTCTCAATCACACCTAGGAAATTTCCGATCTTTTGATTATCATGATTACTTCCCTTGTATTAATTTAACTGTCCTTCTTTGATAAATCTACTCATGTGCCATATTGATCTCTTTGGTTCAATTCGTCTCCAGGATGACGAAGACGCACCCGCAGGCTACTGGATCGAGTAGCTTGCCCGATAGATCTGACCAGGCTGAGGAGGAGGTTCACGAGACTGCCCCCAGTGATTCTACTATCCGAAGACCCCGACAGTTGCACAGGGAGGTCTACTACCTCCATCCCAGAGGGTTTCGGCCGTTGTTCCAGGGATACTGCCGCCACCGCCTCCGATACCGACGGATACACATCATATGTTCCTTCTCCTTCAGCAGATGATGAAGACTCAGCGGGCCCTGGCAGAGGCATCGCAGCGCCAGTCGGAGGCGTCACACCGTCAGATTGAGATGCTGAGGCAGAGCATAGAGAACTCACATCAGCTTGTACTGGCAGCAGTGGAGAGAGTGGCACCGGGTACGGTGCAGGGCCCTACTAGCCAGCAGCCGTACCAGCAGCAGTCCAGGCCGGTGACAGTACTAGACTTTAGGAAGATGAGCTCCAGGGATTTCATGGGCACGGAGGGCATCCTTTATGCAGACGACTGGCTAGAGGACGTGCAGCGGAGTATGGAGCTGGCAGAGCTTCCTAGAGCACTTTGGGTTTTGGCCGCAGCCAGTCGATTCTTCGACATCGCGCTGACATGGTACCGTACGGATCCTCATACGTCGGTGAGAGGGCTGACATGGGAGAACTTTCGGAGGCTCTTCAAGGAGAAGTTCTTTCCGGACGTGGCTTTTACAGCATTGGAGGGCCAGTTCGTGGGTCTAGTGCAGGGGAACTCGTCGGTGGACGAGTATGCAGCAGAGTTCTTCCGCCTTAGCAGGTTCGCTCCCGATATGATCCAGGATGAGGGGCAGAAGGCTCGTAAGTTCCGTAGGGGACTTATTCATGCAGTGCGCACCCGCACCTCGGGACGCCGTGACGCGACGTTCGATCAGATATTGATGGACGCACAGATTGCAGAGGAGGACTTCGGCCTCAAGCCGAAGAGGGGCAGTGATACCTTAGGGGCTAGTTCTAGTGCAGGGCCAGCCAAGCGCCCTCACATACTACAGAGGCCAGTTCAGCAGCCATTTCAGGACCAGGGACATATACTTCACCAGCAGGCACCCAGGCAGCAACAGCACCCTTTATATAACTTCTGTAAGAAGCAAGGTCACGGATGGGACGACTGCAGGAAGAGGCAGGGCCTGTGTTTGCTTTGTGGTTCAGCAGAGCATCAGTTGAGGGAGTGCCCCAAGAACTTGGCACGATTGGCTCAGGCAGCAGCAGGAGCTAGGGCTCCGATAGGGCAGCAGACGGGACCACCGTTGCAGACTCAGTAGCAGAGGTTTGTCCAGCATCAGCAGCTGGCCAAGGGAGGCCAGCCGGGGCGAGCTTTCGCCATGGCAGTCGATGATGCACAGGCAGAGGGAGAGCTGATTGCAGGTTCCAACCTTTTCGATTCTATTTCCGCATTTGCCTCCTTATAACTGTCTTGAAATTTGATTCTATCTGTTCCTTGTAGTTGATAAATTTTGTTCGAATATTTCATTGTGAATTATTTTCTTCTGAGATAAGTCGTATGGGCTAGGTCGTCTCGATTATGGGGTCTAGAGTCTTCTATAGTTATGTTAGCTGGCATAGTGAGGACATATAGTCAGATTTTGGACGTATTTCTCGGGTTTGGGAATTTAAGGTTTTCGCGGCCAAGCATGCGGCAATACAAAAATTTTAAATACCATAATTCTAGAGGTATGTATCTTAGTCGAGAACTCTGTCAATATCGTAGTCTTGCTCACTAGCATGACGAAGATTCCGAGTATCATAATTTGGGACAGATGCATATAATTATCGGACTGTGTGTTTGAGACTGTGATTGTTGGGGTGTTTGACCTAGAAGGAGTATGACCATTTTAATTTCGAGGATGAAATTTTTCTAAGGAGGGTAGACTTGTAGCACCCAGTTTCTAAAATGAGGGTAATTTTAAAATTTTGTAATTATAATTATTTAATAATGATATTTAAACCATATTATGATTTTTGGTGATTTTTAGTTATTTTAAAAACTATTTAAAACCACGACTTGTGATTTTGATGTTTTGCTAGTGCAACCTTGGAGATTACTTAACATAGGACTAACCATGATCTTATGAGCCTAGTCATAGGTTTAGAACATCAAGTTAGGGCTTTTTAGCCTAAGGGGTATTTTGGTAATTTACTAGGAATTATTTGAAATTATTGGATTTACGTGAATTATTATTAATTAATTATTGTCATGAGGGTCCCTAACCTAGTTTACCCTAATCTGGAGGTTAGCCACTAACCTAGAGACTAGAGGATGGATGTTGCATATTAGTCAAGGTAGGAAAATATCTAGATATTTACATATGTGATATTTTTCTTAAAACCCTCAAAATATCATTGCTTTACCTAGAAGTCCTTGCCTTCACCATGAAGGAAGACACAAAAGTCTTCATGGACACCCCTCCCCACACCCTATGGCTGGTCAAGGAAGGTCACCCCCTTCCTATATAACCCCATCACATTCATTCATGATCAATTTACATGAATTTAAAACCTAGAAAATTCCTTTTTCATCAAACCTTCATAACTTCCTCAAATTTGAACCAAATCACTCCTAGTCTTTTGTATTGGGTTCCTACAACCTATAGGGTGCTAAGGGAGGCTAGCCAGTTGGACACAAGGACTTGGACACCAGCAAGTGGATAGGACACACCCCCTCATTTTCTTGAAAAACTTGAGTTTTCACTCAATTGGTAAATACACATAAACTTAGTTAACATTCTATTTTTTTTCTTCATAAATTCATGCATATAGGTATACCCTAGCTGTGGGACAAGTTTGGTGAAATCTAGGGTTGGTTTAGTGTCCGTATCGGACACGTATCCTAGGAAGAAAAACTATGTTTGATGAAATGCCCCAAAGGTTTTGATTTTGTTAAAATGTAGAACTAATTACATATTTACGTAGCCCTAGACTTGTTGTTTACATCTACACTTGATTGAGCACGACACTGTGTCATTTTCGTATCAAAAATCGATACGGACATGCTGCGCACAGCACACACAGTGTCTTGCTCACACGTATCTCGTATACACTGCACACATCACTTGGACACGTGAAAATTGGTGTGGACACGGGGGCAGTGTCTACGCACACTTCCCTAAAATTTCACGACACCTCGTGTCGTATTGAGGATACGAGGACACGTGCACTGGTCATGCATTGACAGTGCACACACGCACAGAGCCGACTTCGCGCGCATCGTGTCGCGCGGACACGACACTTGAACACCTCGTGTTTGCACGAGTGTGTAGCCCAACATGTGGGCTACACGTAGACACGACCACGTGGCCCCACGTGGTGTGAGTCGTGTCCACGAGGCGTCGAACCCACCGTACCACACTGCGATGCACAGTGTGTATCAGTCGAGTTTTTTCGACTGATACGCGTCTCGTGTCGTGTCCTGGTGACACGTAGACACGAGACAGGCTATCCTAACCCTAGACCAACCCTAGGCGAACCTAGGAACACGACCACGAGACTCCTAGACACGCGTGTCGTGTCCTAGAGCTAGGTGCACGCGTGCACGACGTGGTGCACTAATTTTCTGTGTCAGTTTACCCAATTCGGGTTTCTGGCTATTTGACACATCGTGTCGTGTCGTGGTGGACACGCAGGGACCCTAGACACTCAAGGACACTTGGGGCAACAATTACCAACCGTTGGTTTTGAGCCTTAGCTCGGTTTTGGGTTTGAATTGGGTTTACCCCTATATTCAGTTATGAACAGTAATTTCCTGGGTAAATTTGGTATTTTTTCTGAGATTTAAAACGATTTTCAAACTGATTTATTAGGTAATTTGTTGATGTATATACATGTAATTTTGTGTATATACCTAGTGTATATATTTGTGTATGTGTGTGTATTTACACATGTATATAGGTGTGTGTGTAGTGTATATATATATATATATATATATATATATATATATATATATATATATATATTTATATATATATATATATATATATATATGTTATATTTGTGTGTGTGTGTGTGAGTTGATTTCTGGTTTCCAGAAATCTGAACAACCCCCCCTGTTCTGTGTACACAGTGACACACACACACCCACATCTATCTCTCTCTCTCTTGTTCACTCTCTATCTCTCTCACTCACTCACATCTCTCTCTCTCTCTTTTTACATATGTATATGTGTGGGGTATATATATATATATATATATATATATATATATATATATATATATATATATATATATATATATTTATATATATTTATATATATAAATGTTAGATATAGTGAGTGTATATAGTGAGTATATATATAGTATCATATATATTTGGGTATGTATGGTTATATATATGGCATATATATATATATGTTATGTATATATATATATATATATATATATATATATATATATATATATATATATATATATATATATATATATATATATATATATATATATATATATGGGTGATGAATAAATACCTATATGTAGCTACGATTGCCCTAGATATATTAGCCTATGGCCCTAGTCACTTGCCTATGGTAACTTAGGGGCTAGCCCTAATTTGACCATTGGCCCTTGACTTAGGTAGTTGACCAAAGTCAACTATAGGTCAGACCTTGACCTAATTAACCTAGAAGGACTTAGAAGGACTTAATGACTAAGGTTTGACTAAACCCTAGATTATTAACTAATTGGTTAGGTCTGACCTATATGTGAGTGCCCTAAGTATATAAGGGTATTTGTGTGACTTGGGTTATATGGATAGTTACATGTCAATTAAGATATGTATGGGGTTAAGTGAGATACTTACAGTTGAGTCATGACTTGAGATTGGAATATGGGATTAGCTTGAATATAGGATTAAGGTTGGTATTATATATATGTATTTATATGTGGTATACTTGTATAGGTATTGGTTATACCTTAACCATGTGGTGTAGTACCTTAGATAGTCTAGATTGACCTAGCTTGACCATATTGACTAGTAATTGACTAGTTTGACTAAAATATTGACCAAAAGTTGACTTTAACCTCGATTTGACTAACCTTGACTTGTTTGACCTAGTTTGACTTTTAAAGTTGACCAGAGTTGACCAAGAGTTGACTTTTGACAAGATTGACCTAGAATCATGTAATATGCATTGTATACTCTATTTTTACCATTGTGGATATATTGTGACCTGTTTTACTCTAAATAGGACTATGTGACACCAGTTCAGACATCTATTCATATCAGTCATACAGGGTGACAGGCGAGTACATTCTCTGATCATTTCATACATGTTAGGATTTATATTCTTGCTCTAGATTACTTACATGATGCTGTCACGTTATTATCACGGATTAGTATTATATGGATCTTGTCATGCGATGTTATCCCCCTCGGGGTGCATCAAATACAGTTGTCATGTGCTTTTCACGAACATCTTGTATTTCATGTACACCGCTTTCATGTATACTCTTGTGCAATCTTGTACTCTCATGATCACGTGAGCAAACATGATAAAAACCTCTTGTGCAAGGTAACGTAACTTGACTGGATCCTTGTGTATTGATTGGGGAGGGTGAGTAGGAAATGGTTATGTGATCAAAATTCTATCTTGTACAATCTAGTGAAATCTTGTATATGTCCTAACCCGTTTATATAACCATATCATGCTCTAAATCACAGGTTACCTACAGTTATTACTTATATATATAGATATTTCCAGTTATCAAATCTCTCTCGTTTTTATATATATTCTTTACAGTCCATGTATCTTACTCTATGCATGTTTTACATTTCCCAACATGATATGAACTGCGTGAGATGTATTGTGCTCGTTCCTGTCCTAACTGGACCTGTTGAAAATATTACAGATGATGATGGTGACTGTCCTACCTTCTATAGGACACATGAGGGTGACCTTCAGGAGCCTGAGGAGCATCTAGCTCAGTAGAGGGTGTCTAGTCTAGTCTAATGTTTATAGTTTTTATTTTGTATCGGATTGTTCCGATTGTTAGTTGTGACTTAGTTACATTTTAGGTCTTGTACTTATTTGTGTTGGACATCTACTTTGTGTGGTGTGACAACTCTGTTTATATTCAGTTTCTTCCTTTCATCTGATTCCATATCATGTTCTATCTTTCCTAGACTTATGTTTGAGATATAGAGTTGAGATGTTATGTTATACCTCCGTGCGGAGATGACAGGTTTATATATCTTATTATTAGATATTAGATGTTATAGATGACCTATACAGCGTTCTACCGCCGACACTGTAGCGTAGGCTGGACGTACCCATGTTCTCGTGCCCCTAATCAGGGTGCGGGTCGTGACAATGTTCTATATCTGACCAGAGGCAATATGGACGTGGAAAGATTTATAGCATTAGGGAGGAGTGGATAGTTCAGAGGTAGTATAGACATGACTATCTTTGATGAATGTTCTGCTCAGAGGTTATGTGGACGTAGCAAGGACATTTCTGATGAATATTCTGTTGGGAAAATTTTATGTGGACCTATTACCCGTTTTATATTCGAATGATTCAAATATAGATAATAAGTTGAATGAAGCTACTAGTAGAGGTAATATGGACGTAATAGCAGAGGATGTTTTATATCTGACCAGAGCTAATATGGATGTGGAAAGATATATAGCATTAGGGAGGAGTGGATAGTTCAGAGGTAGTATGGACATGACTATCTTTGATGAATGTTCTGCTCATAGGTTATGTGGACGTGGTAAAACATCTGATCATTCCACTAGGAAAATAATTATCGGAAAATAATTCAGAGGTAATAGGGACGTGATTTGTTTTCGTCAAACCGAGTTTGGACGGAGTCAAAAAACGAAAATGATTTCACTGGAGAAATATTTAGAGGACCTATTATCCAGGGCGTATTCAAGACTCTTGAAATACGGATAATAGTTAGATAGTTTTTTTTTGAATCATATAAACATCGTACTGTACATTTACATGACTGGACATATGTGAACATTATGTAAAAGAGGTTACACATAGTATTTCTTCAGGAACTTGCCATTGATAGGCATCATGAGCAAGTCACCGTCAGGCTTGGTCAGTCGGTACGCACCGTTAGAATACACCGATTCTATGACGAAGGGACCTTCCTATTTAGGCTAGAATTTCCCTTTTGTTTTGTGTGTCATAACCATCGGTCTTCTTACTACTAGGACCAGATCGCCGACTTGGAAGATCCTTTTCTTCACCTTTTTGTTGAAAGCTCTGGAAAGGCGTGCTTGGTATAGCTCAATACGCTGTTGAGCTAATAGGTATTTTTTGTCTAGCGCTTCGAGCTCTTGGAGTTGTAGATGGTAGCTCTCTTCAGTAGTCAGCTCGCTAGATAGGGCTACCCAGAGAGAAGGAATCTGGATTTCTAGGGAAAGAACTGCTTCGCTCCCATAAACCAGAGAGAATGGCGTACTGTCTGTTGGAGTCCGGACCGTTGTGTGATAGGCCCATAAACATTCACCGAGCTTCTCGTTCCAATCGTGCTTGTTTGAAGACACGAATTTCTTAAGAAGTTTTATAATGGTTTTGTTGATGGCTTCTGCTAGTCCGTTGGCCGCTGGATTGTAGGCAGTAGAGGCTATATTCTGGATTCGATTCTCATCGCAGATCCGATAGAACACATTGCTTGCGAACTGTTTATCATGGATGATCCTGCAAGGTAGGTCGAAGCGGTAAATGACATGATTTTTGATGATACTAATCATGTTTGATGTCTTCACTTCAGTGGGCGGTATAGCTTCCGTCCATTTGGAGAAGTAATCGGTTATAGCTAGGATGAACCAATGTCCGTTGAAGGATGACGGGCTGATTGGTCCTATCACGTCCATGCCCCAGGCTTCAAATGGCCAAGATGCTGCCGTCGGGTATAGAAACTCCGAAGGTTGGTGAATGAAGTCAGCGTGGAACTGGCAAGCTCTACACTTTTTTGTATATTTAACAGCATCCGCTATCATGGTGGGCCAGTAATAGCCCATTCGTTTGAGGCGGTCTTGTAATTTGGGGCCTGGTTGATGTGCACCACAAACTCCATCGTGAGCCTCCCGGAGTGCATGCTTGGCTTCGGTGTCTGATAAGCATCATAATAGTAGCCCGTCATAAGAGCGTCGGTACAGCATCTTGGTAGTTGTATCGTAGTAAAATCTGAGGGATCGCCTTTGGATGGATACTGCTTCCTTCGGGTCCTCGGGGAGGATTCCATAGACAGCGTAGTCTACAAAGGAAAATCTCCAGTCTTTAGCATCGACGCTTGTTTCTGCTGCGTAACTATGATGAATATGCAAGGCATCTTTCACACAGAATAATTCTCGACCAGACACTATGATCGACTGCTGAGTATTGGTAGGAATGGTCAGGGAAGCAGTAAGACCGGCTAGAACATCTGCTTCTATATTCTGTAGTCGAGGCACGTGCTCGATGAAGAATCCAGCAAAAGTAGATGCCATCTCGATTGTTGTTCGATGGTAGGAGATAAGATCTTCGTGGCGAACTTCGTAATCCACTCGGACCTGACTAACTATTAGCTTGGAATCGCCGTAAGCCTCTAGATAGTCAACTCCCAGTTGCTTTGCCAGTTGTAGGCCGATTATTAGGGCATTATATTCGGCTACATTGTTGGTGCATGGTTCCACGAGAGAATATGCATGGTGTATGACCAGATGATCTGGTGACACAAGCACAACACTTACACCAGCCACGATATTTCCTTTGGGCCCTGTTCTTGATGCGCCGTCGAAGAATATTCACCAAATATGGATTTCTTCAGTTGCAGTGTTAGACTCCACCACTTCGTCGAGGATTTCATCGTAGAGTTTGGACGACTCCGGTATCGGATGAGCTGCTAGGAAATCAGCTAATGTTTGACCTTTTACTGCCTTCTGAGGGACGAAGATCATATCATATGGGGTCAACAGCATTGCCCATGTAGCTAAACGGGAATTGAGAGAACCCGGCTTAGTCATGAGTATTCTTAGAGGGTTGACTTTGGATATGATGTGGATAGTCTGCCCAGACATATAGTGGCGTATCTTTTGGATGGCAAATACTAGTGCGAGGCATTCCTTCTCCACCGGTGTGTATATGTGTTCGATACCCACCATTGTGCGGCTGAGGTAGTAAATTTCTTGTTCATGGCCGCCTTCGTTCTTCTGAGCTAAGAGGGCGCCAAAGGAATGATCCATGGCACAAACATATGGTAAGAAGGGCTTCCCCATTATTGGGGCTACCATTAATGGAGGGCTTGTATGATATACTTTAATGTCGTCGAATGCACGTTGACATTGTTCAGTCCAGACGAAAGATACGCCTTTTTTCATGAGATAAGTGAATGGTTGACACCTTCTAGAGAGGTTCGAAATGAATCGTCTGATGTAAGCTAGCCTTCCTTGTAGTCTGTGTAGCTCTTTGAGGTTTCTTGGAGGATGCGTGTCGAGAATAGCCTTCACTTTCTCCGGGTCCAGATGTATACCCTTTGAAGTGATGACGAAGCCAAGGAACTTGCCGCTGGAGACTCCCAGAAAAGACTTGGTTGGATTCATCTTGAGTTGGTGTGCACGCATTAGTTCGAACACCGTTCTCAATTCTTGGAGGTGGTTGCCCTTGAGACGACTTTTGACTGCAATATTGTCTACGTAGCACTCCACAGTTTTGCACAAATGATCACAAAAAATTATGTTCATGGCTCGCTGGTATGTTGCCCCTGCATTCTTTAATCTGAAGGGCATCACCATATAGCAGTATACCCCCAATGGCGTTCAAAAAGATATGTACTTTTCATCGTCGGGGAACATCTTGATCTGGTTGTAGCCTGAGAACCCATCCATGAAGGACATCCGTTCGAAGCCGCAAGTGTTGTCGATCATTACGTCAGTGATCGGTAGAGAAAACTCGTCTTTCGTGCATACAGAGTTCAAATCACGGTAGTCGATACAGACTCGAACTTTTATCGTTCTTTTTCATAACTGGAATGATGTTGGCAACCCAGTCTAGGTGTTGTTCCTCGCGAATGAATCCACTGGCAATGAGCTTCTTGACTTCATTCTCGATAGCTTCCATGACGTCCGGTCGAAATCCTCGTTGTTGCTGCTTCACTGGTTTAGCTTTAGACGAAATGTTCAGGCAGTGCACGACGACCTTAGGGTCTAAGCCTGGCATGTCTTCATAGCTCCATGCGAAGATGTCGATGTATTCTCTTATAAGCTGTATAAGAGACTGGCGTTCATCGTCAGATAAGCTTTTACTGATGAAGATTGGTTTGAAGGATGCTTCACCTCCTAGATTGACTTGGATGACTTCGTCTTCGGTAGGTGGTTCATGTTGTTCAAAGTGCAGCTCCTACCTGGTGTCCATCTTTTGAGCCCATTGTTCAAGTTCAATTGATTGGACGTCGTCTGTAATTTGGTCGGCAGAAACCATGTTGACGGACAGAGTTGCTTTGAACATGTTGTCGATGCTGGAGTCTGAGTCCCAGAGGAAGGAATCAGAAGAATGAGAACAACGATCTGCTTCATTATTTGATCTTTCGGGAGTTGTTGGAGGAGAGACATAGCCCAAACCAATACCATTTCGTTGGTAGTAGTTCTCGGGTTTGCCGGGAGGCACAAAGTGTCGAATTGGCAACCGTCGTCCTCGACCGTAATTTAGCCCTTCGTCGCTTTTGATGTCAGATCCCATATTCTGGATGATATTCTTCGACTGCTAACTATACCAAAAAAGTTACATTTTCCCAGAGTCATAGTCAGCTTCTGTGTTGTACTTGGGAGGAGTAGAGTCTGGAACGAACTTTCTCTCGCCAATTATACGACCGAAGATGATTAGCTCTTCATCTTTCTTTCAGGCTGAGATGATAAAGTAGTGGATATCTTCTGGATAGACTTTTTTCCGTAGGTGAGGCATCTTGACCGGCATGCAGAGGTGTGGTCCTATGCCGTTCTCTAGGGCGTATATCGTATCTATGTAATGGTTTACAGATTTATAGACATCGGAGTAATTCAAAGATAAACCTTTACTAAGGAAATATGCAAGTTCTTCTTCAGGGATAACATCATCCGCTGAAGGTACATTATTCTGAGTATTGATATACTCAATGAGAGGGTCATCATCTGTGATGGTCAATGGTTTGACCTTGTCAGATTTCTTCTTCTTCACACAGATTGTTAGAGGCTTCGGGGTACTTTTTGGAGTAGTACGTCCTTTGACTCGGACAATCAGGGGACCATCGTTGGGGGATGGAGGTGCTTCAGCTTCATTGTCAACTTCATTGCCATCATCCTTGGGGGGTTGAGATTGGTAAAGTACCGAATCTCTATAGTAAGCTTCGATGTCCTTGAAAGGGTCGACGTCAACAAACTCTGTCTTCACGACACCGTCGCTGTTGACGTACTTGAAGCACTGGTGAAGTATGGAAGGGACGATCATGTTCTCATGTATCCATGGACATCCCAGCAAGACGTTGTAGGATACATTGGCATCGATTACATAGCAGGAGACCTCCGTTCGGAGATCACTGATCTGGCATTTGAGACGGATCTTGCCCTGTCACGACCCGCTCCCAATTTTAGGATACGAGTTCGTGGCCAAGTCCAGCCTACGTCGCAACATCGTCGGTAGTACGCTGTCTATGATAACAATGGTCCACAACAATCACAACACGCATATATATAATCCACAACTAAGCCAGTAATAATCACCAAAATATCCAATAGTCTCAATATTATAAATATAAAATAATCCACTATAACTCAGAAAGTCTCGAAAACAAACCCGGATAGCAGAAAATAAAATAGACAACTAAACTCCATAACTATGACTACTAACTAATGCGAATCCATAAGGAAGAAAATATGCTAATTTGCATCAACGCTGGACTCGGGTACGCCAGTGATGTCAGGGTTGCCAACATACTCACCGTAGACCTCGGGGCAAATCTCGTCGTCTAAAGCTAAAAAATAGTTATCCAGTCAGAATTAGAGCAAGATCACCATAACACTACATTACACAATATAGTATACAAGCATGAAGGAATGATAAAAGAAATTTTAATCGAAGATAAGTATAGGCATGACATTGTATGATAAGAAAGTACTTTTGAGACATGATAACAATATGAAGGTAGACTTGACATACCACTAAGACATGATGACAATAAGAAGGTAGACTTGACGAAAGAAGAACAATAGACAATAGAGTAACAATAATTAAGTCACGTGTACTGTGTATTTTAGAATACCAACTTTCAGCATGTAGATGGCTCGGGTTATCCGTCAGTCATACGTGTAGTGCATGACTGATATTATGCAATCAATGTATAGCACTACCAAAATACAAGGTTTTTGCGACGGCACTATCCATCGAAAATCCGTCGGTAATTCACTTTACCGACAGATTTTCGACGGATACGGGCTGAAAAAATCCGTCGGGAATAACCTCGTCGCTAAAACTAGCTCGTCGCTAGTCCGCCGCTCTGCGACTAATTAGCGATGGATTTCCGTTGGCAAAATAAAAACTTTTAGCGACGGCGTACCGAAGACTTCTCGTCAAATACGACCGTTTAAATTTTAAATATATTCATAAAATTAGAGACGAAAAAGTTGTCGCTAAATCGTCGCTAACCGTGTATCCGAGGGTTTCTGATACGCAATATCCGTCGCTCAAAGCGTCGCCATCCTCGACGGATTAGGGGCAAAATAGCGACGGATAATACGTCGCCACCCTTCTGGAAATCTTCCATATATTCTAGAATATGAGCGACGGAAGGTCCGTCGCTCTTCCGTCGCGAAATTTTTCCAGAAATAGGCCGACGGACAATCCGTCAGGAAACCGTCGCTAACTGCAAATGTCAGTCGGTAACTGTCACTACCACATTTCTAGTTTGAGGATAATTTTGTCATTTTTGGGTTTATTTGATTTTTATATTATTTATTTGAGTTTATGGAAATTTTTAGGAATTATTTTGGATGATGGTTGACTAGGTTGACTTTGACTAGCATTGACTTTGGTAGACTAGTCTAGAAGCTAACCCTAGTTGTGACTGCCTTGGTTAGGTTAACTAACCCTAGTCTAACTAGAGTTAACCCATGATTTAGCCTATTAGACTCAAGTTAGAATAGAGAGGGTTAAGTCATAAGTCATGACTTATGGTTTTGAGACCAATAGATAATCACTTAGCCATAGCTTGTGAAACTCGGCCCAAGGCCCATAGCCCATCACTAACCCTAACCCTAACCTACTATGGCTGGCCACCTAGGGAATCCTACCCTATTTAATGCCTCCTTCATTTAGGGTTAGCCTCCCTTGGAAATAGATCTCAAGTTTAGAAAGAGGTAAATCCCCAACTTTAGAAATTCATATCAAATCCATTTTAATTCCTTTTTAATCCAAACAAATTGCAATAGGTTCTAATTAGTGTGTTCTTGCTATTTGTGGAAGTTTTTCTCAGTTTGTGAACAATTTGGTGAAGTTTGGGAAGCAAGAAGAACACCCCTCTCTAGAGCTTTTGAGGAGATTGATACATATAGGTAATTCCCTAAAACTCTATCATAGTTGCTGTTATTTTTGCATATTATCCTAGATCTAGGTGTCCCTAGCTAACCCTAGAATTTTGTGGCATATTGTGTCCATTTCGTGTCCTAAATGGACACATATCAGTCCACTATGCTAAGTGTTTGATGAAATGCCCCAAAGGGGATTTCGACCTAATTTTTGGGAAGCTTTTAAATAGGATTTTAGGTTTTGATGTTGTTAATTGTTTTCTGGATGACTGAGCATATTTTTGTGTGTATCGGACACGCACAAGGACACGAACCCACGTGTTATGTACTATACAGCTCCCCTGCTACTCGGGGGCTGTATCGGACACAATACGACACGTGGACACCTAATATTGGACAAAGCCCTAGGGGCAGACACTGACACGAGGTCCTCAAAGTTTGAGATACTCTCGTGTCATGTCGGATGAGCACTTGACCCCGCAAGGGGACTCCACTACACTGTGCACGTGTAATGTTAGTTTCGGACACGGTCCTAGATCTTTGGACACGACACACTAGGACCCAAATCAGGGTGACACGAACCTAGGTAAACACTAGGCGAACCATCCTGCACAGGGACACGACCCAATTCGTGTTGTGTCGTGTACACGACACGCGTGAACACAGCACTGTGTACTGGGTCTTTATGCACTGGATGTGTTTGGTTTTTGGTGTGGACACGTGTCGTGTCGCATTGTGTTGGACACGTGTGAGGTTGTTGGACACGAGCACTTGATTATCTACCATTACCAACCATTAAACCTATGTTTTAGTTCAATTTTCATCATCATTCCTCATTTATCTGTTTTTCTGAACTGTGTGTTAACTTCCTGTTTTTTCCAGTTTTTGAATTCGAGATTTGGCTGTTAAATTAACCTATTTAATTGTTGTTAAATCACTGTTTAAGTACCTAATATAGTGTACCTACTAGTGACCTACTTGTGTGTCAATTTTTGGGAGATTTGGTTGAGTTTTGGATCCAAAACTGGGGGTTTCTAGTTAAGGACTGAAAACTTGATTCTACAACTAAACTGTAGCTTAATTGAACTGTTCTCTTCTTTTTAAAACCTGAGTTTTGATGGTTGATTTCCTTTTCATTTTCTAATACTGTTGTATACTGATTTAAATCTGGACTGAAGTGAATTCTGGACTGAATTGGGTTTTTGGGAAAAATCTGAGAATGATTTGAATAGGTTTCCTGGCCTTCCTTTCCTGTTTTAACTGAACACTCTACTCACCTTGCACATCCACACTGTCCTCTTCACACTCATCACACCCTATGTACACACACACATGAACACAATGTACATGTATATATTTATATATATATATATATATATATATATATATATATATATATATATATATAATATATATATATATATATATATATATATATATATATATATATATATATATATATATATATATATATATATAAATGATTTGAATAGGTTTCCTGGCCTTCCTTTCCTGTTTTAACTGAACACTCTACTCACCTTTCACACGCACACTGTCCTCTTCACACTCATCACACCCTATGTACACACACACACATGAACACAATGTACATGTGCCCATTTCCTATCTTCTATGTACATGTATATATATATATATATATATAAAATATATATATATATATATATATATATATATATATATATATATATATATATATATATATATATATATATATATATATATATATTCCTGGCCTTCCTTTCCTGTTTTAACTGAACACTCTACTCACCTTGCACACGCACACTGTCCTCTTCACACTCATCACACCCTATGTACACACACACACATGAACACAATGTACATGTGCCCATTTCCTAGCTTCTATATATATATATATATATATATATATATATATATATATATAATTTTATTTTATTTTTCCCCAAAACCCCATTTTTATTAATCAAGGCTCGAAGAACCGAAGCCTGAACAAGTATACAAGACACAAAATACGGAAGCCTATACAAGTATACTGCCAAAAAGAGGAAGGAGGAAGGGGGATGCTACAGCCAGCGAGAACGAGGGGAGGAATGAGGACCAGAATGCCCTCGAGCTGTGGGCACATCGGGTGCTCCTTTTACGACATTGGCGGAATACTTCCCGAATGAGCTGGTTGGCCGAGTATTGGAGACCTTCGTATCTAGCCTTGTTGCAATTCTTCCAAATGACCCACGTGGCGGCCGCTGCGACGATCTGATGTCCGTGAGAGGCAGAACCCCATGAGACCACAAGATCGTGGAAGCGCCCACTTCCTGGCTCAATGCTACACAGATGGTTGAGTATCCTCCAGATGTGACCTGACAGACCCCCCTGGTAGAATATGTGGTCAATAGTCTCCATTTGACGGTCAGAGCAACAATTGCAGGCATATGCTAAACTGATTTCCATGGTGTTAAAAATCTCGTCTGTGGGCAGTTTCTTCCTGATGATTCTACACATAAGGAAGGACCATTTTTTAGGTATGCATGAGTGCCAATAGGGGGCAATGGTAGGATTCGGGTTCCCAGTAACTCTGGCCGTGCGTCTTGCCGACCTCATCGAGAATGCCCCCGAAGCCTCGAGTGGCCACCTCCATCCGTCCGCTTCGGTACCGATTCTAACTCCGCATAGGCGAATGCTCTCCACAGTTTCGTTTCCGGACCAATCACGAATCCTATCCCAGTTCCAGTCGTTACTCCTGAAGTCCCACAGGTCGCAGATCCTGCAATCTCTAGGGGTCTCCGTGGTACTCGGGATCATGTTATCCCCGATCCATCTCTCCAGGAAAGGGGCCGAATGACCGACACCCAATTGGAGTCTCATTACCGGTTCAGCGCTGTCCCTCCCATCGAGAATACGACGCCACGCTGCTGAGGATCGGTTGTTGGATATAGCAACTGATGGATGAATGTGCTTGAAATATCTGGCCTTCATATACCTAGTCCATAGGTTGTTACTAGTCCGAAGATTCTACCACAGTTTCAACGAGAAAGCTTTAACGATGCGCATATATATATATAGATGCACATATATAGGTAGCCTATATGTTAATGTGTAGTACTATATTATATTATATATATATTAATATGTGTATATATGATATGTGGGTTGGCTGAGGCATGATATATCCTATAGCCTAGGGCTCTTAGCCTATGGGTGTGGCTTGAATGCCAGTATAGAGTCTAGTTAGACTTGTATAGTCTAGAATTGATGTGGGCTTGATAGAATAGACTAGTTAGACTAGTATAGACTTGTTTGACTTAGGTTTGACTTAGTTGACCTAGTTTGACTTCTAGGGTTGACCAGAGTTGACCAAGAGTTGACTTTGGTATAGATTGACCTAGATTCATATAGAATGCATTGAATTGCAACTTATTATCATTTTAGACTTATAGTGACTTGTACTGTTCTATAGGAGACAGACACCACTCCTCGGACAGTAGATATTCTTCAGATACTCAGGATACAGGTGAGTACATTCTCTGATCATTTCATATCCTGTAGCACCCAGTTTCTAAAATGAGGATAATTTTGAAATTTTATAATTATAATTATTTAATAAGGATATTTAAACCATATTATAATTTTTGGTGATTTTTAGTTATTTTAAAACTATTTAAAACCACGACTTGTGATTTTGATGTTTTGCTAGTACAACCTTAGAGATTTCTTAACCTAGAGACTAACCATGATCATATGAGCCTAGCCATAGGTTTAGAACATCAAGTTAGGGCTTTTTAACCTAAAGGGTATTTTGGTAATTTACTAGGAAATTATTGGATTTATGTAATTTATTATTATTTAATTAGTTGATTAGTGGCATGTTAGCTCCTAACCTAGTTTAGCACTAATCTAGAGGTTAGCCACTAATCTAGAGACTAGAGGATGGATATTGCATATTAGTTAAGGTAGGAAAATATCTAAGATATTTACATATTAGATATTTTCCTTAAAACCCTCAAAATATCATAGTTTTACCTAGAAGTCCTTGCCTTCACCATGAAGGAAGGCAAGTGGACACCCCTCCCCACACCCCATGACCAGCCAAGGGCACCCCCCCCCCATCCTATATAGTCACTACCCATCTCATTTACATGCCCTTTACATTTCATTAAACATTGAAGAACCCACCACCTTCAAACCATCATAACTTGATCATTTTTGATCCAAATCACCTCTAGTCTTTTGTATTGAGACCCTACAACATTGAGGGTGCTAAGGGAGGCTAGTAATCAAGATTCCACAAGGCTAGGACATCACCAAGTGGAAGGACAAACACCCCCTCTTCATTGAGTTTCCATTGGAATTGTACCAATAGGTAAATACCCTCATACATAGTTAATATTCGGTTTTCTCTTCATAAATGCATGCATCTAGGTACCATGGACCTGTAGGCCAAGTTTGGTAGGAAGTAGGTTTGATTTGGTGTCCGTATCGGACACGTATCCATGTTTGAAAAACTGTGTCTGTTGAAATGCCTCAAAGAAATGAATTTCAATATTTTGTAAAACTAATTACATATTCATGTAGCCCTAGACTTGTTGTTTACATCTACACTTGACTGAGCACGACACTGTGTCAATTTTGTGTCGAAAATTGACACGGACACACTGTGACAGTGCATACACAATGCCCTGCTACCCGACACGGATTCCTTCGTGTCCACGCCACGTGGACACGTGCCACTTGGCACAGAGGAGGGGGCAACCTCGGACAAGCCCCCCCTCGAGTTTGAGACACTCTCGTGTCGTATCAAGGACACGAGGACACGTGTACTGGTCGTGCACTGACAGTGCACACGCGCACGGGGCCAACTTCGCGCACATCGTGTCGCACGGACACGACACTTGGACACCTCGTGTTTGTACGAATGAGTAGCCCAACATGTGGGCTACACGTGGACATGACCACGAGGTCCCACGTGTCTCGTGTCGTGTCCACGAGACACAAGAACCTGTGCACGATGCGGCGCAGAACGGCGTGTATCAGTCGAGTTTTCTCGACTGATACGGTGTTCGTACCGTGTCCTGAGGACACGTAGACACTGTGCAGGCTACCCTACCCCTAGACTAACCCTAGGCGAACCTAGGGACACAATCACGAGACACGAGGACACGTGTGTCGTGTCCTAGAGCTAGGTGCACGCGTGCACGACGCTGTGACAGTTCACTGTGTCAGTGTTTACCCGTTTCGGGTTTGGGAGTGGTTGACACTTCGAATCGTGTCATGGTGTCGTGTCAGGCACTTAAGACACTAGAGGACACCTAGGGCTAGTGTTACAAACCTTGGGTTTCGAGCCTTAGCTCGGTTTGGGTCGGGTATTGGGTTTACCTACTTTCCTATGAATAGTGTTTCCTGGGTTCTTAAATTTGGTATTTTTCTGAGTTTCAAAATGAATTTCTAACTAAAATTGTGTAATATATATATATATGCGTATTTCTGTGTGTATTTATATTGTATATATATGTATATGTGTATATGTGTGTTTAGGTGTGTGTCTTAGGGTATATACATGGGTATATATGTGTGTATATATACATAGGTATATATATATATATGTATTTGTGTGTGCGTGTGCGTTTGATTTCTGGGTTCCAGAAATCTGGAAACACCCTCCTGTTCCTGATCACAGTCCACACACACACACACTATTCTCTCTCTCTATATATATGTATTGTAGATATATACTTATGTATATTGTATGTATAGATATATATATTTTATTATATATATTGTAGCTATGTATGTATACACTATATGATGTATGAATATTACATAGGCTATAGGCCTATGTAGTGATATATATATATATGTTATGTATATATATATGTATAGTTGACAAATTGTAGATATATATATATATATATATATATATGGTGTACATATAGTATCTAGGTTATGGTCTAGATACACTAGCCTATGGTCGAATTAGGGGTTGACCCTAATTTGTCTAAGTGACCCCTTGACCTAGGTACCTTAATGACCTTTGTTTGACTAGTGTTGTCCAAAGTCAACCTTAGGTCAAACTTGACCTAATTAACCTAGAATTGACTAGGATTAACCTAAAGTGACTTGTTAAGCTAAGTTGACTAAACCTTAACTAGTTTGACATTGGTTGACCTAACTTTGACTAGTTTGACCTAGTTTGACTTTTAAGGTTGACCAGAGTTGACCAAGAGTTGACTGTTGACCAGATTGACCTAGAATCATGTAGTATGCATTGTATACTCTATTTTTACCATTGTGGATATGTTGTAACCTGTTTTACTCTGAATAGGACTCTGTGACACCAGTTCGGACATCTAATCATATCAGTCATACAGGGTGACAGGCGAGTACATTCTCTGATCATTTCATACTTGTTAGGATTTATATTCTTGCTCTAGATTACTTTACATGATGCTGTCACGTTATTATCACGGATTGGTACTATATGGATCTTGTCATGCGATGTTATCCCCCTCGAGGTGCATCAAATACAGTTGTCATGTGCTTTTCACGAACATCTTGTATTTCATGCACACCTCTATTCACGTATACTCATGTGCAATCTTGTACTCTCATGATCACGTGAGCAAACATGATAAAAACCTCTTGTGTAAGGTAACGTAACTTGACTGGATCCTTGTGTATTGATTGGGGAGGGTGAGTAGGAAATGGTTATGTGATCAAAATCCCATCTTGTGAAATCATGTCTATGTCCATAGTACACTCACGTATGATGGAGTTACCCTTGCATTGTCCTAACCCGTTTATATAACCATCTCATGCTCTAAATCACAGGTTACCTACAGTTCTTATTTATTATATATATAGATATTTCCAGTTATCAAATCTCTCTCGTTTTTATATATATTCTTTACAGTCCATGTATCTTACTCTATGCATGCTTTACATTTTCCAACATGATATGAACTACGTGAGATGTATTGTGCTCGTTTCGGTCCTGACTGGACCTGTTGAAAATATTACAGATGATGATGGTGACTGTCCTACCTTCTATGGGACACATGAGGGTGACCTTCAGGAGCCTGAGGAGCATCTAGCTCAGTAGTGGGTGCCTAGTCTAGTCTAGTGTTTATAGTTTTCATTTTGTATCAGATTGTTCCGATTGTTAGTTGTGACTTAGTTATATTTCAGGTCTTGTACTTATTTGTGTTGGACATCTACTTTGTGTGGTGTGATAACTCTATTTATATTCAGTTTCTTCCTTTCATCTGATTCTATATCATGCTCTATCTTTCCTAGACTTGTGTTTGAGATGTATAGTTGAGATGTTATGTTATACCTCCGTGCGGAGATGACAGGTTTATATATCTTGTTATTAGATGTTAGATGTTATAGATGACCTATACAGTGTTCTACCGTCGACACTGCGGCGTAGGCTGGACGTATCCACGTTCTCGTGCCCCTAATCAGGGTGCGGGTCGTGACACGTTTTTGTGGTGGCCCATGCAGGTCTGTGTCACAATTAGTACGATCTCGTAATGGTGCTCGACTTAGAGTACTAATTACGAGCCTGCAATTAGGACGTAGGACCTAGGACATGATAGGAGTTTCTCAATCACACCTAGGAAATTTTCGATCTTTTGATTATCATGATTACTTCCCTTGTATTAAATTAACTGTCATTCCTTGATAAATCTACTCATGTGCCATATTGATCTCTTTGTTTCAATTCGTCTCCAGGATGACGAAGACGCACCCGTAGGCTACTGGATCGAGTAGCTTGCCCGATAGATCTGATCAGGCTGAGGAGGAGGTTCACGAGACTGTCCCCAGTGATTCCACTATCCCGGAGACCCCGACAGTTGCACAGGAAGGTCTACTACCTCCACCCCAGAGGGTTTCGACCGTTGTTCCAGGGATACTGCCGCCACCACCACCGATACCGACGGATACACATCATATGTTCCTTCTCCTTTAGCAGATGATGGAGACTCAGCGGGTCCAGGCAGAGGCATCGCAGTGTCTGTCGGAGGCGTCACACCGTCAGATTGAGATGCTGAGGCAGAGCAGGGAGAACTCGCATCAGCTTGCACTGGCAGCAGTGGAGAGAGTGGCACCGGGTACGATGCAGGGCCCTACTGGCCAGCAGTCGTACCAGCAGCAGTCCAGGCCGGGAACAGTACTAGACTTTAGGAAGATGAGCTCCAGGGACTTCACAGGCACAGAGGGCATCCTTTATGCAGACGACTGGCTAGAGGATGTGCAGCGGAGCATGGAGCTGGCAGAGCTTCCTAGAGCACTTTGGGTTTCGGCCTCAGCCAGTCGATTCTTCGACATTGTGCTGACATGGTACCGCACGAATCCTCATGCGTCGGTGAGAGGGCTGACATGGGAGAACTTCCGGAGGCTCTTCAAGGAGAAGTTCTTCCCGGACGTGGCTCTTACAGCATTGGAGGGCCAGTTCGTGGGTCTAGTGCAGGAGAACTCGTCGGTGGACGAGTATGCAGCAGAGTTCTTCCACCTTAGCAGGTTCGCTTTCGATATGATCCAGAATGAGGGGCAGAAGGCTCTTAAGTTCCGTAGGGGACTTATTCATGCAATGCGTACCCGCACCTCGGGATGCCGTGACACGACGTTCGATCAGATATTGATGGACGCACAGATTGTAGAGGAGGACTTCGGCCTCAAGCCGAAGAGGGGCAGTGATACCTTAGGGGCTAGTTCTAGTGCAGGGCCAGCCAAGCGCCCTCACATACAGCAGAGGCCAGTTCAGCAGCCGTTTCAGGGCCAGGGACATATACTTCACCAGCAGGCACCCAGGCAGCAACAACACCCTATATGTAACTTCTGTAAGAAACAAGGTCACGGATGGGACGACTGCAGGAAGAGGCAGGGCCTGTGTTTGCTTTGTGGTTCAGCAGAGCATCAGTTGATGGAGTGCCCCAAGAACTTGGCACGATTGGCTCAGGCAGCAGCAGGAGCTAGGGCTCCGACAGGGCAGCAGACGGGACCACCGGTGCAGACTCAGCAGCAGAGGTTTGTCCAGCATCAGCAGCAGGCCAAGGGAGGCCAGCCGGGGTGAGCTTTCGCCATGGCAGTCGATGATGCACAGACAGAGGGAGAGCTGATTGCAGGTTCCAACCTTTTCGATTCTATTTCCGCATTTGCCTCCTTATAACTGTCTTGAAATTTGATTCTATCTGTTCCTCGTAGTTGATAAAATTTTGTTCGGATATTTTATTGTAAATTATTTTCTTCTGAGATAAGTCGTATGGGCTAGGTCATCTCGATTATGGGATCTATTGTCTTCTATAGTCATGCTAGCTGACATAGTGAGGACATATAGTCGGATTTTGGACGTATTTCTCGGGTGTGGGAATTTCAGGTTTTTGCGGCCAAGCATGCGACAATGCGAAAATTTTAAATACCATGATTCTAGAGGTATGTACCTTAGTCGAGGACTCTGTGAATATCGTAGCCTTGCTCACTAGCATGACGAAGATTCCGAGTATCATGATTTGGACAGACGCATATGATTATCGGACTGTGTGTTTGAGACTGTGACTGTTGGGGTGTTTGTCCTAGAAGGAGTATGACCATTCTAATTTCGAGGACGAAATTTTCTAAGGAGGGTAGACTTGTAGCATCCAGTTTCTAAAATGAGGGTAATTTTAAAATTTTGTAATTATAATTATTTAATAATGATATTTAAACCATATTATGTTTTTTGGTGATTTTTAGTTATTTTAAAACTATTTAAAACCACGTCTTATGATTTTGATGTTTTGCTAGTGCAACCTTAGAGATTTCTTAACCTAGAGACTAACCATGATCATATGAGCCTAGCCATAGGTTTAGAACATCAAGTTAGAGCTTTTTAGCCTAAGGGGTATTTTGGTAATTTACTAGGAAATTATTAGATTTATGTAATTTATTATTATTTAATTAGTTGACTAGTGTCATGTTAGCTCCTAACCTAGTTTAGCACTAATCTAGAGGTTAGCCACTAACCTAGAGACTAGAGGATGGATATTGCATATTAGTTAAGGTAGGAAAATATCTAAGATATTTACATATTAGATATTTTCCTTAAAACCCTCAAAATATCATAGTTTTACCTAGAAGTCCTTGCCTTCACCATGAAGGAAGGCAAAAGGACACCCCTCTCCACACCCCATGACCAGCCAAGGGCACCCCCCCCCATCCTATATAGTCACTACCCATCTCATTTACATGCCCTTTATATTTTATTAAACCTTGAAAAACCCACCACCTTCAAACCACCATAACTTGATCATTTTTGATCCAAATCACCTCTAGTCTTTTGCATTGAGACCCTACAACATTGAGGGTGCTAAGGGAGGCTAGCAATCAAGATTCCACAAGGCTAGGACATCACCAAGTGGAAGGACAAACACCCCCTCTTCATTGAGTTTCCATTAGAATTGCACCAATAGGTAAATACCCTCATACATAGTTAATATTCTATTTTTTCTTCATAAATGCATGCATCTAGGTACCATGGACCTGTAGGCCAAGTTTGGTAGGAAGTAGGTTTGATTTGGTGTCCGTATCGGACACGTATCCATGTTTGAAAAACTGTATTTGTTGAAATGCCTCAAAGAAATGAATTTCAATATTTTGTAAAACTAATTACATATTCATGTAGCCCTAGACTTGTTGTTTACATCTACACTTGACTGAGCACGACACTGTGTCGATTTTTTGTCGAAAATCGACACGGACACACTGTGACAGTGCACGCACAATGCCCTGCTACCCGACACGAATTCCTTCGTGTCCACGCCACGTGGACACGTGCCACTTGGCACAGAGGAGGGGGCAACCTCTGACAAGCCCCCCCTCGAGTTTGAGACACTCTCGTGTGGTATCGAGGACACGAGGACACGTGTACTGGTCGTGCACTGACAGTGCACACGTGCATGGGGCCAACTTCGCGCGTGTCGTGTCGTGCGAACACGACACTTGGACACCTCATATTTGTACGAGTGAGTAGCCCAACATGTGGGCTACATGTGGACATGACCACGAGGTACCACGTGTCTCGTATCGTGTCCACGAGATACGAGAACCTGTGCACGACGCGGCGTAGAACGGCGTGTATCAGTCGAGTTTTCTCGACTGATACGGTGTTCGTACCGTGTCCTGAGGACACGTGGACACTGTGCAGGCTACCCTACCCCTAGACTAACCCTAGGCGAACCTAGGGACACAATCACGAGACACGAGGACACGTGTGTCGTGTCCTAGAGCTAGGTGCATGCGTGCACGACGCGGTGACAGTTCACTGTGTCAGTGTTTACCCGTTTCGGGTTTGGGAGTGGTTGACACTTCGAATCGTGTCATGGTGTCATGTCAGACACTTAGGACACTATTGGACACCTAGGGCTAGTGTTACCAACCTTGGGTTTCGAGCCTTAGCTCGGTTTGGGTCGGGTATTGGGTTTACCTACTTTCCTATAAATAGTATTTCCTGGGTTCTTAAATTTGGTATTTTTTTTGAGTTTCAAAATGAATTTCTAACTAAAATTGTGTAATATATATGCGTATTTCTGTGTGTATTTATATTATATATATATGTATATGTGTATATGTGTATATGTGTGTTTAGGTGTGTGTCTTAGGGTATATACATGGGTATATATGTGTGTATATATACATAGGTATATATATATGTATTTGTGTGTGCGTATGCGTTTGATTTCTGGGTTCCAAAAATCTGGAAACACCCCCCTGTTCCTGATCACAGTCCACACACACACACTATTCTCTCTCTCACTTCTCTCTCTATATATATATATGTATTGTAGATATATACATATGTATATTGTATGTATAGATATATATATTTTATTATATATATTGTAGCTATGTATGTATACACTATATGATGTATGAATATTACATAGGCTATAGGCCTATGTAGTGATATATATATGTTATGTATATATAGATGTATAGTTGCCAAATTGTAGATATATATAAATATTAGATATATATATATATATATATATATATAATATATATGGTATACATATAGTATCTAGGTTATGGTCTAGATACACTAGCCTATGGCCGAATTAGGGGTTGACCCTAATTTGTCTAAGTGACCCCTTGACCTAGGTACCTTAATGACCTTTGTTTGACTAGTGTTGACCATAGTCAACCTTAGGTCAAACTTGACCTAATTAACCTAAAATTGACTAGGATTAACCTAAAGTGACTAGTTAAGCTAAGTTGACTAAACCTTAACTAGTTTGACATTGGTTGACCTAACTTTGACTAGTTTGACCTAGTTTGACTTTTAAGGTTGACCAGAGTTGACCAAGAGTTGACTGTTGACCAGATTGACCTAGAATCATGTAGTATGCATTGTATACTCTATTTTTACCATTGTGGATATGTTGTGACCTGTTTTACTATGAATATGACTCTGTGACACCAGTTCGGACATCTAATCATATCAGTCATACAGGGTGACAGGCGAGTACATTCTCTGATCATTTCATACTTGTTAGGATTTATATTCTTGCTCTAGATTACTTTACATGATGTTGTCACG
The DNA here is from genome assembly GCA_029216955.1 of Iris pallida. NCBI lineage: Eukaryota > Viridiplantae > Streptophyta > Magnoliopsida > Asparagales > Iridaceae > Iris > Iris pallida. The sequence continues at coordinate 959,113 of JANAVB010025200.1, read as the reverse complement.
TTATTATCACGGATTGGTACTATATGGATCTTGTCATGCGATGTTATCCCCCTCGAGGTGCATCAAATACAGTTGTCATGTGCTTTTCACGAACATCTTGTATTTCATGCACAGAGAAAGCTGAGCTAGACTCGGCTTAGGAGTAGCTCTAAGCCGGCTCGGCTTAGGATTCCACCGCGGCTCAGAGACCGAGCCTTCCTTCACCCGTGCTGACGGGTGGGCCTGCCTCGCATGCCCGAGCGGCTGACGGGTAGGCCCCCCGCTCAGCTGACGGTGTATTTGTTTGGAAAATAGGGTTTTAATATTCAAATAATTAAATAAAAATTAGGAAAAATCCTAAAAATTCCAAATAAATCCCAAAAAATTTCTAAAAATTCCTAGAAAAATCTAGAAAATATTTTAGGGGTTCTAGAGCCCAAATAAATTATTTGGCCTCATAACTACTCTCGGGTGCTCACAGTAAATCGTAGAAGCTTAGGAAAATAATAAAATCATATATAAAATTATCTAAAAATCTTCATAAAATCCTGAAAATTCTAAAATGGTGAAATAATATACTAGGGACTATCTAGGGGCCCCAGAGACCATATACAACCTAATTTCCTTATACATGTCCTATAGGCTTAGGCAAAAAATCTTACGATCCCAAATCAATATCTTAGTTAATAATTGATTCCAACTAAAAATAAAATTAAAAAAACTCTAAAATAGAAAATAAATTCTAGGAACCCAAATGCTACATGTCCAGCGGATGGCTTCGACCAGCATTGAAAGCCATGATAGTAGTGTTGGTTGCGAATAGCTTGTGCAGAGGAATTCCCAAGATTTGAAGCAAGCTTCTAGGAATAATGCTGAGGGAGGATCCTGGATCGTTATGCATGCGGTCCACCTTGATCGCCCTGATATCCTGTATAGTACAGGGGTCTATCATGAGGATTATTTTTGAGTAGCATGTCCTCCTGTGCGAAGGTGATATTGGGCACCACTTCCATAGTACTGTGACAGTAGGGGCAGGAGACAGGATCTTCAGCGGGAGCTTTGACCTCAGCGAGGTAAGAGTCGACATATAGCAATGCCTCACTTAAGGCCTTCCATATTTCTTTGGAGAGTCGTAATAGATCGAACAGAGACAACCTGACGGGTGTATTGCCTAGCTGAGTCTGTATGTCAAAGTTGTCGGGTCGATACATGCCTTCTGGAGCTGGCGCCTTTAGAGACTTGTCAAACTGCGTCTTCTTCTACTTGGATGTGGTTTGAGACTTGGACGGGCCGGCTTCTGAGCTTGTAGTAGCAGCAGGAGCTTGGGAAGGTAGTACTTCTTCTTATGCGGGATCGTACGTCCGAAGATAAGTCTTTTTCGATTGTGTCTCGCCAGATAGAACCTCATAGATGGGGAGGATACCATGTGACATGGCTTAAATTTCTTGTTCCTTCTTGCTTTGGGAGGTGCTACCCCCTGCGTCACTTCTTGGACAAGGTCCAGATGGACCCACATGATCTCACCACGTCCAGTTGTGAGTAGGACCAAGGTTGAGTTGCGAGCTGGTGGTAGGTTGACGACTTCCATCATTGCCTTGGGGATCGGGACCGCGCCATCTGGGACTTCTGTAGGAGGAAAGTCGCCAAACTGAAGAGAGATCATGTTATCAGATATGACCTTGTCTTCAGCTTCAAGGTTGATCACTTGGCTGGCGATAAGCTGTTGTATCTTCTTCTTCAGGACGATGCAGTCTTTGGTGGAGTGATGCACGTACTGATGGTAAAGACAGTACTTGGGATCATTGAGTTGGCTCGCCTCTGCAGGACGTCGTGGTGGGGCCAATATCAGCTTATTATCCTTCATCAATATGTGGAAGATGGTGATGACATTGTCTTCATCGAAGGAGAAGGTCTCTTTAGGCTTGTCGGAGGCGTCTAGAGAATTGGAAGCTCCTTTGGATGTGTCGACTTTCAGGACTTCTTTCCCTTTACCCCCACGAACAGGGAAGTCTGAGGATGCTTGTCTTTGTCCTCAGATTTGGGTATCTTCAGTCCCAGTAGTTCCAAGTTAGGAACATCATTTTTAGCAACATCAGCGGCCCCAATGAAAGCGGGCCATGTATCATACTTATGTATACCTAGACAAACTTCACTGTAGGAAGGAAGTTATGTCGACAAGTATCCATAAGTTCTGAGTCTGGTATGCCGAAGGACATCTTCAGTGCTAGTCGTCTGAAGCGTTCGATAAAGGCAATGACAGATTCAGTCTTCCTTTGCTTGGTCTCGATGAGAGTGGACATACTAATATGTATGCCGCTCTCGTAAAACCTGTTGAGGAACAACCTCTCCAAGTCTTTGAATGAATTGATACACCCGTCAGGCAGACTGCAGAACCATTAGAAGGCTACCCCCTGCCAGGTGCTAATAAACAGCTTCGACATGAATGGATCATCTCGGGACAAGTGCAGAGTTTGCGTGTTAAAGTATGACATGTGCTGACGAGGAGAAGTCAAGCCGTCGAATGAGTTCAGCGTCAGCGGCTTGTAGTTAGGAGGGCAGGTAGCATTCTCCCACTCAGGAGGATACGGTTGAGATATCCCCATCTTCTACAGCTCGTCTTTGTGTGAGATGGTGTCGAGGCGAGCAACCAGAGAATCAATTACATCCTGTTGATTGAGCAAGTATTGGAAAATAGCCGCTGAGCGGTTGTCAGGTGTTGCCGGCGGAGGACCACCCCCAGTATTTATAAAATTTGGAGGAGGTGCAACAGAATAATACTCCTTTTATAGGGCAGGAGGGTTGTTGCTGTGAGCCGGACTAGCGTGGACTGAGGCATTTTGCTGAGGTGGAGGAACAGCTCTAACAGCTTGGACTGCCATAATACTGGTAAGCATATCAATGATCTTGGCGAATGCCGTTTCGAGACCCTCTAGCCATTTACTATTCTGATCACTGGCTTCTTATGGTCTTTCTTCATCCGTCATGTAAGTAGATAGCATGCGAGGGTGAACAGAGGAAGTAGTGCAACTGGTGCTGATACTGTTTGTCTTCGAGTGGATAAGTCCTTCATTTTCAGGTAGAGGAGGTATATAGTCGCCATCGGATTCGGAAGGATCATCGTCCTCTAGAAGGCTACCCCAGTGTGGGGGTCATCTGCTTCAGATTCTGTGGGAATGCTACCCCCGGTATGGGAATCTTCGTCATCCATACGGAATTTTACCTTTGATCGAGTGCCCTATAGACTCCTTCAGATATGACAGCCCGTTGGCCACCTGTTGGTAGACTTCATCTTCTCCTTCTCGTAGAACTGAGAGAGAAGGTTGGGTTGGTAGTCCACCGTCTTTTATTGGGGCTTCCGTAAGGGGGACCCCATGAAGCCATGTTAGATGAGACACATAGTGGCTTCTCGTCGTCAGAGAAGTACAGCCGTTGAAATACGGACTTTCTCTGAGGCACTCTTGTTACTTTAGTGCAACAACAGTTGATAACAATATTAGCACACGGAAGTGTACCATGAATTGTTATGTTCTCCCTCGCTTTACGCTTATGATTTATCATGTCGCACAAGTCAGTGGAAGGGAGTTTTGTCTTACAACCCATATTGCATGTATCATCGAGCTTTATATACGGGTTCGTAAGGAGAGTAGGCGCATCCAGACTTAGTTTATGTGCAGGGGCAACCCCCACACCTAAGTTCTGTGATGTCCTTGAAGACAGTCCCGTGCTATACACGTTGGGACCTGTCTTTTTGCTGTGGACGCATAGGCCTTGAAGACTGGGCTTGGACGCATGCTTTTTGACAGCATGTTTGAGTCGTCTTGATGTGGGAGCATAGTATGGATCCAGAGAGCCTGGGCGCATAGCCTTAGGCGCATGACTCTGAGTGCCCAACCTGTTGAAGACGGAAGTGTTCTGGTTACGGCTATGCGCCCAAACGCTCCCTTGGGCGTATGGCTTTGGGCGCATGCTTGGTGGAGCAGCACTGTTTTCTTTCAGTTCTGCCTCCTTCGTTCGTGAGCCTTGCCGGGTCTAGACAGAGTGCCGCACACCCCGATCCTTGGCCTCGTAGTATTTTTTTCTGCCAAGTCTCGAGTGTTGAACACTGTTGTTGGTTATGGAGGGAAGAAGTCACTGGGCTAGTAGAGCCCGGAACGGTGTGAGCCTTCTCCATTTGGGGGACTTCTGTGGCAAAGTCCTGCGCCCAGGTAACAGAGTCCTCCAGTTGCATATCCGCTATGACACTAGCAGGATATGTGCAACGAGCCTTCGGAAGCCAAGTCTTGCAAGACTTGTTTGGCTTTGCTGATTTTGAGGGAGTAGAGCCGTCCCTCGAGAGCATCTCTTCGAACGTCTGCTGATCGAATTTTATGATCAACATCTTCTGAGTACTCCACACTTTGTCGATATCGGATTGCGTCACCACCTTTTCGTCAGAGGAAAAGGTAGTCCCCAGCAGAGTCGCCATTTTTGTGGACACACATAAAAAAAGAAGAAAAAAATATTGACTTTTCTTTTTATTGGTGTAAGGCACGACAAATCGAGTACGTTAAAGAGATCCTGCGCTGAGGATCCCCGAGTACAAAAAGAAGAATTCTAGGGAATGGGACGATGGAGATCGAGCGGCAGTTGCTCCTTTACTCCGTTGACACTCCGATTACAAAAGTGGAAGAAAATCTAAGAAAATTGCTAACTCTCGACTCACTGACAAGAAGTGCAGCAATTTGGCTCTTGAAAATGCTCTCCGTTCTGTCTGTTGAAGAGGGAAGAAGCCCCCCTTTTATAGCCGTTCTTGGGCTGGAAAGATGTTATACGCCCACATGAAGAGACACGCTGGTCCTTACGTGGGTGCATAGTCCTGCTTTGGGCGCATAGGGTGTAGGCGCATACAGGCTGCGAGATCGTAGGTTGGTCGTGGTGTTGACGTGGCCGCATGCTTCGGTGCATGACTGCTCGTGGAGACTGACGTGGCCATGCGCTTCGGTATACGTTTTGATCGTGGCTTTGACCGAGTCAGGCTTGGGCGCATAGCCATGTCTCAGGCTATGCGCCCTCCTTTCGGGGGAGCTAGTTTTGGGCGCATAGAGCTACACTTGGACTGGGCGCATGGAGCTTCATTTAGTGGGCACATGGAGTCGTACTGGCTGGGCGCATGGAGCTGCTTTGACTTGGTCGCATAGAGCTTTTTTTGCTGAAAATTTTTTATGCTTCTACAGAGATGTCTGCTATGTACCACATTCACTTTGGTGTTCCTTTCTCTGTCTCCAAGACAATCATGGCTTGGATGATTGGTTCTAGGAGAGTGGGTGCAACCCTTCTATACGCCATGCATCTAGCATTTATCTTTAGGAGATTTGAAATCAACCTTGATTCATGTCCTATCTTAGGGTCAACTTCTGAGCTGACTAGGCCTAGGAAATATCCTCTACCTCCACCTCCACCCGGTGCTGCTCCTGCTCCTGCTGATGCTCATGCCGATCCAGACACTCCAGCTCTAGGATTTGATCCACAGTTCTAACAGCGCTTTGATGACTTTGTCACTCTCTCTGGACAACGTCATTAAAGTTATGTCGATGCTGAGTTCTGCCATACCTCACAGGCTCATGTCTTGAGGAACAACATTGCTGATCTGCATTGGAGTTTGGCGCATCACCTTTTAGCTCCTATTTCGATGATCCATCATCTTGGCTTCGATGGACCGAGGTTTGATGATCCGACCACTTTCGGATACTTTGATCCGACTACTGCTTACTTCGATCCTCAGTCGCCTGCTCCTCCAGTCGATAATGATGCTCAGATGTGATATGAGCTTTCAGTTTACAGTTTTGAGATTTTATTTTGCTAGTGATGATCTATGTAGTTGCACTTTGTAGCAGTCCAAACTTTCACTTGGACTTTTTATATAGTAGTTTTAACAACCATAAACTCTTTTAGTTATGACTTTATGCTTTTTGGACTTTAGTTGTATCTCCTTTATATTCTAGTTGATCCTATCTGAGTTTTAGTTCATTTACACTGCTACTAGTTCTACTGTGTTATGACTTGTTTACTGTGGATATTATTCTTTTTCTTTTTTTGTCTGTATAAAATTGTTTTTTTGATCACGTATTGCGGTGGAGCTACTCATTTTACGTACATGACAAAGGGGGAGAAAAGCAATACCAAAATTTCAAATATCAACGAAAAATTTCAATCAATGAACAAGTCAGGAATATTATTTCAAATTACATTTTTAGCTATATTTTGGTATAGACTTAAGTTTGTCAATTATCAAAATGGGAGAGATTGTTGGCCCATTGTCTAGATGGTCACACCTGATTTTGATAATCAACGACAACTTAAGTCGATATGCAAAATATACGATATGCTACAGGCGTTATACGTTACTGAAATCAATATCAAAGAACGTACTACGTTTACATCCTGCATCGACAAAAGAGCAATAAAATCATCATCCAAACGGAATTGCATTGGAATCCAGATCGAGTCTTTTTATATTTTCTTATGTAATTTTTATTTTATTGAGTCTAGGAAATATAAAATGTGAGATCGATCGGGATATTACTGGCTTAGGTTTTTTCAGTCCACAAAATCCAAAAAGTCTCCCCAATCCCACAAAATTTCATACAACAAATAACCAAAAATCCTATGCAATTTAGACCACAAAAATCTCATTCTGCCTAAACAGAATATGGCTAGAACTCTGACCGAGTTCCGACCGAGTTCGGTCATGGGATTTTTGAAACTCTGTTCCCTCCAAATTTGCAGGCAACGTTCATTTGGGAGATCTTAGAATCCGAACTCAGCCCGAACTCTGTCCGAGTTCTGTTAGAAAAAACACTATAAATAGAGAAGGATTTTCACATTTCTAATCACTCTTCGCTATATCTCTTCCTAAATATTTTTCATCGCTCTAAAGCTTTCATATTTCGCCTATATCACTCTTAGCCAAAGCCAGTAACATTCTGTTCGATTTAGAGTCTTTGGTTTACAGAGTTGTAAAGAGGTCGCAAGTTAGAAAACTTTTAAGTTTTCGTACTCAAGTTTGTTAGAGTTGGTCGTGCGCTCGTCACCAAGTACGGTGTTGTGAAGTCGATCGTGCACTTGTCGCCAAGCACGGTGTTGTAAAGAGACGACAAGCTCTCATTTAGTTTGCAAATAGTGGATTAACAGCGGACAAGGGTACTCGCGACTGGATTAGTCTTCTCAGAGAAAAACTAGTATATATCGCGGTGTTCACTGAGTTTGATCTTCTATCTCTTGATTAATGCATTTAATTTACTGTCTCTTATATCTGCCATAGTTCATAATATGTTAATTTTTTAAGTGGTGATTATTTTCGCTGCACACGCACACACTCTATTCACCCCCCATCCCCTCTAGAGGTGCTCAACGGTCCTACAATGGGACCCTAGGTCAATTAAATAATTAAGATGTTGATTTTTTCCCTTAAATCATGAGGTCCTATGTCAATTAAATAATTAAGTAAATGAGATGATTGTTGATACCCTTAATTATGGGACCCTAGGTCAATTAAATAACTAAGACGTTGATTTTTTTTCCATATCCGTATACACGTATGTATATATAGTATATATAGTATAAAATATGGTACCCTCTCAAATTATGGGGTCCTAGGCACAAGCCTAAGTTGGTAACATGATAGAGCCGGCTCTGATAATAACTAACAACATAAATAGATACTTATAAATAATAAAAGATACTATTCTGACCATAAACATCACTTGGAATACACTTCTGCAACACCGACCGCGGAAGAAATCGCGACTGAACCAAGCTACCACATATGCATCTTTTTATTGGCCGATTTTTTTTTAACTACGTTAGGGGTTGTTTGGGAGGGGGGGGGGAGGCTGACATCATTAGATTTTATCTGACCAATAGGAAGCTACCACGTGGCAGCTAGGTTCAGTCCTCGATTTCTTCTGCGGACTGTCAACTGTTAGCAGGAGGTGGTTTGACGTCGGCCAATCGGGAGCATGCGCGCTGCTGTGCTGTTGTGCGCATGCACGGACTACACAGATTGTGCGTATCCGCGCTGAAGATGCGGGATTTGGAATATCAATCCTCTTTTTTGGGTTAAAATCAGCATATTTGTGTTTTAATTTTGCTAACTCTTTCTCAACAACGCTTGGACAGAATAGCAGAGTAAGTAAAGTAAAAGTATTAATTGTCGTGGCTGCCACCAAGCCCACTGATGGCAAGGTTCGCTGAAAGGGTCATCCGCGAATATGGAGTCGGGCTGTGATTGTCGAATGCGACCACTGCAGCGTGTTAGTCGCTTTCTTTGTCCTGCGTCAAATCTTCTGGATCACTCGATACGTTAAATACGTACGAGATTGCATATACCACACTTTCTACAAGAAGACATAAAAGACGTAAGATTTTGTAGCATTGTTTCCAGTATCGGCTGATATCGATTCTATACGGCCGGTATCGATACGGTTTGGCATGTTCCGATCCGATACTGACCAATATCGATCCGATACCGACTTTGAAGGAGTCTTTTTTAATCAATTCGGCAAAAAAAAAAAAAAATTAAAAGGACCAATCGACAAGGGTATAAAAGTATGTAAAAGAAGAAAATGTATCTATTGAAGGTAAACCAATCGGCAGTTCATTCAATTTCAAAATTACTAAGAAACAACCGAGAAATACTTAAAATTACATCTAAATGTACAATATAATTTTTTTAAAATTTTAATTTTTTTGAATAAGATACTCTGATCCGAAGCCGACGGTATTGTCGATACCTGTACTCATAGGAAGAGGAATGAAAAGGAGGGATCTGATACCGATTCTGATACCGCAAACCTTGCTTTATATAGACACCAAATTAACAAGCAAAGGTCAGAATAAGAACTTCAACTCACACAAATCTCTCACTAACTTATCATTTGACATCAGCATATTACTAGTAGCACATGGCTTAGGTAGATGCGTACCAGTTGACTCCATTATGTACCTATGTTTACAACAACAGACTGTGCTGCAACCTTATGAGTAACCTGGACCATCATCTTCAAGTAAATTGACTAGTGAACAACTATTCCATTTCCTTAAATTCCTAACCTACCTATGAAAATTGTATAATATCATGTGATCATATAGGTACATGATATATATAGTTCCCGAGTTCTGCAGAAGAATGGTTGAGCCATATCACAACCATTGAAATATGAATCAAGTTGTATGGCGGTTGATATTGATTTTGCATGTGAATGATTGATAGAAAAAGACGGAAGAAAAAGATAACATGGTCAAAGAACCTCAACTTACATCTATACTAGTTAGGCAAGTTAAACATATCTTACTAGCTACGGACACCAAAAATGGTGCCGGTACTCTTTTCTCCTGAGTACCTTCTAATGGAGAACAACTTAAATTTTTGGTTATTTTGGTTATTTTTTTTTGTTTGTTAGGATAAACCAAAATAAAGAGAATTTTATCTCTTGGTATGGTTAGGGATTGACTTATCTTATGGATAAGAACTTAGAGATTTAGTTTATCTTCTTAAATTAAAGCTTCCGCGTCCAAATCTTCTCAAATCCCTAATTTTATATTAATAATTTACTTTTGGATCATCGTCCCGTGTCAAATTGGTATCAGAGCTAAACCCTGGTTTAGAAATATTTGTATACGAAGGTAGGAAAGGCCCATACAAAAATGTCTACACAAAATTTCTCACAACAATTTCGTGCGACAATCGATAATATATATATATGATAAAATGCTTGCAGAAATGAAAAATGTGTGTGAAGAATTTTCAAATCATAATAAGATAAAAACTATTGCTAACAGTGAACCTATATACATAAAAGATTCATTAATAAAACCTATTGAGTCCGTCATAGACGAGTCAGAAGTTAAATCTAAGCCCGAAACTAAGTCTAGATTCAAAGCAATACTAAAATTTGAGTTTTATAAGTCTAGATTTAAACCATTAATAAATTTTGAGCGTTATATATCATCATTAGAAGAATTAAATATATTATTTAATGAAACCAATAAATTTAAAAATGTCCCGCAGCGCCGCCAGCATGCATTTTCCAAGTCAAGATGACACATTTTATTCCCTGCAGTAAAACGAGTGATGCGTCACATATAGTGAGTCTATTCTTTAGGGATATGTGGAGGTTACATGGGTTGCCTAAGACTATGATATATCGTGTCTGATAGGGACGTTAGATTCATGAGATATTTCTGGAAGACACTTTGAAAAAAACTCAATACGATGCTTCAGTTCTCAACTGCTTATCATCCGCAGACGGGTGGTCAGATTGAAGTGGTCAATAGGAGTCTTGGCAATTTGTTGAGGTGTTTAGTTGGTGACAACCTAGCTACTGGGGACCTTATATTATCTATGCAAGAGTTTGCATACAATAGTTCGGTCAATAGGTCTACGGGATTGAGTCCATTTGAGGTTGTCAATGGAGTCAAACCTAGAAAACCTATAAATGGAGCACTCCTTCGGAGCTCTGCTAGCACAAAACAACGATGCAGGCCATGAACAAGCCATATATTACCTCAGCCGAATGATGATTGGGCCAGAGCACCGATACACCGCTGTGGAGAAGGAATGTCTTGCCCTAGTGTTTGCCATCCAGAAAACACGATACTATTTCACCGGACAAACGATACATGTGATCTCACGAGTCAACCCTCTTAGGGTCCTCATGACTAAACCAGGGGAACTCATCTCTCGTCTCGCTACATGGGCAATATTGCTATCCCCCTACCATATGATCTTCGTCCCACAAAAGACGGGCAAAGGTCAAGCCCTGGCAGACTTTTTGGCAGCCCATCCGGGCTCGGAGTTGTCCAGGATATATGAAGAGATCGCAGATGAGGTCGTCGACTCGCATGCAACCTCTCACGATGATATATGGCGAATGTTCTTCGACGGCACTTCGAGAACTGGACCTAAGGGCAACCTCATCGTCGGAGTCGGGGTGGTGCTGGTTTCCCCTTCCGGATTGGTGATCAATCGCGCTTACTCTCTCACAGAACTCTGCTCTAACAATGTGGCCGAGTACAACGCTCTGGTCATTGGCCTTCAACTTACAAGGAAGCTGGGAGTAGAATATCTTGAAGCATACGACGATTCTCAGTTAATCGTCAATCAAATCCGGGGCTCATACGAAGTTCGCCACGAAGACATGATCCCCTATCACCAAATAGCAATCGACATCATCTCGTCGTTCGAGGGGTTCTTTATCGAACACGTCCCCAGACTCCGAAACATCGAAGCCGATGCCCTAGCAGGTCTGGCCGCTTCCCTAGCAGTGCTAAATCATACTCATCAATCGGTAGACGTAATAGGCCACGAACTGGTCTGCCCCAAGAACAACGTTCAATTCGTGGCGAGTTATTCCACTCAGATGATTGATGATGCCCCAGATTAGAGACAACCATTCGTCGACTTCGTCGTCTACGACATCCTCCCCGAGAACCCAAAGGAGGCCACCTCCATTAGACGACGTTTCCTCAGATTCTTCTACGATACAGAGACGAAAATGCTGTATCGGCGATCCTACGATGGATTATTGCTTCGGTGTCTGTCAAACGCAGAAGCCAAAGAAGCCGTACGAGAAGCTCTGTGGGGCCCATCAGCCTGGTCCTAAATTACAAGACCGGCTTCGCCGAATGGGCTACTACTGGCCCACAATGGTAGCGGATGCGATAGACTACGCAAGAAGGTGCAAAGCCTACCAAGTCTACGCAGACTTCATTTACCAACCATCCGAATTTTTACATCCGACAGTGGCATCCTGGCCATTCGAAGCATGGGGGATGGACATCATCGGTCCGATTACTCCAACTTCCTCCCGCGGACATCAATTCATACTTGCAAACACGGATTATTTCTCCAAATGGGCAAAAACTGTCCCGCTTGCAGAAGTAAAGACTTCGAACGTGATCAGCTTTCTCAAGCATCACGTTATCTATCACTTTGGACTGCCCCGGAGGATCATCCACGATAATGGTCCGCAGTTTGCAAGCCACGCTTTTTATCGGTTCTGCGACAAACATCGCATCCAGAATATTGCTTCGACGCCATAAAACCCAGCAGCGAATGGGTTAGCAGAAGCATTCAACAAAACCATCATCAAACTCCTCAAGAAGTTTGTCTCTTCCAACAAACACGACTGGAACGAGAAGGTCGGCGAATGTTTATGGGCGTACCGTACTACAGTCCGAACAGCTACCGGAAATACACCATTCTTCCTGGTATACGGGAGTGAGGCAGTTCTCCCATTAGAGACTCAAATACCCTCGCTCCGCGTCGCCCTCACTTATCAATTGACGACGAATGATAACTACCAACGCCGACTACAAGAGTTGGAGGCCTTAGATGAAAAACGCCTCATGGCTCAGCAAAGGATCGAGCTATATCAAGCACGCATCTCTGGAGCCTTCAACAAGAAGGTCAAAATCAGGACATTCCAAGTGGACGATCTTGTTCTGGCAGTCCGGAGGCCGATGGTCATGACTCACAAGACCGCCGACAAGTTCCAGCCAAAATGGGAAGGTCCATTTATCATCGAGGTCGTATTCTCCAACGGTGCTTACCGTCTCGCCAAGTAAAACGGAGACTTGTTCATGTTGCCCGTCAACGACAAGTTCCTAAAGAAATACTATGTCTAGACGACAATTCTCCAAATTTCCGAGTCACGTACCCGCTGGTACCGCTGAACTCACCCTCATGATTCTCCAGATTTTCGAGTCACGTATCCGCTGGTACCGCTGAACTCACCCTCATGATTCTCCAGATTTTTGAGTCACGTACCCGCTGGTACCGCTGAACTCACCCTCATAGTTCTCCAAATTTTCGAGTCACGTACCCTCTGGTGCCGCTGAACTCATTTTTCAACATTCCAGATTATCGAGTCATGTGCCCGCTGGTGCCACTGAACTCACGCTTTCAAAATATCGAGTCATGTACCCGATGGTGCCTCTGAACTCACATTCCGGTCACTCTTTCAGATAGAAAGTCATGTATGATCATACCTCTGAACTTTCTTCCTGGAAGAGATCCTCCCTCATGATCCAATACCCGCACTTCCAGTGCACAAAAAGGGTAAGCGATCCACAAATTTCCAAAATGGCCATGTCCTCATTACCTCTGAGTCGTTTCACTTCCGCCAAAAACAAATCACCCCCTACATAGAACTTCCATGTCCTCATTACCTCTGAGTCGTTTTATGTACCCCCTCTTCATTGAGCCCACTCCTGCCATGTCCTCATTATCTCTGAGTGGGAAGGCTCCGTAGAAGAAACCTTCATACTTGCCATGTCCTCATTACCTCTGAGTAAGTATGTCGGTTCCCTTTCAACCTATTATCTGTACCCACAACCGGAGTACGACAAGGATAATAGGTCCACAAATGTCCTCTGTTGACCACAAATGTCCTCTGTTGACCACAAATGTCCTCTGTTGACCACAAATATCCTTCGTGAATTCACTCCTGCCATGTTCTCATTACCTTTGAGCAGGAAGATTCCACAATAGGATTCGCATATTTGCCATGTCCTCATAACCTCTGAGCAAATATGTTGGTCTCCTTTCATCCTATTATCCGTATCCTAAACCAGGGAACGCCAAGGATAATAGGCCCACAAATATCCTCTGCTAAGTTTCTTAGCATAAGCCTACCATCTCATCATGTCCCGGGAGCCCAGCTGCTCTACGGCATTCTTTTTCCCGATACCAAGAGCACCCATGACCACTTTGCCATGGCTGTTCCAGGTATCCTAACCAAACTTGTTATCCGTACCTAAAACTAAGGTATGCTAGGGGTAACAGGTCCACAAATAGGTTCCCTAGACGGGGAAAACATCACTACAATATCACAGGTACAACAAGCAATGCAGATGAAGGGTAGAATGGAAAGTACTCTTTATTTGAAGGAAGAAAAAAGCATTACATCTTTTGGGACCATGTCCCTTTCAAAAAGAAAACAAGAACAAAATAAGAAGAAAAGGCCGACTATAGCTCAGCATTACATAACTCCAAAAGGCGATTCGTCACTAAGGTGGCCTCCTTGTCGAGTCGCTGTTTATCTCGACGCTCAACCTCCCGGGATAACCGCTTTTCATTATCCAAGCCCATGAGCTCCTGCCAGTCATCCTCCAACTTCTTCAGGGCAACTTCCAAGTCAGTCGAAGCTCGATTGACTCTGTCAGCCTCCTGAATAATCAGCTCCTTATCAATACGGGCAATCTCAAGTTCAGACTCCAAGAAAGTTAGCTTCCTCTGAAGCTCAAGGATCTGCTCTCGCGTCTCGGTGATCCCACGGGAGGCAGTCGCTTCTCGAGCTATGACATCTTCGCCCTCACGGCTCAATTGATCATATCGATTAGACAGATCACGAAGGTCCTTCAGTACGATCGGCCTATTTTTATCTCGAGCAGCCCTTGTCTTCTCTATAGTAGCAGTGAGAGAGCCACGCTCTCGATCTATAACAGCAGACAAATCAGCCTGCCGCAGCACCTGCAGCTGGGCCACCAACTGCTCAGTCTCCAATAACTTTGCCTCCAAGAGCGCAGCCAGTCCCGCACCACCAAGAAGAGTCTTTAGAATATCAATTTGACCCTGGGCACATTGCCGTGACAAGATGAAAGAGGTCCCTCTTTCTACAGTAGCCGTTATTCCCCTTCTCAAATGACGGTGAAAGCTGGCAACTACATCCTGTAACGCATCATCCAAGACCTCTGTAGAGGACGGTGTCAGAGGAAGCGTGGCCGGCAATATCGGAGGAGTAATGCTAGAGCTTGCCACCAAGGAGATAGAATCCGAGCAGGACGACGCACGGATAACGGATAACTCTTCCTCCGCCAATCGAAGAGCCTCGATACTCGGTAAGGCTGAGAGGTCGACCCTTGGAGCCACCCAAACAGGAGAGGATGAAAGGACCGTCGTCCCCTGCCCAGGCCGCCCTATCACCCGATTTTCTGAACTCGAGCCAACAGGAGGCCCCTCAAGACAAGCCGGAAGAAGAGGAAATGCACTCCTCTCCACCGGTGCCCCTTCGATATAGTTCGTCTTGATAGTGTCCATCCTTAGCACCGGAAAGGTCGGACCTGTATGCCCAGAACAATGGTCAGTCGACGTGACCTAAAGGATGTGATGATAGAGCAGGTAGGCCTCCTCACGGGACAAGATCCGGCTATCTTACCAGGAGAGGAACATGGAGGCTGCAACTCTTGCGTAGCTGACATGACCTCCTTATCCGAGTTAGATTCAGCGGGTTCTTCTATCCCAGCCACCCCGGAAGGAAGTACGACGCGATCAACGTCATTTTGATAAAATTTGCCATTTTCAGGGACAGGTTCACTAAAATCCCCGTCATCCCGGGTTACCACCTCGGCATCTTGAAACTCCTCTTCTTCTCTTGACACCTACAAGAAGGAAAGAAGATGATTAAAATCGAAGCTAAAAGGAAAGAAGGAAGGAAGGTTCGGGAGTGGCTTGGTTACCTCTGACGCGGGGTTAATGTCTTCTCCACTTTCTCTTATAGTCAGCTGACGGTGTCTGGTCGCAATAAACTTTCGAGAACGAGAAATACCGTCAACAGGAGAAACTTGCCTGCTACGTTTTGGAGTAGGGCCAGGCACAACTGGTGACTGATCCCCCAACATCTCATCTGACAAAATCGACGGCTGATCCACCTCTACGTCTGCCACTGGAAGGATAGAGTCATCTCTATCATGATCGTTGCCTTCATCATCCTCAGCAGCGGAATCCAAATCTGGCACTTCGACTCTAGTCTTTCTCTTCTTGGACCCTTGAGATCCTTCCTCCAGGCCGGTACCAACAATAAAACTGGCACCTGGGTTAAAACCGACCGGGGGTTTGTTCGCCATGACATGATATAAAGCCGCCATGTACAAGATCTCTACTGACGCCTTAATGGCAGGGACCGAGAAAATAGTACGGGTATGGAATGTATCGTAGTATTGCCAAGCCCTGATACCATCAAGAAGGCTACCTTCAAAACCCAGATAGGAGCTGGGGTTGTCTAGGCAAAGTTGGCTGTATCCAAACTGCCGGGAAAACCTGCTGGGTAGATAAGGCTCCAGAAAAATTGTATTGCGGTTACGGTACACCAGATGTGCGGGGCGGATGTTTCGCAGCCACAGGAGCATCTGGCCATCCAGAAGTTGAGGAGGCATAATACCGTCAAGATGTACAGCCTCTATGTCCTTCGCAGTAAAGCGACGGACGGATACAAAAATATGATACATATCCGCCCTCGCCAAGGCCATCCGGCAAGCCCGTATGGTCTCACACCCCCAAGGCTCATCACGGTAACGAAAGATAAATGCGTCATCATCAGTTACACCGTCTTCAGAGCCTGGTCTCATCAAAGACGGATAATGCATCAGCAGCCACCCCATCAAATAGTGATAGGGCAACTCGGTGCGTTCAAAATCCTTGGTCACGTCACGAGCGATGACCTTAGATGTGAAGGTGCAAAGTCCACGATGGATGCTGCATACCATGGCCGGAAGGAGAGCTAGCCTGATTCGCAAAACTAACTTCACCGCCGGGAGGATGAAGTTACGACTGATTCTCTCAATAGAACCAGCCCCTCCGAAAACTACACAATTTTGCAGCCATATCATCAAAAACCCCGCTAGGAGCGCCTTCTCTGACAGCTTTTGGGTATCCTGGTAAAAGTAACCAAAAGAGTCAGTCTTACTCCCGAATCTATCACTGGTAGTGGCCACCCTCTTAGCCGACGACACCAAGTCTTTAACCGCTTCCCACGATCGAGGGCGACGAGAGGTAACTTGACCTGAGACATCTGTCGGGAAAAGATAGTGCACCCAGTCCTTGGTGTGAGGAGCATTCCCTTCCGAGTTGCTATCCTTTCGGGCTATCTGATGACAGGTGCTATAGTGGCACAATATCTCTTGGTAGAGAGCCACGATGCCGGGATACCGTCGTTCCAAATCTTCGAGTTCCTCATTAGTGGGAGTATACGCTTCAAAAGCTTCGTCCCCCCAAGGAAGCTTGGAGACTGCGTGCATTTCATGGAGCACAAGCCCTATTTCCCCTACGGGTGTATAGAAGGTTCCCGTACGACAGTTATACATCTCCAGCAGAGACATGAACAACTTCTTGTTTATGGACAAGCCATGGCTAGTGCCTCGGATAGCATGATAAAGGCCAATCTCACACAAAAAGGCCTCATACTTCTGCAAGATCCACATGGACAGATTGGTCCACGAGGGAATAGGATATACCCAACTGGGGAGCATCAACCGGCCAACGGGGTAGGAGCCCTTCCGAGCAAGTTGATTTATAAAAGTATCGACGGTAGAAAATGTGAAGTTGGGGCCCGCCACATTCAAGAAAGTACCTGGGACCAATCCCGTCACAGAACAGCTGGTATGCACCTTGCCGGCAGCCATTGACTTCAGACTGTTGTTATAATGGATATTTCCCACAAACATCCCACTTCGGGTAGGGGTTAAAGTCTCCTCCATCTTCCGGTCCAATGGGAGCATATTGAACCAAGATAACGGGAAGTGTCGCTCCATTTGGAGGATGCGGATCGCCATCCTGTTAGAAACAAAACGCCAATTCTCCGATACCTCCAGAACATGACTATTCTCCACAGTCAAGGCGTCCCCGAAAAAGAACGCAGGCTTCAAATATTCCCCTTCGAATTTTCCAGAGTTCATCATAGCATTAAGGAAACAGAAAGACTGATTCTTGATGGCATTTAGTCTAGCCGAGGGTTCGTCACTTGGAAACTGATCCACCATATGCTGAACAATATGGTCGTACCTGTAGCCCAGAGCAGCTTGGGCACTACCCACCAGGAGTTCTCCAGCAACATTTACCGACAGATTCACTGAAAAGAAGACAGAGAAAGTTAAGTTAAAAAGAGGGATAAAAAGCAAATGATCGGGTACTTCCGAGCCTCATGCGGCTTAAAGAAAACACCCATGCGGCTCCGACTCAACAAAGCCTCATGCGGCTCCAATTTAATGAAAGTCTTATGCGGCTTAATCACAGAGGAATATTTATGCGGCCCTAAGTCATGCGGCAGTGCTCTCATAAGGCCCTCAGGGCTCGGACAAAATTTGCACTGACCGCATGACAGACAAAATCTGTACGAATCCAAGCGGCTCAGCATAGCTCATACGACTGCATTGGCACAGCGCGTATATGGTCACAGCAGTTATTCTTATGCGGCTCGCAGCTCGGCCATAGGCCGAACATACGGTTCACAAAGGCTCGTGCATAAAGCATGCGACGTAGCCATAGCAGTTAGGGTTCTTTAACCCGTGCAATGTCCCTACCGACAATGGGGGGATGAACGTCAGGATGAGCCGCGGGGACGACGATCGGTGGAGGAGCAGTCGCAGTCGAAGTAGAAACAGTTTTGCCCTTCGCCGTCGCGGTCGACGAAGACGCGGCCTTCTTCGCTGCAACGGTCTTCTTGGGCGCCATTATCAATCAAGAAGAAGATGAAGAGATGAATAGAAGAAGACTCGAAGTAAAAGAAGAAGTAAAGAACTCCTCTCTCTCTCTCAAGCTCCTCTTATTTATAGGAGGGGAAGACACATGGAGTAATAAACCGCCTCGTCTAAAGACAAAACCGACTCTTGGATTTCGCCCCCTCTCTCATAAAAGGAGATTCACCCAGGGCATAAAATTCCGAGATTTAATGAACCGACCCTTGGGATTCCCCCTAAAGACGGCGTTAAAAGCAAATTTGAGACAATTAAAGACACGCACACGTGGCAAGAAGCTATGCGGCTAAGCCATCTATGCGGCTGAATTATCTATGCGGCTTAGACATCCATGCGTCCAGGACTTCATATGCGGCCAGAAGAATATAACCATGCTTCTTATTCAAAGTATTTTAATTTTACAAATTAAAAACTTTGAAGGGGGTCTTGTAGAAGCATGGAAAATATTAAAGAAGGATCCATGCGGCCAGGAAATTCCATGCAGCTCAGGAAGCCCATGCGGCTCATAGATTCATGCGACACGAGGGGCTGTGCGGCTCAAGACGTCCTATGCGGCTCAGAACAGGAGACACGTGGCTTGAAAAACAATTCTCCCCTCCTGCATTAATTACTGTGACGGCTGACAACTCTGAAAAAGTGGCAGTCTTGACACGAAAGTGGTAATTATGACTCTGTCATAATGACAGACCCCTAGAGAAGTGAAGAAGATCTCTGACACAATCTTCCAAAATCCAAAAAATGCCACATGGCCCTGACACGTGGACGATCATATGCGGCTCGAGCGAAGACTTCCCATGCGGTTCAGAATGAAGCCGTTCCATGCGGCTCAGGCTGAAACAGTCTCATGCGGCTCAAGCGGAGGCCTTTCCATGCGGTTTAAGAGGACCATTTCCATGCGGCCCAGGCGGATGCATCCCTATGCGGCTCGCAATAATCATCTCCATGCAGTTCAAAGATTCGAAGGGGGGAGCCACTAC
Organism: Iris pallida; assembly: GCA_029216955.1. Taxonomy (NCBI): domain Eukaryota; kingdom Viridiplantae; phylum Streptophyta; class Magnoliopsida; order Asparagales; family Iridaceae; genus Iris; species Iris pallida. The sequence continues at coordinate 939,647 of JANAVB010025200.1, read as the reverse complement.
CCAAGCAACCCTGACATGTGGCCCGAACCTTATGCGGCCCGAACCTTATGCGGTCCGAACCTTATGCGACCCAAATCTTATGCGGCTCAATCTTCATGCGGTTCAGATCCCCCCAGTGGCTCCTAGGACACGTGTCCTAAGCCGATCAATCTCTCAGATTTATTGCAATCAGAGATTAGGTCAAATCTCAATAATCTGGGACACGTGGCATGAGAATAAATCAAATTTATTCGCAGACATCAGAAGATCATTATGAGGAAGATTTATTTCAATCAGTATTAATTGCTAATGAGATTTGGTGTAATCTATACTTAATGGTCCAGATTCATCACAATCAAAATTAATGGCCTAGATTGACCAATCCATAGGCCCCGCCATCTCCGAGAAGCAATTATTTGCAACCCTAATGATCACACCCCATTCCTATAAATAGCAGGGTACCATTCCCTTGAAAAGAGACGCACACACAGAGAGAGGCGCACACAGGAGCACTTTTCGAGATCAGAGGAAGCACCAGAGTACTTGGAGAGAAGAGCAGAAAGAGAGAGCAAAGAGAGCATTTCTTCAACGCTGAACAAATCTTCTGGAGCCAAGACTGCACACCGATCGTCCAAGGAGTAAGGCAGGGCTGCCGTTACCTTCCCAAGCCTCTATCGTCACCCCCCAGAATCTAAAATAAACAATTGTACTTAGTCTGATGTACCTAGGCTTTCGTCCCTAGGCTTTCTTTGTACAAGCGAGTTTGTATTGTGAGTCTAAGTTCAGTCCTCCCATAAAACTGTTCTGTACTTTTACAATCAATGGCAAACACATATCAAAGAGAGGATGAGGAAACCTCATTATATAGGCTATTGCCAAAGGATGAAATAATGAGGATATTAAAATAGCCTATTAAATTTTACCGTTACAAAAATTCAAATAAAAATCATGTGGTACATTGTACCTGGACATGAGTTGATGTTACAAGTTTAATGGGTTCATAATGGTCAAAATTATTGTAAGGGAGTTGAGCTTTTGCTAGCTCATGTGTGTGTGAACACAACACACATACAACTAACAATCCCCCCCAAAAGGTCAAATCCCAAAGTAATAGAAGAAAAGAAAGTAAGACAAGAATAAGAGAATGTCTGGGCAATTGTATACTATGCATAAATAAGATGGACTACAGCCTTGAATCTCACGTAGTGACTATTGTCTTTGTCTGAAGAAGAGGTTGATGGACTACGCCTTGAATCAGTCTTTTTGAACTAGACTCGAAAATAGCACACATAGTACGCTAAAGGTACTTGGGTCTATCGGGTGGCGCGTTTGGTTGGCGATGCGCACTTTACACATTCATGAGAGTTGTCTAGGATCGCCCTGTCCTATAGTCGCGGCCCTCACGACCTCTCATATAGGAAATTCTTTATGGGTTGGTGATAGGAATCAACCCTGCATATCATGCTTGGACTTATTAAGAGTTTAAACTCAACCTATCCATATCACAAAAGATGGGATATCAATGTACACAATAGGGATGGGATATCAATGTATACATGTACAGCCTCCTGGGCTTTTATTTTAAAGATAACTTAATCTCAGGGTCAGTGTTCCATAATAGTCACCTAGTCCAGCTTATTTCTACCCATTGAACCGGCTTCTTGGGATCTCCAGTCAGACTCGGTTGGGTTGCCACTGCTGGTGACTATACTATGGGCTTAACCCCATCCCCCTCGATGATTCTAGGATCAATATCCTAGACAAACTCTTCGTCAAGAGTAAACAGACTCTTCGTCAAGAGATCTGTAAGTTCTTTTATGACTTTTATAGTCAAGAACAACATTTTTGCCATTTAGGCTCTTTTAATTTCTTGAAATGCAGCTGCAGGTACCTGTTCATCTTAGAATTCACAAGATATATCATGCTTTTAGGAGTTCTTTAGCATAATTTTAAAAAAAGGTACAGAAATATGTATATCATATATATGGACAATAAGATTTTTAAACCATTCGGCTTCGATACAGGTAGTGTCCAAAGTTTTTATTTCAGAGTCTATAGTATTTCTAGCAATGATAGTCTGTTTACATGATCCCCAGGAGATCGCAGCTCCTGTTAGGGTAAAAAAAATCCAGTTGTGGATTTCACATCATGTGAATCAGTTACCCAATTAGCAACTGAGTAACCTTCTATGATATCAGGGTGTCTAGAATAATAAAGTTTATAATCTAGAGTACCCTTAAGATATCTATTTACTCTGTCTAATGCAGTCCAGTGTGTCTGATTTGGGTTACTAGTATTGTAGAAGCATGGAAAATGACAAGAAAAGGCTCATGCGGCTCAGATAGAAGGAGCCTTATGCAGCTCAGAAATCCATTAGAAAATGCATGCGGCTCAAATTCTTTTAGAGCCTTATGCGGCTCGGATAGCTCTATGCGGCTCAGAAAATAGCCACGTGGCCCTAAGTAGTTCTTCTCTACAGCTGGCCACAAAGCAATGGCCGCATTAAACGCCCTGACAGCAGCTCTGACAATAACAGCCCTGACAAGTGACAGCTCTGACATAAAGTCGAAATAATGACTCTGACATGATGGCATGTTCCTAGGAAAACGAAGAAAATCTTTGTTACAACTGGCACGATCTACCGACCCCGAAGCTCCCTATGCGGCTGCCACGTTCATGCGGCTGCCACGTTCATGCGGCTGCCATGCTCATGCGGCTGCTTCTCTCATGCGGCTGTCATCTTCATGTGGCTGCCACTCCTATGCGGCTACCTCTCTCATGCGGCTGCCACCTTCATGCGGCTGCTACCTTCATACGGCTAGGATTGTGAAGGGGCTACCTGTATGCGGCACACTTAGAGGCCGTACTCATGCGGCTCTGTCAGATGAGACACGTGGCGATCCTCATGACAGTTGAGACACGTGGCTGTCTTATCCCCTCGGAATTATGGCTGCTCGTAAATCATAACAACCAGATTTAGTGCAATCACCATAATTACTCGGATCAAATCAAATTTATTGTAATTAAGCAAATTGAACATGTGACGGGAGATCCGAGCTTGTCATGACAAATTATGAAGATTCATTACAATCAGCATTAATTGCCCATACGGATTTGGCGCAATCAAGAATTAACTGCCCAGATGTAATACAATCAAGATTAATGGTCCAGATGATTGGCCGTCGACTTTTTAAGGGGGAATCATTGCAAATCCTAATGATCACACCCCCACTTCTATAAATAGCAAGGTGCCATTCCCTTGCAAACCGATTGGAGACCCGAAGAACTGGAGAATTGGAGAGAAAAAAAGAAGGAGAATCCCAGAGCGAAAGAGACTCTCTCCACCCGGCTGGACATATAGAGAGACAAAGGCACACACAAAGGATTCTTCCTACGCATCCCGAGAGCATTTCTTCATCAGAGCCAAGGCTACGTCCGATCGTCCAAGGAGTAAGGCAGAGCTGCCATCGCTTTCCTGAGCCTCTTCCATCATCCCCCAGAATAAAAAAATAAACAATCGTACTTAGATTGTTGTACCTAGGTTTTCGTCCCTAGGCTTTCTTTGTACGAGCGAGTTTGTATAGTGAGTCTAAGTTCAGTCCTCCTATATAATTATTCTGTACTTTTACAATCAATGGCAAACATGATGGCGACTCTGCTTGGGACTAACTTCTCCACGGCAGAGGAGTTGGTGACGCAATCGGACGTAGCCAAACTTGGCTCCACTCAATAAATGTTGGTCGCCCGGTTCGACCACCATGCATTTGAAGAAATGCTCTCTGACGGGAGCGCTGGCCCGGTCCAGCGGCGAGCCCGCACGAAGAAGGCCCGCAGGGTGTGGAGACCCAAATCATTCGCTCATGCCCAAGATCTCGAAGGAGTACTCTCTGTTGCCCAAGACGGCGAAAAAGACACTCTTGCGGCCCCACTTCTGACCATAGAGGACTCTGCTGTTCCCAAGTCCGGCAGAGAAAAACACTACGATACTGGACTTACAGGAGCAAAGAGGAACTCTGTACGGTCTAAAAAGAAGCCGCATAGGGACGCCAGTCGCATGAAGACTCATGTGGCTACAGAAGCCAGCCGCATGCAGAAGACTCATGCGGCCAAAACTCTCAGCCGCATGAAGGAAGCTCATGCGGCCACGACTGCCAGCCGCATGCAGACTCCTTATGCGGCCACCCCCCTCCTAGCCGCATACAGAAGGGTCATACGGCCACACATGCTAGTCGCATGCAGACAGCCTGAACGGCCCCCAATTTCAGCCGCATACCGTCTGCTCCATGCGGCTCACGGTCAGTCTTTGATCGCCTCTCATGCGGTTCTGACTCGAGATGCTCCCAAGAGAATGCGCCAGTCTCTGTGCGGCACCATTTGGACTCCTCTAACTATGCACCCTCGGGTGTTAGAGCGAGGGAGTCTAGGACAACGCGGGCTCGGCGAGCTCAGTCAGCTGTCCCAACCTCTGACCATCCGAGCGCTCCGCTCACTGTTATGCGGACCTCCGATAGAAAGTTGTACCGAACCACTCGAGTCTAGCCCCCGGCGGCAAACGGACAGAGCGGTTCCCAAAAGTCTTCCACCAATCAGGGAGCAAACATGGTGCCAATACACTTGGATGCTCGATTTTTCGGGCCCATAAATCGGATGTAAAGGTTGCTCGAGACGCACCTGACTTGCGTGACGTGATCTTTCACAAGCGCAAAAAAAAAAGAAGAAGCCTCGGTGTACAGAAAGTCCTTCCCTGGACATCCCTGTACTCAAGTCATTATCAACTGCTGCTGTAGCAAGGCGGCCACACAAGAGGACCGGCAATCCGTCTTCCGACGACTGCAACACCCAAGCTCAGAAGACGAGGTACTTCTCGTCGCCTCCTGCAATTCTGCTCAGAGGATCCCTGGTAGAGAAGAGGAAAGAAAATAAACGTCTTCAGTCCTAAAATCTCAACCAAGAAACTCTCTTCTAAGCGGTTGTCTATGACTACCACATGAGGAGTTTTCCAAGGTACTCTCTCAAAGACGAAATCTACCACGCTTGGAGAATCGTCGTCCACATCTCTGGGAGGCGCTGGAGCTGGGAGTAGCACTCCTCCAAACATTCATGACAACCCGATGTTCCAAGAAGATAATCCAGGAAAAACGGTTTTCCCAACATACGGAGCAGGTTCCGACGTCCCCGAGGATGTCCGCGACTCTCAAGACGAGGCAAGCTCTGAAGCTGGGGGTACCACTCCTTCTGAGTCCGAACCAGAGGAGAACATTCCCATATACCCTGACGACTTCTCTGTATAAGGGTATGACTCAGAGGGCGCGTCCTCCACCGTCCCTTCTATCTCTCATCATGTGAGGACGGTATTCATGACAGACAGCAACCAAGATGGTTCCAGTGATCGCCAACGTATCAACACTCTGGAGGCCATACTGTACGCCTTGGTTAAGTCTGTAGACGAGATCAAAGCGGCCCTTCCAACTCTGCAAGGGAGGACGCCTAGCCAAACAAGCTTGGGTCCTGCGGTCAATGCGGACTCAAACTCCGCTGCACCAAACCCGGGCGATAATCCTCCGACAACATCAGCTCCCACTGCTGCAGACGAGGCCAGGGAGGCAAGAAGAGAGGTCCAGGAGCTTCGGGCCATGTTCCACGTCCGAGAAAACTGCCAGGACCTTAGGATACGACAACCGTAACCTATTGCATGGAGAGATGTGCCCTTCCCACCAAGATATAAACCATTCAACATCAATTCGTATGATGGAAAGACATCTGCAAGCAGGTACATCACCTACTTTGAAGTCACAACCGACCATCTGTCTCATGACGACGCCATTCGCACGCGGCTGTTCATTGGAGCGTTGGAAGGGGTCATCTTTGACTAGTACCGTAACTTGCCAGATAACTGCATCCATTCCTTCGCCGACTTCAAGCGTATGTTTCTGGAAAGATTCTACGAAGTAGGACAAGACGTGACGATGTCCACCCTTATGGACGTTGTCTAGGGAGAAAATGAGCTGACAAGGAACTATATCGAACGGTTTCATCAAACTGCGATAAAGTTGCCTTCCGATAACCCTGATTCCTCCTTAATTGAAATTTGCCAAAAGAGGCTGCTCCCCATAATCAGCCTCTGGATGGGCGAAAGTCAGTTTAAGGATTGGAAGACTTTCATTATCAGCGCCACTAGCACAAAAGACAAATTGAAGAAAGCTCGCCAACTGGGATTGCACGTCTCGGAAAGCTCGCCAACTGGGATTGCACGTCTCGGAAGGAGAGGACAAAGGCAAACGCCCTAACACCAACATCAGTAATGGTGGTAACCCTTCCAACAATCGAGACAACAAGAGAAAACAGGCTATGGTGGCCGACACAGCTCTGAAGCCTGAACCGAAGCTGGCAGAGAAGTAGTGGCCTCAGATGACCTATTCCTTTGAAGACGGCCTTGTTAAGTCCATCTTGGACATGCTCATACAAGGAGGTCGAATCCAGCTCCCTCCTCCAAGATGTGAACCTCATCCTGCAGAGATGGAAGTTCCCAAGTACTGCCACTATCATCGCTATGTCCATCATACTACACAAGACTGCAACCAACTGAAGTGATACATCCAGCATCTCATCGATTCTAAGGCCTTGGCCATTGATTTCGAAGAGGTAACCGTAGCAGCCAACATGGTGTCAGTACAATTTGGCAGCTTTCCTCCGACAAAGACTCAAGATGGAGTAGTGCCCGTCCCCAGGGCAAGAATGGAAGTTGCTAATCTTCTACCTCTCCGAGACCAGGCTGCTGGTCTAGTGTCCTTTACCACATCACGAGGAAAGGTCATGTGGGTCCACCCGGACCTGGTACCGGAAGTAACTCAGTCCGTACCACCCGCTTCCAACAAGAAAAAGAGTAGAAAAGTCAAATCATGCCGCACAATCTCGATAGAGGTCGAAGAAGCTACTGCTGTTGTTACCCGATCCGGCGCACAAACCCAACCTCCACCGGGTAACTCAATTGAAGATCATCAGCCGATAGCTGCTGATGCCCCAGGACCTTCTCAGCCTTCGACGACCGATAAGCCTAGGCCGAGGAGACTCGCTTTGACAAGTCGCTCTGAAAAGAGGTGCCTCAGGGGCTGGAGAGGCCTTACAACTTTGACATCTTGGCACAATTGGCCAACACACCGGCCAAATTGTCACTATACGAGCTCCTGAGACACTCCAAAGACATTCGCTTCGTATTGAGCGAGGCACTCCAAAATATCGACGCATATCTGGCTCAGTCCAATCTCACTGGGGAGAATTTGTCTGCAGATCTTCAAGACAGCGCTTGCACGGGTGCAATGCCCAACATTGTCTTCATTCCGCAGGATATGCTTATCAAGACCAACCTGCATGATCGCCCTCTGTATTATACTGGGTACATTGGCGATATCAAGGTGGATCGGATGTACATTGACCCCGGTTCTTCCATAAGCATTATCCCAAAGAGCCTCCTACACCATCTGCGCATCCCAATGTATCGCTTAACGCCGAAAAGCACCACCATTAGCTGTTTCAATTCAGGCAGAAGCTATCCGATCGAAAAGATTCGTCTGAAATGCCAAATCGGCGATCTTCAATCTGAAGTGACCTGTTATGTCATAGATGCGGATACTTCCTACAATACTCTCCTGGGGCATCCTTGGATACACGACTACATGATCGTGCCTTCTATACTGCACCAATACTTCAAGTACGTCGATAAGCATGGCTTCGTGAAGACAGAATTTGTCGACATCGACCCCTTTAAAGGGGTTGAATCTTACTACTCTGACTCTTGCTTGTACGAGAAGTCAAAAAGGCACCTCGTCGAAGAAGATACTCGAGCTCCAACTGAGGCAGCAACTGGATCGGAAGGACCTCTAACGATCCAACTCCAAGCCCGCAAACCTGGCAGAACTGCACCCCTTACGGCCACTCTGCGTAAGGACGCAATCAGCCTCTCTGCATAGGAGGAGCAGATGATAATCCGACTGCCAAGGTCTGTCCAAGCGCCAAGACCCACGACAGAGCCACTGACAATCAGGCTGCCTAGAGTAAGTCAGCAACAAATAGAGGAGCGCAATCCCTCTGTCAAGCCGATTATGATCCATCTTTCCAGAATTAATCAGCAGCCGAGTGCTAAGTCGAGGACTGCTAGCCAGCCAACAATCCCCCACCCAGCACCAAGCACCAAGCTGGGGGTGGCTAGTACGCCAACGACTCCACGTCCTACTCCACCCATGGAACCCCTGATGATTAAGCTGCCCAAGTCATCCTTCCAATCTACATTGACACAGGGGGTGGTTGAAGCAGAGCCAGAGCTGGCCAAGTATGTGGCTGCTCACACTGATGTTCCATCCGCAGATGATGCACCCACCTGCACACACAGGTGACAAATGTCTACATCGTAAACCAACTTACTCCAGTGGAAGACGCTTACCGCATAATCGAGGGAGAGGATCATCCAATCATCTTCAGCCGGAAGAATGACCCACAACCCTTCAGGGTAGAAGAAGTTGATCTCGAACCCGACACCGGGAGACTACCCCTTTATCTATATAGTTCCCGATCCAAGTACCTCATGCAAAAACAAGGGTATGATCTAAAAACTACACCAGGTTTAAACTACGACACTGGACGGCGATTACCCTTACGATTGTTGATCCCAGCCGGTAAACCACGAGACTATTACAACAAAGCCAGATGTGGGCTAGGTTATGTTACACCGGCAACGACCCCTGAAAGCTCAGACGAGGAATGCGACTGGCACTCACACTCAACCGGATCACCCACTTCCGATTCAAATGTCAGCATCGGAGACATTCTCAGGCAAGTCTGGTCCGTCAATATGGCATTTGTCGACGCCTACGAAGAAGATGAAGACATTCCTAAACTTCTTGAGTTAGAGCCGTGGGCACAACAACTAAATACGCAATGGGAGAAGCGGTTCGAACAAAGAGAGCCTTCCACCGAGGATGAGTTTGTACAAGTCGATCTCGGTGATGAGTCCTCTCCAAAGCCCATCTTCGTCAGTAAGAATCTGACAGACGAAGAGCGAGAATCACTACTACAACTCGTCAGAGAATATATCGACGTATTCGCCGGGAGCTACGAAGATATGCCAGGACTGAACCCCGAGATTACACTTCACAAGCTAAACATCCATCCGGACGCAAAACCGGTTAAGCAACAGCAATGACGGTTCTGCCCCGACATCATGAATGCCATTGAAGCTGAGGTCAATAAACTGATAGCCAGTGGCTTCATCCACGAGGAACAGCATCTAGACTGGGTCGCCAATATAGTACCCGTCCTCAAGAAGAATGAAAAGATTCGAAACTGCATCGACTTTCACAATCTGAACGAGGCATGTCCTAAGGATGAGTTTCCCCTCCCTATCACCAACAACATGATTGGCAATACCTGCGACTTTGAGCGTATGTCATTTATGGATAGTTTTTTGGGGTACAACCAGATCAAGATGTCCCCTGATGATGAAAAGCAGACATCATTTTGAACACCAATTGGCACATACTGCTACACAGTCATGCCTTTCGGTTTAAAGAATGCTGGCACCACCTATCAAAGAGCTATGAGCATCATCTTTAGAGACCACCTGCGTCAGACAGTGGAATGCTACGTCGACGACATCGCTGTCAAAAGCCGCTCTAAAGGAGACCATCTGCAGGATCTGAGGACAGTGTTCGACCTGATACGAGCACACAATTTGAAAATGAATCCAACGAAATCCTTCTTGGGCGTATCCAGCAGAAAATTCTTGGGTTTCATCATTACTTCCCAGGGTATCCACATAGACCCTGAGAAGACGAAGGCAATCATGGAAATGGGTCCCCCAAAAAATCTCCGTGAACTCCGAGGCATTCAAGGGAGGCTGGCTTACATAAGGAGGTTTATCTCTAACCTCTCTGGGCGATGTCAGCCATTCACCCACCTCATGAAGACGGGCATTTCATTCGTATGGGACGAAGAATGCCAGCACGCCTTTGACAGCATCAAAGAATATCTGACCAACCCTCCAGTCCTGGTAGACCCGCTTGCTGGAAAACCATTCATGTTCTATGTGCGAGCTATGGAACATTCTCTCAGTGCTCTACTAGCACAAAACAATGATGCAGGCCATGAGCAAGCTATGTATTATCTCAGCCGAATGATGATGGGGCCAGAACACCGATACACTGCCGTAGAAAAGGAGTGTCTTGCTCTAGTGTTCGCCATTCAGAAGACGCGACACTACGTCACGGGACAAACCATCCATGTCATATCAAGAGTTAATCCCCTCAGGGTCCTCATGACTAAGCCGGGCGCACTCAGCTCATGCCTCGCTTCCTGGGCGATATTACTGTCCCCCTACCACATGATCTTTGTTCTACAGAAAGCGGTTAAAGGTCAAGCTCTGGCAGACTTTTTAGCGGCTCATCCAGGTTCGAAGTCAACCAGAATAGACGAAAAGATTCCAGATGAGGTCGCCAATTCAAATGTGGCCTCTTATGATACCGTATGGCGAATGTTCTTCGACGGTGCTTCCAGAACGGGGCCCAAGGGCAACATCGTCGCTGGAGTCGAAGTGGTGCTGATTTCTCCCTCCGGGCTGGTGATCAATCGGGCTTACTCCCTCAAGGAGTCCTGCTCAAACAATGTGGCCGAGTACAACGCTCTGGTCATTGGCCTCTGACTTGCAAAGGAGCTGGGGGTAGAATACCTCGAAGCATATGGCGATTCACAGCTGATCGTCAATCAGATTCGGGGTTCATACGAGGTTCGCCATGAAGACATGATCCCCTATCACCAAATAGCGATTGACATCATCTCGTCCTTGGAAGGGTTCTTCATAGAACATGTTCCCAGGCTCCAGAACATTGAAGTCGATGCCCTAGCAGGTCTCGCCACTTCCTTAGTAGTTCTGAATCATGCTCATCATCTGGTTGACATAATAGGTCGTGAGTTGGTTTGTCCCAGGAATAATATTCAATGTGTTGAGAGTTACTCCGTGCTGGCAGTCGACGAAGCACCAGATTGGAGACAACCATTCATTGACATCGTAGTCTACGACATCCTACCAGAGAATCCGAAGGAAGCCACTTCTATCAGAAGGCGTTCCCTCAGATTCTTCTATGATACAGAGACGAAAATGCAGTATCGGCAATCATACGATAGATTACTGCTTCGATGTCTGTCAAATACAGAAGCCAAAGAAGCCGTGCATGAAGCTCATGATGGTATCTGTGGGGCCCATCAGCCTGGCCCGAAATTACAGGATCGCCTTCGACGAATGGGCTATTATTAGCCCACGATGGTTGTAAATGCAATAGACTATGAACAAAAATGCAAAGCCTGTCAAGTCCACGCAGATTTCATCCACCAGCCATCCGAGTTTTTACATCCGACGATGGCATCCTGGCCATTCGAAGCATGGAGAATGGATATCATTGGTCCGATCACTCCACCTTCGTCCAGGGAATATCGCTTCATACTCGTAATCACAGATTACTTCTCCAAATGGACGGAGGCTGTTCCGTTAACAGAAGTGAAGACTTCAAACGTGATCAGCTTCCTCAAGCATCACGTTATTTATCGCTTTGGACTACCCCGAAGGATCATCCATGATAATGGTCCGCAGTTCGCTAGCCATGCCTTCTATCGGTTTTGCGACAAACACCGAATCCAGAATATTGCTTCAACACCACACAACCCAGCAGCTAATGGTCTGGCTGAAGCATTCAACAAAACAATCATCAAGCTTCTCAAAAAGTTCGTATCATCAAACAAACGCGACTGGAATGAAAAGCTCGGCGAGTGCTTATAGGCGTACCGTACTACAGTACGAACGGCCACCGGGAATATGCCATTCTTCTTGGTATACGGGAGTGAGGCAGTTCTCCCTTTGGAGACCCAAATTACCTCACTTCGCGTCGCCCTCACCTATCGATTGATGACAGACGATAATCACCATCGCCGACTGCAAGAGTTGGAGGCCGTAGACGAGAGGCGCCTGTTAGCTCAACAACGAATTGAGCTGTACCAAGCCCGTATCTCCGTAACCTTCAACAAGAAGGTTAAAATCAGAACATTCCAAGTGGGCGATCTCGTTCTGGCAGTTCGGAGGCCGATGGTTATGACTCACAAAATCGCCGACAAGTTCCAGCCAAAGTGGGAAGGCCCGTTCATCATCGATGCTGTATTCTCCAATGGAGCTTACCGCCTCGCAAAACAAAATAGAGACTTGCTCATGTTGCCCATCAACGACAAGTTTCTGAAGAAGTATTATGTCTGAAATGACATACCACAAATATCTCAGACTGTTGAGCTATGTACCCTCCGGTACCGCTGAACCCACAGTCTGCCTCCAAATATCTCAGATTGTTGAGTTATGTACCCCCTTGGTACCGCTGAACTCACATTCGGCCTCCAAACATCTTAGATTATCGAGTCATATACCCCTTGGTACCACTGAACTCACCTACATTCATCCTTAAAATATCCCAGATTATAGGGTTATGTACCCTCTGGTACCACGGAACTTACATTCTGCTTCCGAATATTTTAAATAGTTGAGTTATGTACCCTATGGTACCGCTGAACTCACATTCTGTCTCCAAATCTTCCAGATTGTCGAGTTATCTACCCGCAGGTACCGCTGAACTCCCATCCTAGTCAATCTATATCGTATCTTTTGGGTAGTAAGTCACATATGATCATACCTCTGAACTTTCTTCCTAAAAGGAGCTCCTTCTTCATGATCCACTACCCGCACTTCTATGCTACCTCTGAGTTGTTTCACTTCCACCAAAAATAAACTGCCCCCTCACATAGAACTTCCATGTCCTCATTATCTCTGAGTTGTTCTATGTACCCCTTCATGGAGCCCACTCCTGCCATGTTCTCATTACCTCTGAGTGGAAAGGCTCCATCGAAGAAACCCTCATATTTGTCATGTCCTCATTACCTCTGAGTAAGTATGTTGGTTTGTCTCTCGACTTATTATCTGTACCCACAACCGGAGTATGCCAAGGATAATAGGTCCACAAATGTCTTCCGACGACCACAAATGTCCTCTGTTGACCGTAAATGTCCTCTGTTGACCACAAATATCCACAGTCACTGCACGCCCCACCCCGTAAGTACTGTGTTGCCTACGCTTGCGCCCCAAAACGGTTGCTGACTTTGTACAAGTCATCCGGGCGCGCTACGGCAACACAGCCTACGCTTGCTGCTTGCTGGTTTTTCTATCATCCAATCCACGACAAATCGAATGAAACCGCTTCCTCACTTCACTCGCCTTGTTTCGCTCTCGCTCGCCGCTACTCACGGTTTCTCTTTTGATTTTCCTTCCTTTAGCTACTCAGATGTTTCAGTTCGCTAAGTTTAAAAAGTCCAAAGAGCGCAGACTAGCCACGGAGCTTGGATACGGTTTCCCGAACGGAGATCCATGGATCACTGATGCTCTCTCTCTCCATGGCCTTTCGCCTCTGAAAGCAAGCGTCCTTCCTTCTCTTTCCTTATCATGTCTTGGGAGCCCAACTGCTCTCTGGCATTCTTTCAATACCAAGAACTTCTACAACCCCCTCGTCGCAAAGTTGTTCTAGGTATCCCTCTCAAACTTGTTATCCATACCTAAAACCAAGGTACGCCAAGGATAATAGGTCCACAAAAAGTCTCCTATTGGGACAAATACTACAAGCAAAGAATAGAGCGAGTGTATTCTGTTCATTCAAAATCAGTTACATGACTACATCTCATGAGCAAGCCAGAAAAGTTCTCCATCGTTTCATTCAGACAAGAAAGGAAAAAGATTACATTGATGTCCAAAAAGAAGCGAAACACAAGCTACAGCTAAAGACAGAAAAAAATATCAAGACAAAAGACAGACAGTTATGAGGGCCTACAAATCCTAGTTGCGGGGGCGCATATACCAATCCCTCAACCATTTTTCATATGAAGGATCCACTTGAGCAAAATCCTCGTCCGGAGTAGGAGGGTCAGAACTCCCAATACTGCCGCCGTCAGACTGAGGCTCCTCCTTTACAGCAACTTCGATAGGCGCCAGCTGTCCTTTCTGTTCCTCCGTTTTTGGTATTACCTCCTCTTTAACGAGCGATGACTCTTGTTTGAAAGGAGACAACAGTTCTTCCTTCACAATGATCTCAGCCTTCGGCAGGGTTGCTGCAAGAATCAAAGATAAAAAAAAAACAAAGTTAGAAGATGGTCAGAGCCTCATGCGGCCCAGTCCAGATAAGCTTATGCGGTCCTATTTGAGGGGCTTCATGCGGTTCGGTTTATAAAGTGCTTACGTAACCCTCATGCGGCTCGGACATAGGGTATACCCCCATGCGGCTCGGGAGGCACACGCAGCACGGTATGCGAAGACGAAGAAGGCCCGTGCAGAAAATATGCGATATAGCCATAGTTCTGAGTTCATCCTTACCAGCAATGGTGGAGTGGACGTCAGGGTGCACTTCAGGTACCGCGGCCGACGAGGAAGCTGCTTTTATGCCCTTCGTCGCAGCAGAGGCAGCCTTGAAAGACTTGGGGGCCATTGTCGATTGATGATCGGAGAAGACGAAGACAGCAATCTAGGGCAAAAAGAGTTCAAGATAAGAGAAAGTAAAGAAGCCACTTTGTCCAAAAATGCTCCTATTTATAGGCAGAAGGAGGAGGGCGCATGAACCGACGGACGCTTCGATCCGCGTGCTGCATAAAGACAGAATCAACTCTTCGGGCATCGAGTCAAATCTAAATATTTAAAAAAGCTGACCCTTGGGATCCTGTCCCAAAAGACGGCTCTAAATTAAAGCAAATCAAGGACAATAAATGAAGCGCATATGTGGCAGAGAGACGTGGCAGGGAGCCTATGCAGCCAGACAGTTCATGCGGCTAAGAAGTCCATGCGGTCGGAACACCCTATGCGGCCAGAAGAGTTTACATAGCCATGCTTCTTATTCAAAGTATTTCAATTTTGCAAATTGAAAACTTTGAAGGGGTCTTGTAGAAGCATGAAAAATGACAAAAAAAGGCTCATGCGGCTCAGACAGAAGGATGTCACGACCCGCTCCTAGTGCAAGGGCACGAGAAGTGACGAACGTCCAGCCTACGCCGCAGTGTCGACAGTAGAACGCTGTCCTGAGTCACAGTCTCTAACACAGTCTAGAATAAATTCCGAATGGAGAGTAAATAATAAGTAACTCAATCACAATACTAAGATGGGATAGAAGAATGAATCTCAAGAGAGTCACAGATAAAAATCTAGGAGTAAACCACCAGAATAAATCTCAAGTATAACTCATAAAGTCTCAAATAGAAATACAAATAAAGTACTAAGTCTCAGCTAGAATATAGGCAAGTCCTCAGCGACTGTGGGATCCTCCTGAGGGTCCACGTCGCCAGTATCATCTAAGCCAATGCCATAATAAGTAGGGCAGTACTCCTCATCAATACCTGTAAAATTTTCAACATGCCCAGTCAGGACGGAACGAGCACATATCTCTCACAACAGTTCATAACAGGAATGGACATATAAAGCAAGCTATAGAAAACTATACATGAATCGCTGTAAAGAAAGTCAACAAGAGAGAGACTATAAAATGAGATATAATATGATAAATAGAGAAATGTAACCTTCTACGTGATTTAGAGCATGAATTGGTTATATAAACGGTCTGGGTTGCACATGGATACAGCTATGGAGTGCACATGGATACCTACTGGGAATAATGATCACATAACCAACTACACTCTCCCTGCCCCCAATCAATACACAAGGATCAATGCGTGTTATGTTATTGCACATGGATAACAACTACTATATACATGGAGCTCATATGATCATGAGTGTACATGAATAACATATGAGTGCACATGGATAAATATGAATACATGGAGTACATGATGGCCATGATAAAGTACATGAACATGACATACTCGATGTATCCGAGGGGATAACATCGCATGAAAAGATCCATAGGATACTAATTCGTGTGTACGTCGTGAAAGCATCAAGTATACTAGTCTATAATAAGAGAACATATCCAAAGAAGTATGAAAAGATCAGAGAATGTACTCGCCTGGCAAATCGAACTGCTGATGATGAGGTGTAACTAAACTGGGACAATGTAAACCTATTTAAAGTACACACATGTCACAACCAAGTCTACAATATCAAGAGAAATAGCTACAATGCAAGACTACATGCTTCTAGGTCCATTTTGGTCAAAGTCAACCCTCGGACAACTCTGGTCAAACCAAGTCAACGCTGGTCAAACCTGGGTCAACTAGTATGTCTACTAATTTCTAGGTCATACACAAAATTCTAGGTCATTTGGAGTTCGTTTGAGTTGAATTGGATCAAGTTTGACCAAAAGTTGACTTTTGTCAATTTGGTCAACTTGTCGGCCAATTCGACAAAACTAGGCTCGAAATGACAAACCAAATCTGTCATAGAGCTCCTATAGTCATATACACAACTACAATCTTATCTAAGAGAATTAACAAGCATAAATATATATATATACATATAGGTATATACACACATGTATATACACAATGCAAACAAAACCCAAATCTAACAAAAGTGGTGTGTGCGTGTGTATGTACTGGTGCTTACTGAAAATAGGGTAAAATTTGAGATTAAAAAAGGTAAAACGCAACCATGGCATTACTCAAAATAATATACTATTTATATACATATATACAAAGTAAGAAACTACATATATATATATATATATATATATATATATATATATATATATATATATTTTTTTTTTTTTTTTTTTCTTTTACGCAAAAAGTGGTGTGTGCGTGTGTATGTACTGGTGCTTACTGAAAATAGGATAAAATCTGAGATTAAAAAAGGTAAAACGCAACCATGGAATTACTCAAAATAATATATATATTTATATACATATATACAAAGTAAGAAACTATATATATATATATATATATATATATATATATATATATATATATATATATATATATATATATATATATATATTTATATATATATACACAAACGTTTAAATTGAAGATACGCAATGATGCGAGATAAATAAAGAGTCTAAAATCTAGAAATATATCTCCCTCGACCCATTCGCAATATATATACATTAGGAATAGGTTTCAACGGAATTATATATATATATATATATATATATATATATATATATATATATATATATATATATATATATATATATAGTTAAATATATGCATAAAGCTATATAGAAACACATATATTCATAAATGATGGAAAAATTATGAAACAAAGCCAAAGGTTGGTTCCCACGAATCCAAAATCTCATATAAGTCCTGTAAACTCAGATTTAGAAGCTAAGAAGGTGAAAAAAAATCAGAATATCATATTAATTCAAAAATCAAAAACTAAAGAAAAATAACCCAATTCACACAATGACCCAAAATCCAAAATACACCAAACGAACCCGCAAAACTTGGCATACACGTTGGCCTCGACCCACGTGATGCATTCATATACTCTCGGATTCGAAATCGTGTCCGTATCGTGTCCACAGAACGCATATCGGAATTTCCCGCTACCGCGTGGTACGCGTGCGTTCTCGCTCGTTTGAGCGCCGTACACGCAACGAAACGCCACGTACTTGTGCACATAGTTGCGGGGGTCCTGGGGTAGGTCTAGGACATGATGAAA
Source organism: Iris pallida (assembly GCA_029216955.1). NCBI lineage: Eukaryota > Viridiplantae > Streptophyta > Magnoliopsida > Asparagales > Iridaceae > Iris > Iris pallida. The sequence continues at coordinate 921,991 of JANAVB010025200.1, read as the reverse complement.
CAGTGACACAATGCGCCAAAGCGGCGCACGCAGCCCCCGCACCCGTGCGGCCTGCTGCGCGTGCGCGCGCGCCCGCGCGCCCTCGTGCACGTGGTGCCGGCCTCGCTGCTCCCTCGTCGGGCCACGTCGCGACTTGGGGTTCACCCTACGGGTCGTCTAGGTTAGATCAACATGTTTCGGGTCCTGGAACGGGTCTTCGCTGCGTCGTGTGCGCGCACGAAGTCCATTTCCGCGACAAAAATGAAGGTCTGAATGCACAGTGGCTGAGCGGTACACGCACAATATCTCCGCGCTCGCTCAACGAACTGTCATGAAATTTTACGAGCATGAGGGCAGAGGTTGCCCCCACGTGCTCACAAATTTTCACACAAAAATACGCTCTGTGCATCGTGCAAACACACGCGGACAGCAGGGCACGCACGGCCTCGTGCACGGGATCCGTGCACGTGCGTCCGTTGCCCGAAACGTCGCTGAAATGATGTCAAACCCAAATCCGTCTTCATGAAAGTTTAGCAAATTCATATTATCTAAACATCCATGAAGTTGGAAACGAAAAATAACAACTTTCTATCCTAAGCGGCATTTCGTCGAACACGTGCCGTAAGGGACCGACACGGGCTCGATACCTCCATCAAACGGAATCAAAATCCAACCAAATTTCGTGGGCAAGACTAGGACACCTATATGGATGCAAAAATGAAGAAAAAATCAGATTTACAATGGTAGATTAGGATTTACCTATTGAGTGTCAAAACTCAATGATCGGGGCTCCTCGGTTGTCATGTCGCTCGATTTCCCTCCAACAAAACCTCCTTATCCACTCCAGGAATGCTCCAACAGATCCTCCTCTCCTCGACGAGCGCAACAGAGTTCATTTGGGAAGAAACGGACTCCGGATGAAGGAAAAAGGTGTATTGGAGAGATGGATCTTAGGGTTTCTTTGTGTAGGCTACAAACTACAAATGAATGCAACAAAGGGAGGGGGTACTGCTGTTGGACGGCCAAGGGGGGTTCTCTATGGTTAGGGTTTCACTTGGGCCAACTCTTTCTCAAGTAGAAATGGGCCCAAGTCAAAAAGCTCAAAGGCCTACATGCAAAAAGGCTAAATAAATAAATAAAAGCCTTAAAAATAATCTAATGCACAAAATAAATTCTAAAAATAAAAATAACAATTCTAATGCATGGTTAGGCCCCTATACAAGTCTAATAAGGTTAAACCAGTTGCTAGCACAATCAAGAGTCAACATATTCCGGAAATCACGTAAAGGCAAAAAATGGCTAAAAATCAATTAATCACTCTAAAAATTTACTAATAAAATCTAAATTAATTCTAATGATAATAAATCTAATTTCTAATATAGCATTAAGGTTCTAGGTCGTGGTTGGCTAAGGTCAAACTACCAAGTCATCAGTCTACAATCAATCAAATCACACTGCAATCAATCTAATTAATAAATAGATAAAAATTCAAATAAAAATCATAAAAATTCAAATAAATCACAATTACTAAAATACCCTTGAAATTGAAAAGTGAGTGTGACAAATCTACCCACCTTAAAATAAGTTCGTCCTCGAAATTAAAATGATCCTACTCCTTCTAGGTCAAATCCTCAACAATCATGGTCTTAAGAAAACTTATCTAAATCATGTAGTTGGAAAGATATCATACATAATTATGGCAGGTAATTAGTCTGGGGTCTCATCTAGCCACTCAAGTCATACTAGATCAAAAGTAGTCGTAAGATATCAAGCATACAAATATTATGGTAGGGTACAGTAATCATCAAGATAGGATAAGGTATGGGTCAAGAACTCACCTCTACTAGGTCTGGTAGCTGGAACTCTCTCCCGGAGGTAGGCCTCGACTAGGGGCAAGTGTAGTAGGACAGTCTCGTATCTTGTGTGCAGCTGACCCACAAAATAGGCACAATCCTAGTCTCTTCCTACAATCCTTCCATACGTGCCCAAGCTTCTTATAGAAAGTACAGGTAGGCACCCACTCAACTGGCCTCTGCTGGACAGGAATCTGAACTGGATAGGCTGGTCTAGACTGAAAGCCTGGGTACTCCAGAGGCTCTGGGTATAAACTGCTCCTCGCTCTCTTAGGACTAGGCTCCTCCCTTGAATGCATGTAATCCCACAACAGTTGAAAACTGAGACTCTGCTCTCTCATAAGCTCAGCCTGAAGTCTCTGCACCTCCGGCACATCCTGAAGGAGTCTGTAAATATGAGCTCCATCAGGAATGGCGTGGGGTACCACTCCGGGAGGCAATGGAAGGCCCTCAGTCTTCGGCTGAACTGCAGCCCTCTCATGAAGGATAGGAGATGGAGAAAAATTCTCCGGTGAGGCTATTAACACCTCCTGAGCAATAGAAGGAGAAAGTACAATCTCGGTCTAATCCGAAATTACAGCTGTGTATTGGGGACAAACTCTGGTCATGGGTGCCATTCTGGAAAAGATAAAAAAAAATAAATCATCAGGTTGTAAGGCAGTCTATCATTGTATACAATTACTGGTGATAAAAAAAATAACTGAAATTAACCATAAAGCATTAATATTCTAAGGATGATCAAAATCGAAAGTTTAAAGCACGACTGTTAATAACACTGAAGTCCAAGCACACTATATATATATATATATATATATATATATATATATATATATATATATATATATATCTATAAGAATTTTTAGTCTCGATAAGATCTAAGTTGATCCAATCCAGGATGAATCGAGGTTTGGGCAAGATGGAGAACGAGGTCATTAAAGTTTAGGCACGAGTATCCAAGACTTAAAATCTATGTCACAATTGAATTAATTCAATTGAATAAGGTTCCAAACATTGGATGATAAGGGAATGACCAAGTCGACTGGTCGCGATCAAGGGTTTAGAATTCAACACTATTGAAATCCTAAAGAATACTGCGAGGATATGGAAATAAGCCACTATCCTCCTTTTAATAAGGAAGCTGAACGTGATACCCTGGTTTGACCTATTAAGTACAGTGCCTTGTCTTTCTGAAATATGTGAAAGACAAAAGCAAAAAGAGTTCAAAGACGATGCTATTGAGTACAATACGTGGTTCAAAGACGACGAAAAATAATTCAAGGAGAATTGCCAAACTGTCGTGGATGAGACATATGCCCTAGAGTCTCATCCACGTAGAGTAATATATGAAAGCGAACCAAAATGCACTAGGTTGATCAGACCATCATACACCGGTTCTGATTAGACAATATGTTAGTGGGTCGACCCAATAAAATATGTCATGATCAAGCTCAAAAAAAGAGATAAGCTTGCAAAACTAAGGCTAAATTAGCAGTATAAGGTAGTCAAGATATAAGTAAGGGAGATAATGATGACGAAGAAAAAAAATAGTCCAAGATTATTAACTAAGCTGGTCAAGCAATCAAGATAAGGTACAAGGTTAAGCATTTAAGGAACAAGAAGAACACCATCCCATGTCGGGTTGAAAGAATTGAGTTATGGTTGGATCTCGAATTTAAGTCAGAAAGTATTTTAGTATCATGGTAAGGGTTCAAGAGGTGACAACTAATATAAGAATAAAGAAAATCAAGTTGAAGCATGAAATAAATTTAATTAAGAATCTAGTGAAAAAATTTAGGAACACAGTTCTAAAGGGAGAATACTGTTAAGGAACGATCAAATACAAACGGTTAGAAAGTCACAATAAAAGTTCTAGATTTGAGGAAAGGTTGAGTAAGTCATTATTGAGATACAGTCCCATAGTTTGGCAGACGACTAACAACACTGGAGTATATACTACTATCATAGTCATGAGTGATATGGCAATTAGTGTGGAATACTTCTATCTCATTAAGGTTACCTTGATGGCCTACCTTTACATTCCTTTAATAAAGAATTTCAAAATAACTACCTCAATTGTATTCACTCTAATCCATCCAATCTAATCACGACTAACATTTAAATCCCTTTCATAAATCTCATAATAACTTTTATCACATAACTACTAACCTTTCCAAAATTTAACATTTCAATCCAACTTTGAACTCCAGAGTTAATAAATCATGAATCCATAAAATTCTATATCACTTTATAACCTTAAAAACTTCTAATTTGTCTCAAATAATCATCAAAATAGACACTCAGCATATCACGGCAATCTAGCATTATAACTCAGTATTTTAACGCACTTATCAACCATAATTTCTCTTTCTAAGTCATTGAAACATAACCACTACTTCTTAAACCAAAATCTAAATAGATTTTTAAATCTTCAATCAATTGACACGATTCCAAATTCAAGAATTTTTTTCCAAAACAATCGTTTTCATATCTTCCCAATCTTTAAACCAAAATTTTAATATCATTGCTTCCACTTAAATTCAATAAACATATACATCGCAACTTGTACGACTCAATTTAATAGTTCATACTGCGACCCCTTTTTTTATCATTCAAACCAATCTATATACGTTCAAAGATGTATAATCATAATCCAATAATTCATGAATCACATCAATTTCTGAAATCGATATATATAGATTCTAACTATTTTCCTCCAGTATCAAAATATAATTTTATAATCCTCTGGTGATTACTACTTAGAATCTTCAAAATAAATTTCCTTGGTAATATCCCAACTTACAAACTACTAATCATTAAATCATCCTTTTAGAAAAGCTCTTATAACTTAGTCAAAATCTCTGTATATTCTAATTCCTTAATGTAATCCTTCTAGCCATGGGTTTGACCAATGAGTATATAGAAGTGTAGCCATCTTCCTAACCTTTATAATTAAGCACAAGAAAGTAAGGGTATTGGTGAAAAGAGTTCAAACAAGATGCAAGAATCAAGGGAGAAAGTTGGATTAAAATAAGGGATAGGGAATCTAAATCGAAGCTCACAATAAGATTCTCAAGGCTCATCTCAGGAATCTCTCAGGAATTTCTAATAGTGATTGAGTATCCTCTCATTCTAACACCTTACTTCCTATACTCTATAGTAGGCTCGTAGTAGTATAACTAAATTGCCGTACTACCATGACATCGCACTAATGCGAATCTGGTCCTGCATGGACCGAAGTGATAAAATCGTGTCTCCATAACTATCTTGAAGACGGATCAAACAAGGAATCAATTACTGAAAAAGAAGCAAAATCATCAAAGGAGGATAGTTTTTTTCAAAAGGAGACAATTACAGCAAGAATTGATAAGAGTTTTCCTAATATGATTGAGTACCTTAACTTATCCTATATCCTATTGCAGCAGGCTGAAATTATACTCTAGTTCGAGTACCACTACGAATCACACTAGTTGTAATTATGGACCTGTATGGGCCACCACTAAAAACGTGTCACGACCCGCTCCCAGTGTAAGGGCACGAGAAGTGACGAACGCCCAGCCTACGCCGCAGTGTCGGCGGTAGAACGTTATCCTGAGTCACAGTCTCTAACACAGTCTAGAATAAATTCCGAATGGAGAGTAAATAATAAGTAACTCAATCATAATACTAAGATGGGATAGAAGAATGAATCTCAAGAGAGTCACAGATAAAAAATCTAGGTGTAAACCATCAGAATAAATCTCAAGTACAACTCATAAAGTCTCAAATAGAAATACAAATAAAGTACTAAGTCTCAGCTAGACTATAGGCAAGTCCTCAGCGACTGTGGGATCCTCCTGAGGGTCCACGTCGCCAGTGTCATCTAAGTCAATGCCATAATAAGTAGGGCAGTACTCCTCATCAATACCTGTAAAATTTTCAACATGCCCAGTCAGGACGGAACGAGCACATATCTCTCACAACAGTTCATAACAGGAATGGACATATAAAGCAAGCTATAGAAAACTATACATGAATCGCTGTAAAGAAAGTCAACAAGAGAGAGACTATAAAATGAGATATTACGATAAATAGAGAAATGTAACCTTCTACGTAATTTAGAGCATGAATTGGTTATATAAATGGTCTGGGTTGCACATGGATACAGCTATAGAGTGCACATGGATACCTACTGGGGATAATGATCACATAACCAACTACACTCTCCCTGGCCCCAATCAATACACAAGGATCAATGCATGTTATGTTATTGCACATGGATAACAACTACTATATACATGGAGCTCATATGATCACGAGTGTACATGAATAACATATGAGTGCACATGGATAAATATGAATACATGGAGTACATGATGGCCATGATAAAGTACATGAACATGACATACTCGATGTATCCGAGGGGATAACATCGCATGAAAAGATCCATAGGGTACCAATCCGTGTGTACGTCGTGAAAGCATCAAGTATACTAGTCTATAACAAGAGAACATATCCAAAGAAGTATGAAAAGATCAGAGAATGTACTCGCCTGGCAAATCGAACTACTGATAATGAGGTGTAACTAAACTGGGGCAATGTAAACCTATTTAAAGTACACACATGTCACAACCAAGTCTACAATATCAAGAGAAATAGCTACAATGTAAGACTACATGTTTCTAGGTCCATTTTGGTCAAAGTCAACCCTCGGTCAACTCTGGTCAAACCTGGTCAATGCTGGTCAAACTTGGTCAAACCTGGGTCAACTAGTCCGTCTACTAATTTCTAGGTCATACACAAAATTCTAGGTCATTTGGAGTTCGTTTGAGTTGAATTGGATCAAGTTTGACCCAAAGTTGACTTTTGTCAATTTGGTCAACTTGTCAGCCAATTCGACTAAACTAAGCTCGAAATGACAAACCACATCTGTCCTAGGGCTCCTATAGTCATATACACAACTACAATCTAATCTAAGAGAATTAACAAGCATAAATATATATATACATATAGGTATATACACAATGCAAACAAAACCCAAATCTAACAAAAAGTGGTGTGTGCGTGTGTATGTACTAGTGCTTACTGAAAATAGGGTAAAATCTGAGATTAAAAACAGTAAAACGCAACCATAGAATTACTCAAAATAATATACTATTTATATACATATATACAAAGTAAGAAACTACATATATATATATATATATACATATATATATAAAATATATATATATATATATATATATATATATATATATATATATATATAGAGAGAGAGAGAGAGAGAGAGAGAATAAGGGAGGTAGGGTGCCACATCATGGGAGGGTGTCTACTTGTCACCCCCCCATGCTATCATCAAGCACATGGGTGCATGATGATAGCATGTGGGGGGTGACAAGTAGACACCCTTCATAGGGTGGCACCTCACCTCCCTCATCCTCTCTATATATATATATATATATATATATATATAATTATATATATATATATATATATATATATATATATATATATATATAATTATATATATACAAACGTTTAAATGGAAGATACGCAATGATGCGAGATATATATATATATATATATATATATATATATATATATATATATATATATATATATATATATATATATATATATATATATATATATATATATATATAAAATTATATATATACAAACGTTTAAATGGAAGATACGCAATGATGCGAGATAAATAAAGAGTCTAAAATCTGGAAATATATCTCCCTCGACCCATTCGCAATATATATACATTAGGAATAGGTTTCAACGAAATTATATATATATATATATATATATATATATATATATATATATATATATATATATATATATATATATATATATATATATATAGTTAAATATATCCATAAAGCTACATAGAAACACATATATTCATAAATGATGGAAAAAATTATGAAACAAAGCCAAAGGTTAGTTCCCACGAATCCGAAATCTCATATAAGTCCTGTAAACTCAGATTTAGAAGCTAAGAAGCTGAAAAAATCAGAATATCACATTAATTCAAAAATCGAAAACTAAAGAAAAATAACCCAATTCACACAACGACCCAAAATCCAAAATACACCAAACGAACCCGCAAAACTTGGCATACACGTTGGCCTTGACCCAAGTGATGCGTTCGTATACTCTCGGGTTCGAAATCGTGTCCGTGTCATGTCCACAAAATGCGTATCAGAATTTCCCGATACCGTGTGGTACGCGTGCGTTCTCGCTCGTTTGAGCGCCGCACATGCAACGAAACGTCACGTGCTTGTGCACATAGCTGGGAGGGTCCTGGGGTAGGTCTAGGACATGATGCACCAAAGCGACGCACGCAACCCCCGCACCCGTGCGGCGTGCTGCGCGCGCGCGCCCGCGCGCTGTCGTGCACGTGGTGCCGGCCTCGCTGCTCCCTCGTCGGGCAACGTCGTGACTTGGGGTTCGCCCTACGGGTCGTCTATGTCTAGGTCAACATGTTCTGGGTCCTGGAACGGGTCTTTGCTGCGTCGTGTGCGCGCACAAAGTCCATTTTTGCGACAAAAATGAAGGTCTGAATGCACAGTGGCTGAGCGGTGCACGCGCGATATCTCCTCGCTCGCTCAACGAACAGTCATAAAATTTTACGAGCATGAGGGCAGAGGTTGCCCCCACGTTCTCACAAATTTTCACATAAAAATATGCTCTGTACATCGCTCAATCACACGCGGACAGCAGGGCACGCACGGCCTCGTGCACGGAATCCGTGCACGTGCGTCCGTTGCCCGAAACGTCGCTGAAACGATGTCAAACCCAAATCCGTCTTCACGAAAGTTTATCAAAATCATATTATCTAAACATCTATGAATTCGTAAATGAAAATAACAACTTTCTATCATAAGCGGCATTTCGTCGAACACGTGCCGTAAGGGACCGACACGGGCTCGATACCTCCATCAAACGGAGTCGAAATCCCACCAAATTTTGTGGGAAAGACTATGGCACCTATATGGATCCAAAACTGAAGGAAAAACCAGATTTACAATGGTAGATTAGGATTTACCTATTGAGTATCAAAATTCAATGATCGGGGCTCCTCAGTTGTCGTGTCAGCCGATTCTCTCCAGCAAAACCTCCGTCTCCACTCTAGGAATGCTCCAGTAAATCCTCCTTTCCTCGACGAGCGCAACGGAGTTCTTTTGGGAAGAAACGAACTCTGGATGAAGGGAAAAGGTGTTTTGGAGAGATGGATCTTAGGGTTTCTTTGTGGAGGCTACAAACTACAAATGAATGCAACAAAGGGAGGGGGTACTACTGTTGGGCGGCCAAGGGGGGTTCTCTAGGGTTAGGATTTCACTTGGTCCAACTCTTTCTCAAGTAGAAATGGGCCCAAGTCAAAAAGCTCAAAGGCCTACATGCAAAAAGGTTAAATAAATAAATAAAAGCCTTAAAAATAATCTAATGCACAAAATAAATTCTAAAAATGAAAATAACAATTCTAATGTATGGTTAGGCCCCTATACAAGTCCACTAAGGTTAAACCAGTTGCTAGCACAATCAAGAGTCAACATATTTCGGAAATCACATAAAGGCAAAAATGGCTAAAAATTAATTAATCACTCTAAAAATTTACTAATAAAATCTAAATTAATTCTAATGATAATAAATCTAATTTCTAATATAGCATTAAGGTTCTAGGTCATGGTTGGCTAAGGTCAAACTACCAAGTCACCAGTCTACAATCAATCAAATCACACTGCAATCAATCTAATTAATAAATAGATATAAATTCAAATAAAAATCATAAAATTTCAAATAAATCACAATTACTAAAATACCCTTGAAATTGAAAAGTGATTGTGACAAATCTATCCACCTTAAAATAATTTTGTCCTCGAAATTAAAATGATCCTACTCCTTCCAGGTCAAATCCCCAACAATCATGGTCTTAAGAAAACTTATCTAAATCATGTAGTTGGAAAGATATCATACAAAATTATGGCAGGTAATCAGTCTGGGGTCTCATCTAGCCACTCAAGTCATACTAGATCAAAAGTAGTCATAAGATATCAAGCATACTAACATTATGGTAGGGTACAGTAATCATCAAGATAGGATAAGCCTTATGCGGCTCAAAAATCCATTAGAAAACGCATGCAGCTCAAAGTCCTTTAGAGCCTCATGCGGCTCGGATAGCTCCATGCGGCTCAGAAAAGAGCCACGTGGGCCTAAGTAGTTCTCCTCTACAGCTGGCCACAAAGCAATGGCCAAATTAAATGCCCTGACAACATCTTTGACAATAACAGCCCTGACAAGTGACAGCTCTGACATAAAGTCGAAATAATGACTCTGACATGATAGCGTGTTCCTAGGGAAACGAAAAAAATCTTTGTTACAGTTGGCACGATATACCGACCCCGAAGCTCCCTATGCGGCTGCCACGTTCATACGGCTGCCATGCTCATGCGGCTTCTTCTCTCATGCGGTTGCCATCTTCATGCGACTGCCACTCCTATACGGCTGCCTCTTTCATGCGGCTGCCACCTTCATGCGGCTGCCATCTTCATGCGGTTGCCCACCCTCATGCGGCCACCACCTTCATGCGGCTGCTACCTTCATACGGCTAGGATTATGAAGGGGCCACCTGTATGTGGCTCACTTAGAGGCCGCACTCATGCGGCTCTGTCAGACGAGACACGTGGCAATCCTCATGAAAGTTGAGACACGTGGCTATCTTATCTCCTCGGAATTATTGCTGCTCGCAAATCATAACAACCAGATTTAGTGCAATCACCATAATTACTCGGATCAAATCAGATTTATTGTAATTAAGCAAATTGAACACGTGGCGGGAGATCCGAGCTTGTCATGACAAATTATGAAGATTCATTGCAATCAGCATTAATTGCCCATACGGATTTGGCATAATCAAGAATTAACTGCCCAGATGTAATACAATCAAGATTAATGGTCCAGATAATTGGTCGCCGACTTTTCAAGGGGGAATCATCGCAAACCCTAATGGTCACACCCCCACTTCTATACATAGTAAGGTGCCATTCCCTTGCAAACCGACTGGAGACCCGGAGAACTGGAGAATTGGAAAGAAAAAGAGAAGGAGAATCCCAGAGCGAAAGAGACTCTCTCCACCCGGCTGGACATATAGAGAGACAAAGGCATGCACAGAGGATTCTTTCCACGCATCCCGAGAGCATTTCTTTATCAGAGCCAAGGCTACGTCCGATCATCCAAGGAGTAAGACAGAGCTGCCGTCGCTTTCCCGAGCCTCTACCATCACCCCCCAAAATCAAAAATAAACAATCGTACTTAGATTGCTGTACCTAGGTTTTCGTCCCTAGGCTTTCTTTGTACGAGCGAGTTTGTATTGTGAGTCTAAGTTCAGTCCTCCTATATAATTGTTCTGTACTTTTACAGTCAATGGCAAACAAGTATATCTACTTAGTCTTCCAATAGCAAATGCAATATCAGGTCTAGTCCTATTTGTTATGTACATAAGGGACCAAATCATTTGTGAATATCTATGTTGTTCTATAGGTGTTTCTTCATTTTTCTTGAGAACAACATTACTGTCATAAGAAGTAACGGTATGTTTCTTGTCAAAAAACTCAAACTTCCTTAACATTTTCTCAATTAAATGTGCTAAAGATAGAGTATAGCCCTCTTTCCTTTTGGACACTTACATTCCTAGGATCAGATTTGCCTCACCTAGGTCTTTCATATCAAACTGGTTAGATAAATAATTCTTAGTATTATTTATCAGTTCCAGTAAAGATCCTAGAATAAGGATATCATCAACATCAACATACAAGTATAAAATAACACAACTTCTATTTGTATTTTTGGAATAAAAATATTTGTCATATTCATTTGGCACAAAACTAAATTCTATAATGACTTTGTCAAATTTGTTGTACCATTGCTTGGGAGCTTGCTTTAGGCCATAAAGAGATTTTACTAATCTACAAACCTTATTTTCTTGGCCTTTAGTAATAAAACTTTCAGGTTGCTCCATATAAATTTCTTCCTCTAAATCTCTATTTAGAAATGATGTCTTTACATCCATTTGATGGATCAGCAAGTCATGAATGGAAGCTAAGGCTAGGAGGGTTCTAATAGAAGAAATCCTAGCAACAGAAGAATAGGTATCAAAATAATCTAATCCATTTTTCTGGGTAAAACTTTTGGCTACTAGCCTAGCCTTGTATTTCTCTATGGTACCATTGGTTCTAAGTTTCTTTTTAAAGATCCACTTACAACCTATGGGTTTGCTACCTAAAGGAAGGTCTGCTAAAAATCAAGTATTGTTCTCCATAATGGAGTTATACTTATTGTTAATAGCTTCTTTCCAGAAAGGGGCATCAGGAGAGGATATGGCTTCTTCATAAGTTGAGGGATCACCCTCTATCAAAAATGTGAAGAATCCTTCTCCTAAGTTCTTTTCAATCCTTTCTCTTTTGCTCCTTCTAGGTTCTATGACTTGTTCAGGTTGAGAACTAGGTATTTGATCATGAGAACTAGTAGATGGACTAAGAGAAGGATTAGAGAAAGATGAAGGAGTTCTATCCTTGAAGGAAAAAATTTTCTCAAAGTAAACTGCATCTCTAGCTTTAATAATTGTGTTATTAGAGATTTTATTTACTTCAGAATGGGTTACAAGAAATCTATTGGCATTACTATCTAGGGCATATCCTATGAATACAGCATCTACAGTCTTAGGTCCTATCTTCCTCTTTTTTGGGTTCAGAAATTCCTACCTTAGCTACACATCCCCAAACTTTGAGGTAATTAATCCTAGGGGTTCGACCTTTTCATAACTCATTTGGTGTCTTATCATTAGTCTTACTGGGTATCCTATTAAGGATATAACAGGCTGACAATAAGGCTTCTCCCCAAAGATTATCAAGAGCACCTGAGTTGAGAAGCATGACATTGACCATGTCTAACAGAGTGCGTTTCTTTCTCTCAGCAACCCCGTTGGACTGTGGTGAATAAGGAGTAGTAACCTCATGAATAATTCTATGTTCTTCGCAGAAGTTAGTCATTTCATTTGAGGTATATTCTCCACCACGATCAGATCTAAGGATCTTAATCTTTCTATCCAACTGGTTCTCAGCTTCAGACTTATAGACCTTGAATCTGTCTAGAACTTCATCTTTGGTCTTAAGTAGGTAGGTGTAAAAATAATTTGAATGGTCATTTATAAACGTAACAAAGTATTTCCTACCGTCTCGGGTCAAAACCCTATTGGAATCACAAACATCACTATTGATAAGTTATAGGAGTTCGGAATCCCTATGGACATATTTGAAAGGTAATCTAGTGTGTTTGGCTTGAACACAGATCTCATATTTGTGTTCATTGTCTATAGGAGTCTTAGGGATAAGATCTAAGTTCATCATCCTTTTGATAGATCCTAAGTTCACATGACCTAATCTACCATGTCAAACATTTGATGATTCAACATTTGCAATAAAAGAAGGATTAGGACTTTTATTCATAGTACTTCAAATAAAAATCCATCTTTCACAAATCCTTTTTCAATAAACAGATCATTCGAGAAAACTACTTTATTGGCCTCCATTACAAATTTATATCCTGAGGTTACAAGGAGGGATCCACTAACAAGGTTTCTTCTGACAAATGGCACATGAAGCACATCATGAAGAAATAGAATTTTTCTGATTTAATCTTTAGATCTATTCTTCCTCTTCCTACGATTTGTGTCGTTGAGGCATCTCCTAGGGTCACACCTTCTCCACCCGATTCTTGATAGTTTGAAAAACTAGAGCGATCAAAAGAAACATGAACATTTGCTCCAGAATCCAACCACCAATCATCATAGTGATAAGAAATGTTTATCATAGGTTGATAGCTTACAGACTTGAAGGTGCTAGAAGAACCATTCAGAATCATGTTAGCCTCTGGCTTGTTATGGCCTTTCCCTTTGAAGGAGGCCTCCATGGTGAGAAGGCTTAGGTTTGCCATAAATTTCTATCAGGTTTACCCTGGCTCTAAAATCAGATATAGCTATGGACTTTAACCTAATCTATTTTCTGTTTTAAGTCTCTTTAGAATCTTGAGAATATGATTCCAAAAGGCTATAAAAATTTATTCACTCAATAAAGGTGGTTTAAGGTAAAAATTAACAATTCAAATGATTTTAGTAATAGACCTTTAAAATTTTTAGTTTTTTAAGTTTTGATAAGTTTGGGTTAGCTGTAGGGGCCGGATCCCAGCAAGCAGAGGTTCACTAGGAACACTTAAGTACCAGTCGCTTAGACAATTTTTCGTTTTGTTGACAGAAGGGCCCTTTCGGCTTATACCCAAGCAAATCTCTACTTTAGAACTTTAAAATTAAATTTTTTTACTAAATCAATAAACTGTTTACTTTAGCCTAAATTAAAATATTGAGTAGTTAAAAAAAAACTAGTATTGACAAAATATAGTAACACAATAATGTTTGCTACTGTAGACAAAATTATTTCTAAAATAAGTTTGGTAAACAGATTAAGCAATTTGTGTAACAAAGTTAATAGTAGAAAATGAGATTGACAATATGTATTACCAAAAGTGTATGGCAAACTATATAATTGTTAAAGATGCAAATAATGACAAACAATTGTTTTATACTAACAGAAAAGTTGCATTCCTAATTATAATGCTAATATGAGAATTGCTTTTCCCAATAGTAACAATAAAAAATTTAGTTATGATAAATTGTACTAAATTGTTAACAGTACATCATTTTACTACTAACGATATGTGAAGGAATATTTGTTAGAGAGTAAATTGTTAACAAATTATTGCAAAATGCACTTATGAGTCAAATTGTACTTATTGCAAAGGTGAATCCTAATAAAGGTGCACTGATTGTTATCAACACATGCAATTAATAAATAAATAACAGTAAGCTTAACCTATGGAAAGTTAATGACAATTAGCAAAACTTGTGCTGAAAACTTGTTATCAACACATGCAAATTGTCCTTTTAAAATACAATTAGCAAAAATACTGTGTGAATACTCTCCAATAACAATTAGCAAAAATAGAATCTTTGTTCATCAATCATCAGAATACTCATATAGTTGTTTAGAGACGTGTGTCAAAATAAGGATAGTAATGGGTTTACTTTTCATTCCTTGCATTTTTATGTTAATCTGATTTAAAAATTAATGACGGAAGAATAATCACCAAGAATATTAAAGCGCGATTGAGTGGTGGCTCCTCAAGCCATTCTCACTAACAATATACTGTTTCAACCTTCATATGTGGCTTCTACATTGATAAAGAAAACTTAGATTCTTCCTATGAAATGGCACTTTTTTTTGAAATACCTACAGATAATTGAGCAGTGGAAGTTTCGGATTCTTTCTTTGAAACCTCAGCAAAGCAATCATATCATCAAGTTGATATGTTTGCACTAGCTAGTTGACAGCAAAACGTTAGCAGTAGGAATTGAAACCTGATAGCAACACTTTATATGTTTTGGAATTTAATTTAACAGAAAGCAAGTGTAACAAGAAGTTGTGGCAGCACACAATTGTTTTCGTGCAGATTTTTTTATTTTTATTTTTTTTATAATAGCAAATAAGTATTTTGTGTAAAATGGACTAAATCTTAGATTGTTAGAAATTTTTCTTCAAAACTTCGGATTAAAATTTGCAAAAAAATAAATTAAATTAAAGTTACCGGCCTCCGAGGAAGTCGTGCACGAAGCACTGCCCTAAGAGTTAGTTCGGGTCTATGTGCAGACTGAATCCGAATGACCCTAGTGGTAAAATTCCCGCTCCACCGGAATCTCGTTATCGCACACGACGTCGAGAGAATGACCCCGACTTAGCTCCGCCCAGAGCAACAAATGAAGAATAGTATTTCAAGAGGAAAGAGAATTTGAGAAAGAGAGAGCTTTCAAAATTATCTTTTTTTCCATATCAAAGAGAGGAGGAGGAAACCTCATTATATAGGCTATTGCTAAAGGATGGAATAATGAGGATATTAAAATAGCCTATTAAATTTTAACGTTACAAAAATTGAAATGAAAATCATGTGGTACATTGTACCTGGACATGAGTTGATGTTACAAGTTTAATGGGTTCATAACGGTCAAAATTATTGTAAGGAAGTTGAGCTTTTGCTAGCTCATGTGTGTGTGAGCACAACACACATACAACTAACAAGTTTAAGCTCATGCAACCAGGGAACCCTCCAAGTTGCCCTAGACAATTAAGAGAGGTAAGATGATACGATATCCTATACCCTATAGGGTACATTCATCTTTAGGACACATTAGGCTAAAGTATAAAAAGAAATGACATTCCCATAATACTTTTTTTACATTCTCATACTACATATTATCGTACTTGTATTTGTTTTCTTGTAGCAGATACAAATATAATACACATTCATAAACTTTGTTTTGATATAAATATGTATGATCGGTGTCCTTTTCGGACTTCTCCTATCCTTAGATGCATATAGTTTGCGAACATATCCTTAATTTCAATTGAAGCAATTTATATCACTTTTTACATGGTATCAGAGCCACCCTCTAGATCTTAAGGCTCTCCATCATCGGGACCCCCCAAATCCACAACTTTAGCTGGTTTATCTGGATTTCCTTCAAAGGTGATGCTGAAACTGTTGGGAAAGAAGCGCGAAAACCTTTCCCCAAACCAGAGACTACATGCGAGAGAACCGAGCAATACAGCGCACGAACCAAACACCAAAACATAATCCACGCAGATACAGGGAATTTTTGACGTGGAAAACCCTTGCGAAAAAAAATCACGGGACGATCGTAGTCCAACCGTTGAGAAGCCTTCACTAATGAAATAAAGGAGTACACCCTCTACAAACTTCTCCCGATCCAAGACGGACCCCACAACACTTGGAAGCAAAAAATATTGATTACAAGGCTATGAAGAACAAAGACGACGAGTAAAGATTACCTGAACACGATCCTCCTTCGAAAACGGCCTTCAATCATCATTCTCTCCCAAAGTTGCAATGACACTCTTGCCTCCTTCTTCATTCTTTTTTGATCACCAATATCCTTGATTAAGGTTAGGAAAAAACATATGTAAACCCCCTAATCCCACAACAAAATCTGGACCGTATCCAACGGTGTAAAAAACACCCTGAAATTAGCCTCAGCCCGACGACACAGAGTTCGGCTAGAACTCTGTGCGGTCGAGCCAGAACTTTTCTGGACACCATGGGACCGAACTCGGCCCGAGTTCGGCCTCTCCTATTCCAGAAGGTTGTATGGTGGCTCCCGAGCTTCTTCTCCATCTCCGATTGGCCTCGTTACCTTTCCGAGCTTCTCTGACACACAGACGACGCTCGTCACACTCTGGGATGTTCTCCATATAGGTTGGGAACCCCACCCACTCCAACATATCTCCCCCTTCACAACTATGTGGAGGGGATCGTCATTTCGACGATCTGCCTGCAGAACTCAAACTTTTCCTTTGATAGAATCTTGGTGAACATATCTGCTCTGTTATCATCTGTATGAACCTTCTCAAGCTCCACGTCCTTCTTCTCAACCATATCCCGTATCCAATGATACCGAGTCTCGATGTTCTTGGACCGACTATGAAAGGTATGATTCTTCACAAGGTGAATAGCACTCTGACTGTCGTAAAACAAAGTATACTGCTCTTGCTTCAGTCCCATTTCCTGTAACAACTTTTTCAACCACAATAACTCCTTGCAAGCCTTCGTCGCCGCAATGTACTCTGCCTCTGTCGTCGACAAGGCAACACACTTCCACAACCGTGACTGTCATGATACCGCTCCTCCAGCAAACATCATCACATAGCCCGAAGTCGATCGCCTCGTGTCTACATCTCCAGCCATATCAGTGTCGGTATATCCTACCAGCTTCGGCTCGTCACCACCAAAAGAAAGTCTCCAATCGGCAGTGTCCTGAAGATATCGTAGAATCTACTTAACCGCACTCCAATGTACCCTTCCAGAATTTGAAAGATACATGCTAACTGTGCCAACTGCATGAGCGATGTCTGGTCTCGTACACACCATAACATACATAAGGCTTCCTACAGCTGAGGCATATGGAATCCGCTCCATAACTTCTTTTTTGTTCTCAGTAAATGGATACTGCTCCTCAGTGAGCTTAAAGTGAGCTGCAAGGAGGCAACTCACTTTCTTCGACCCGTCTATCCTGAAACGCTGAAGTACCCGATAAATGTACTTCTTTTAGGACAAGTGTAGCAGCTGGGACTCTCTCTCGGCTAATCTTTATCCCAAGAATAGTCTTTGCAGCGCCCAAATCCTTCATAGAGAAGGCCGCGCTCAGTTGACACTTCAACTCCGCTATCCTAGTGGTATTACGATCCACTAATACCATGTCATCAACATAGAGTAATAAAATGATAAAATCATCCTCGGCAACGTACCTTATAAATATGCAATGGTCCGATGTCGTCCGTGCATAACCATGCTCTCCCATAAACGACTCGAACTTCCTATACCACTGCCTCGGAACCTGCTTCAGACCATACAAGCTCTTCCTCAACTGACAGACCAAATGTGACTTATCCTTCTCACGGAATCCCTCTGGCTGCTCCACGTATAACTCCTCAAGATCACCGTAGAGGAATCCCGTCTTCACGTCCATCTGCTCGACCTCCAAGTCAAAACGGGCTTCCAATGCTAGCACCACCCGAATAGACGACTGCTTGACGATTGGTGAAAAGATTTCATCATAATGCACGCCTTTTTGCTGACCGTAGCCTTTAACTACCAGCCTCGCTTTATATTGAGGGCGAGTAACATCATCCGTCTACTTCACTATAAACACCCATCGATTCTTCAAAGCTTTCTTGTCCTTTGGCAACCGCACCAGCTCGTAAGTAGAATTGGCATGTAAGGAGCCCATATCCTCCTGCATAGCCTGCATCCACTCCTGTCTTTGTTCGTCTTCCATAGCCTCTATAAAACTTTCGGGCTCTCTCCCGTCAGTCAGTAGCACATACTCACCATGAGTATCTCGTAGATGGTTGACGCTCTCTGTCGCTCCTTCTCAATGGAGACATTGGTGCTGGCTTTATACCAAAGCCTCATTCCCTTCAAAAACTGCCTCCCCGGCATGCTCATCCTCCTGAGGGACACCCTGACCACCATCAGTAGGCTGATGATCAAGGTTGAGAGCAACTCCATGTACTGGCACTGTCACGACCCGTACACGCTTTTCGGGATACGAGTGCGTATCCAAGCCCAACCTATGCCGCGGTATCGGCGGTAGTACGCTGTCTAGCCCATAATAAACAAGTGCTCATAAATGCTAGCTGCTCATTCACAACAACTAAATCAACTTTACAAAATATAGAAGTTTTACATTTGAAAAAGAATTTAAGCTTTTACATTTATAGAAAACTACCACACAAGTAACTAGTCTTCTATGGTTTGGCCTTTGAGTCTCTATCTCCCCCTCGTATGGTCCATAGCTCAAGAGTAGGCACGTCAACCTCACCTATAACAACGATCCAGTCTGGAAAAAAGCAGAGTACAACCATATTACAATTAATGTTGTTAGTCCAAAGTAAGTTAGAACAAGGAAAAACTATGATGGCAAAGAGTATATAAAGAACTAGCAAGAGATAAACTAACATGATATAAATTAGCAAGATATGAACTAGTAGAATGAAACTAGCAAGGTATGAAATAATGAGATACGAACTGGAAAAATGTAAACTAGCAAGATGTGAACTAATAAGATATGAACTAACAAGATAATGGACTAGATAAAGGAAAATAGGAACAACTATTTGTGTGTAAAATACCTTTTAATACGTGAACGGCTAGGCTAAATACGATGGCTATCCACAATAATAGGGTACGACTAACTCATACGTAGGGTGTATGACTTAGCTATCCACAATCAAAATAGTTAGGCTTGTTCACGTACTTACCGAGTATTTTTCCTCCCGACTCTCTAATAATCAATAACGATCAATGATATACTAAAAAGGATACAATAACTATGGTGTCACAATCGTATCTCAATGGAATATCAAGCAATATCTTAATGAGATATAAAACAAGGAAATGATAGAGAAAACATTATAATGAACCAAAACATAAATACAATACTGTACTTACCTGAATCCTTGCACAAACCATAGTCATAAGTCGAGGATGAGGGGATTGTTGATCTAGAGGTTGTCAACCTATAACATACATCGAACCGCGAACCGTGCACAAAAACCACAAGTCAATTCTAAGATTCTAGTTCTAAAATTATGGAATAAGTGGCGATTGGATTACTAATCTAATAATAGTTAATTCTGGAATAAATTACTTAAAAACCTAATTTAACCTAATAATAATCTGAATATAATCTAAACATGCAAGTTTCGTCATCAAAAGTCATGTTTCCAAATTTGGAAACTATGGCACGTAAATCGAGGCATGCCATTGATTATCTAGTCAAACGTCGTGAACTCTAGATTTTGAAAATGCACCTTGGTAGATTTCAGTGCCACGAGTGCGCTGGAATCAACCGTGCTGCAAATTCACGTTTTGGTCAAAAGATATTACCGTTATGGCTAATTGTGATCAAAACGGTGATTCACCAATCAATTCTGAGTTCAACAGAATAACTAAAATACTAGATGAATGAATTAATTTCTGGGAAAAATATATGTCGTAGAGCTCTGTGTTGGATTTTCGAAACTTCAAATGGTTCGTGATTTCGATTTTCGGTCCTCCCAAAATCTCGAAAACACCAAAACGTGTCAAGTTTCGGACAACCGACACTCTACGAATTCTCCAGAAATTTAGGGATAAACTATACGAAAATAAATTACATATTCAAAAAGTTTACCTCAAGACGAATCCAATAAAAAAACGGCACGCTAAAATCACGTCGGGGTTAACGGCAATCACTCCGTGAAGTCTGGGTCTCCAAAAAGCAACTCTCTCAAAACGGCCAAGTGAATATGAGGGTTTACGAAATACTTTAAGATATATATAGGAGAGAGAAAGAGGCGGTTACTGTAGTAGTTGGCGCTGACAGGTGGGCCCCCCCCCCCGGTGAATGACTGGATAATTATTTATTTAATTCAGAAATTATTTAAAAATTATTTTAAGTCTAAATAAACTCAAATAAATTTCTAAAAATTCCTAAAAAATTGTAGAAAATTATAGAAAATATATTTAACCTTCTAGAATATAAATAAAAATACTTTAATTAGTCCCAAATGGCCTCATAATAAATATTGGAAGCCTTTAAAAATATATAAACCTTAATAAACGAATACTTAAAAATTCCCAAAAATTAAGGAAAAATTCTAGAAAATATAAAATAGTATAATGAACCTTAGAAAAACATTTGGGGTCAATATTTGCTCTTAGACTAGCACAATAAATTCCAGAAGTCCTAGAAAATAGATTTTTTTTCTATATTTGATTATCAAAGATTCCAGAAAATACCAAAAAAATCCACAAAATTTAGAAAATAGTTTTTGAGGTTCTAGGACCTAAATAAAATACTGGGTCCCAAAAATAACCCCGAATGGCCATATGGTAAATCATGAAATTCAATAAAATATATAAATCTTCACAAAATAGATATTTTAAAATTATCTAAAATATCTAAAAATTATGATAAACTATATAATAGCTAAATAATGCTTACTAAGGTCCAAATGACCATAAAAGTAAATCATAATCAAATAAAAAAATCAGAAAGTGGGCTTACAAATCTACCCACCTTAGAAAAATTTTGTCCTCGAAATTTCGGAGGATACGATTAAGAATCAACATCTAGATAAGGTTAGGAATCTAGCAGAAGAAAATCAAATAGGTTTTAAAGATTGCTATGAGCAAAATAACATTCGAAAAATATAAAGATAAGATAAAATTGTTCAAGAAATAAAGGAAAAAGAATAAGAAATAAATCAATAGTCATATGTCGAAAGGATGTAGCCTCTATAATATTCAAAAACCATATGTATACATGAAGTCACTTTACCGAAAATTTATGCCCCGCCAGTGTACATCTGACTGCAGTAACCCTTGATATCATGACTTAAATATAATATGGTATCGAACACTCTATCAACTCTATCCAATGTTGACATAATAAATCAAAGGATCAAATAATGCAACTAGAATATAGCTTTAGTAACATTTGACAACCTACGCTTACTTAAAATTATTTCAACTTAAGGGTCATGTCACGCCAGTGCGCATCTGACTGCAGTGAACCCACAATCTCCATAATTCAAATAAATAGGGACAGTGTGCATCTGCCTTACCATTGTAAGTCATCGAAAATTATTTCAACTATATCTATAAGAATTTTAAGGAGCTTCTATAAATTCAAACAAGTCGATCATGATAAGAAAATGTAAGTATATGTCCTTTAATAAAAGTGTCAGTTTTGAAAATAAAACGATCGCAAAATAGTTTTGAAAATAAAACGAGGTTTAGAGAAGGCAAAAGATAAAATGGCACAAAAAATAAACAAAATTAGGAATTGAATTCTATGAAGGTCTAACTTACCAAACGTATATTCTACCCACCTTGGATCATACCCTCATATTAAAATACAATAGAATTACATGGCCTATGTAGCAACTTTATTTACCTAACAATAGAATTAAATAAGGGACTCCTAGTCATAGTATTCTCCTAAAATTAAATCAATCCTATTTGTGAATGGGCACTTCCTAGTCGCAGGCTTGCAATAGTACAACTAACTTAAGTACCACCACAAGTTTGCAATCATTTACGAAATTCGACCTGCTTGGGCCACCATAAAAACTTGTCACGACCCGCACCCACTTTTCGGGATACGAGTGCGTGTCCAAGCCTAACCTACGTCGCAGTATTGGCGGTAGTATGCTGTCTAGCCCATAATAAACAAGTGCTCATAAATGCTAATTGCTCATTCACAACAACTAAATCAACTTTACAAAATATAGAAGTTTTACATTTGAAGAAGAATCTAAGCTTTTACATTTATAGAAAACAACCACACAAGTAACTAGTCTTCTATGGTTTGGCCTTCGAGTCTCTATCTCCCCCTCGTATGGTCCATAGCGCAAGAGTAGGCACGTCAACCTCACCTATAACAACGATCCAGTCAGGAAAAAAGCAGAGTACAACCATATTGCAATTAATGTTGTTAGTCCAAAATAAGTTAGAACAATAAAAAACCATGATGGCAAAGAGTATATAAAGAACTAGAAAGAGAGAAACTAACATGATATGAATTAGCACTAGCAAGATATGAACTAGTAGAATGAAACAAGCAAGGTATGAACTAACGAGATACGAACTGGCAAAATATAAACTAGCAAGATGTGAACTAACAAGATATGAACTAACAAGATAATGGAATAGATAAAAGAAAATAGGAACAACTGTGTGTGTGTGAAATACCTTTTAATACGTGAACGGCTGGGCTAATACGGCACATCATACGGTGGCTATCCACAATAATAGGGTACGGCTAACTCATATGTGGGGTATATGACTTAGCTATCCACAATCAAAATAGTTGGATTTGTTCAAGTACTTACCGAGTATTTTCCCTCCCGACTCTCTAATAATCAACAACGATCAATGATATACTAAGAAGGATACAATAACTACGGTGTCATAATCGTCTCTCAATGGAATATCAAGCAATATCTCAATGGGATATCGAACAAGAAAATGATAGAGAAAATATTATAATGAACCAAAACATAAATGTAATACTGTACTTGCCTGAATCTTTGCACAAACCGTAGTCATAAGTTGAGGATGAGGGGATTGTTGATCGAGAGGTTGTCAACCTATAACATACATCGAACTGCGAACCGTGCATAAAAACTACAAGTCAATTCTAAGATTCTAGTTCTAAAAATTATGGAATAAGTGGCTAATGGGTTACTAATCTAATAATAGTTAATTCTGGAATAAATTACTTAAAAACCTAATTTAACCAAATAATAATCTGAATATAATCTAAACATGCAAGTTTCGTCATCAAAAGTCATGTTTCGAATTTTGGAAACCATGACACACAAATTGAGGCGTGCCGTTGACTATCTGGTCAAATATTGTGAACTCTAGATTTTGAAAATGCACCTTGGTAGATTTCAGCGCCACGAGTGCGCTGGAATCAACCGTGGAGCAAAATCACGTTTTGGTCAAAAGATATCGCCATTATGGCTAATCGTGATCAAAACGATGATTCACCGATCAATTCTGAGTTCAACAGAATAACTAAAATACTAGATGAACGAACTAATTTCTGAGAAAAATATATGTCGTAGAGCTCTGTGTTGGCTTTCCGAAACTTCAAACGGTTCATAATTTTGATTTTCGGTCCTCCCGAAATCTCGAAAACACCAAAACGTGTCAAGTTTTGGACAACCGACACTCTACGAATTCTCCAGAAATTTAGGAACAAACTATACGAAAATAAATTACATATTCAGAAAGTTACCTCGAGACGAATCTAATAAAAAAATGACATACTAAAATCACGTCGGGGTTGACGGCAATCACTCAGTGAAGTCAGGGTCTCTAAAGAGCAACTCTCTCAAAACGGCCAAGTGAATATTAGAGTTTACGAAATACTTTAAGATATATATATAGGAGAGAGAAAGAGGCGGTTACTATAGCAGTTGGCGCTGACAGGTGGGCCACCCCCGGTGAATGACTGGATAATTATTTATTTAATTCAGAAAATTATTTAAGAATTATTTTAAGTCCAAATAAACTTAAATAAAATCCTAAAAATTCCTAATAAATTGTAGAAAATTATAGAAAATATATTTAACCTTCTAGAATATAAATAAAAATACTTTACCTTATATTAGTCCCAAATGGCCTCATAATAAATATTGGAAGCCTTTAAAAATATATAAACCTTAATAAATAAATACTTAAAAATTCCCAAAAATTATGGAAAATTTCTAGAAAATAGAAAATATAAAATAGTATAATTAACCCTAAAAAACATTTAGGGTCAATATTTGCTCTTAGGATAGCACAATAAATTCCAGAAGTCCTAGAAAATATGTTTTTTTTCTATATTTAATTATCAAAGTAATTCCAGAAAATACCAAAAAAATCCACAAAATTTAGAAAATAGTTTTTGAGGTTCTAGGACCTAAATAAAATACTGGGTCCAAAAAATAACCCCGAATGGCCATATGGTAAATCATAAAATTTAATAAAATATATAAATCTTCACAAAATAGATATTTAAAAATTATCTAAAATATCTAAAAATTGTGATAAACTATATAGTAGCTAAATAATGCTTACCAAGGTCCAAATGACCATAAAAGTAAATCGTAATCAAATAAAAAAAATCGAAAAGTGGGCTTACATGCTCTGCCATAACTGGATCCTCTGCGATGTCCTCTGGAAACTGTTTGAAGCGAAATGACTCTAACTCAGGCAATTCCCCAGCCTCATAAGGCGTCTCGGAATTCTGAGTGTTGGTCATGATCTGATCCTCGACGAATACCACGTCCATGCTTCTGTAGAGCTTTTTCCCCACTGGGTCGTAGAGTCTATAGCCAAACTCATCCCGACCGTAGCCGATAAAGACGCACCGCCTCGTCTTCGGCTCAAGTTTGGACCTCTCGTCCTTCAGTACATGCACGAAGGCCTTACAACCAAACACTCGCAGATGATTGTATGACAGCTCTTTGCCATACCATACTTTGTCAGGCACATCACCCTGCAAAGGATTACTAGGAGATAAATTAATAACATAAGCTGCTGTGAGAAGCGCACCACCCCAATAATTGCTTGGCAAATTTGCTTCTGATATCAAACATCGCACCCTCTCCATCAGTATCCTGTTCATGCGCTTCGCTACACCATTGAGCTGAGGTATCTTGGCGGGGAGTCTTCTGGTATCATATCCCTTGCTCTCTGCAATAAGCATCAAATGGACCAATGTATTCGTCGTCGTTGTCAGACCGAACACACAATAATTTTTTGCCTGTCTCCAGAGGCCTGAAACTCTTTGAAAGTGGACAGTACCTGATCCTTGGTCTTTAAGGCATAGACCCAAACCTTCCTGGAACAGTCATCAATAAAAGTTATAAAGTAAGAAACACCACCAATAGATTTTACCTTCATAGGACCGCAGACATCCGAGTGAATCAACTCGAGCAACGCCGGCTTTCTTGAACTTGGATGACTTTGAAAAGATACCATATTTTGCTTCCCAACTAAGCAGTGCGTGCACTTCTCCAAATTTGTAGACTTGAGCCATGGAATCACCTTTCTGTTCACCAAGTAGCTCATCCACTTTTTGCTGATATGGCCAAGCCGTCTGTGCCACAACTCGGTAGACGCTTCAGAAACTGTGTTAACCTCCTGTGTCCCCTGTGCGCTCCCCTCCATATAGTAGAGACCGAACTTCTTGCTTCCTCTAGCAATCACCATCGAACCTCTGGAAAGCTTCTACTGACCATTCCCGAAGAGACCGAAGAATCCCTCATCATCCAACCTTCCAACCGACACCAGGTTAAAACGGATATCAGGGACATGACGAACATCTTTGAGAACAAAAACTACACCATCTTCATCCTCAAATGCACATCTCCAATGGCAGCCGCCTTCAACACATCTCTATTGTCCATCTTCAACACTCCACAGTCGCTTATCATGTAAGTGGCAGATAGTACCCTGTTATGAGATACGTGCGCTGAAGCTCCTGAGTCCACCAGCCAAGAATTGTCATCATAGACGAGGTTTGTGATAACCTCATCACCTACGATAATCACATCACCTCCATTTATCGAAGCCGCCGCTGTAGTGTTCTCATCTTGCTTTCCCTTGTCGCCGTTCTTCTCTCTCTTCCAAGCGAAACAGTTCCGCTTGATGTGGCCCTTCTTGCCACAATAGTAATACTCTGAGTCCTCGTGCCGACCCTTGGACTTCCTCCTGCTCTCGTCTCTGCCACCACCTAGACCCCTACTTTTGCCCCATCCGTGGCTCTTTGAAACTAGTGCCTCAGAGTGGTAGGATGTGGATGAAGTGCCCTGAGAACGACTCCGCATCTCTTTATTCAGCACCCCGTTTTTGGCAAACTCCAGACTAACTACGCCTTATGGAGCAGAAGCGATCATAGATACTCGTACGGTCTCCCACGAGTCTGGCAATGTACACAGCATCCATAGTCCCTGAACTTCGTCATCGAACTTGACTTCCATCGAAGATAGCTGGTCAACCACGCCCTAGAAATCACTCAAGTGATTCGTAATAGTCGCCATATCTTTGTACCACAGACCCATCATCGTCCAGATCAGGAACAACTTGTTTACGCTGATCTTCTTCGCATACAAAGATTCCAGCTTATCCCATAACGTCTTCGCATGCTCAATATTGGCAACGTGATTGTACACGTTCTCGTCAACGAACTGCCTGATATATTCGCACACCCGTATGTGCTCGAATTTCTAGTCCTTCTCAGATTTATCAACTGGTCGCTCGGAAGCAAATACGGGCAGATGCAGCTTCTTGATAAATAATAATTCTTTCATCTTGCTCCTCCAATAATGATAGTTGGTATAACTCCACCTTTCTGATATTAAAAATTTTAAAAGTTTTATACTTTGATTTAAACAATTTGGAAATTTTATATATGTTAAAATATATGTGAAGTTATATATATTTATAGTTATCATTTTAATTTTCAGGCTTTGGGATTAAATTCGTTTAAATCCATCATTTAACCTTGGCCCATCACTGGAAGGCCCAAACCCTATGTTTATTAATCCGAAGGAAGAGTAAATCCTTCCTTTTCTTCTTACAACTGAGCAAATGATTCTTTTGATTCAAAAATTCTGTAACTGTCCTAACAACCTACATTGTTCCACTCGCCCATCAAATTTTTAGCGCCATCGAATTTTTTCCCCACCGACTCTAGATGCCTATTTAAACTCAAATACTTCAGATCTAGATCTATTTGTTCTCTCCTCCGAAATTCTGAAGTTTCGTTCTGAAGAAGGAAGCCATGGCGTGGATGAGTGGAGAAAAAGATGACCATAGCTTTTGAAGATCCCTGGGAGATTTGTTCCTCGTCGACCGGCTCAAAGAAGGTTAGATCAATATGCAAAAATCAAATTACATCTAGAAATTCTTTGATTCGATTACTTTTGTATCGAATTTCTGATCTAGATCTACTATCATTTCTTCATATTAGAATCCTTTCGAAGATCCTTTGGGAAACGTTGGAGAACTCTGTTAAGATCAAATTTTCTTGATTCACCATTGGGATCTCAGTAGTGAGTATCAATGTCTTCTCTCAATCACATTTTTTTTGTTGTTCCCGAAATTTCTTCTAAAATTCTAATTAACTTATTATAGGAACGTTGTTCCTGATCTGAAGTGCAGATCAGATCTAAACTAAAGTACAAATTAGGTCTAACTAGGGATTACAGTAAGTATTCTATTTATTGATTCATTCTCTTATGAATTCAACGATTGGTTGAGTAGGGGATGAACAATCCTTGAAATGCTTTCCTGTTCTTCCATTTGATTTAAATCAGGAGAGTGAGATATCAACTTGGCTTGGATTTAGTACTCGACTCCTAGCATAGTGTTAGATCTACGGATTCGAATTAATTTTTGAAGGTACTTTCTAATCGCCCAATATTTTGATTATACTCGAATACATGTTTACACTCAGGCACTATAGCACTCGTATCAGTAGAGTATCAGGTTTATTATGTATTAGCTTGATTACTGCTAATTCAATAAGTTGGATGTGAAGTTGGACTGAGATGTCAAATGACCATGAACTTGATCAATAACAAGTCGTAGGAAGTTTTCTAATCTATACTTTGATAACCATGGAGTATCCTAAATTATAGGACTAGGGTAGCATTCTTTAGATATCAGTTGTTAAATCAGTCCGGATCACTAGAGACTGGATTGAATGGGAGGCTATGATCCTCAATGATGTACTATGGGAATCATAGTTGAAGTTCAGTCCTGGGTATGTCTACCTTAGTATCAATTTATGAGCATACATTACCTTTACCTTGTGTTCGAGACAGTGTTTGAGTTGAGTTTAATTGTTTCCTTCGATCACTGAGAATTATCTCTGTTCTGAGAAGTTAAACAGAGAATATTGGAGAACTGCTGAGTTGTAACTTGAGTGTAAGGATGGGGGTTTGTGAGATCATTACTGGACAGGTAGATTCATTGCAAACACCTTAGTATCAGTTCAACCTTGCAAATATATTTCATGTTATGGTTGCAATTGTTTACTCTCAGTTAAATAAATTTAGGTAATTGCAATCATGCTTGTTCTTTCATTGAAAAGTTGAAATGAACCAATACCTATAGCAGATTATTCACCTTAAGCTACATTAATTGGGTGATATCAGTCCAAATTGGGTATTGTCCTAGAATAGACTGAACAATAGAGTAGGTTTTTGTCTCAGTGTAGTTCAGGATTGATATATCACAAGTATTACATCTTGTATGCTTGAGCATGATGTTGGACTGATCTGGATCAGTCATAGTAAAGACTGAAGTTATCAGTCCTAATGATTGACTGGAACATTGGAAATCAGGGCCACCTGTGGACAGAAAGTAGTTCAGTTCTTTCCCAAACTGAATTGCTATGGTATCATGTGGGACTGAGGCACTTTGGGACTGATATTTGATTATACTGTTGGACTGTTTAGAAGTGGATATGAGGTGGAATGTTGGACTGTTTAGAACTGAGATTAGGACTGTATATTAATCTGAGAATGCAGTAAGGATTTTGTACATAGAAATCCTCAGATGGAAATCATTAAATGTATTGGTATGATTGGTTCAGCCTATTAGGACTGCATAATACTCAGAATTTCAACTATCAGTTGCTTCCAGGGGTCTCCATACAATGGAGTGGTGGATTCATCCATTTGTACCTGTTTAGGCTGTTTCCTGTTACCAGGAAATTGGCAAACAGAGTAGGTCAATAATTACAGTAGGTAGTGTTCTCTAGCATTTGTTAAGCTTTGATTGTTCCTTCATTTTGAATATAACCTGGGAACTGTCAAGTAGTAGCAGTACTTGGGAATAGGCTGGAAATATGTGTCCTGATTTGGAATGAAGATATCAGTCCCACCTTAGGGACTGAATTGTTATAATACCCTGTTAAGAGACTAATTGCAGAACCTATTTAGGAATGATGTCAGGCTATAGTTAGGATGGGAGGATAGCTGAGAAGGGTTGGTTCGTTCACTCCTACTTTAAGTTAACTTAATGTGCTCTATTTTCATTAATAGAATTTTGTAGTTAATTAGGAATTATAAGTATCATTAAGATGTTGGCCACTTAAGGATCATGGCACATGAAGTTGAGTAATAATGAAGAGTGAAGATTGTTATCTCATATTTTAGGTTGTATATAGATATTACCTTAGTTATACAAATGTAGAGATTAATAGGACTTAATAGATTTTGTATAAACTAAGGATTTTGTTAAGAGATTTTCTAGATTATAAATAACTACTTTACATTGTTGACTTATCAAACTGTAAATTATAAATAGGAGAATTTCCAGCTTTACTACCCTTTCTCGATCACCCGGAGCAAGGCAAGTATACTCCTCAGACTTGTTCATTTCTTATGTCTTGTATATTCATCCTTGTATCTCCTTGTTGACACGATGTATCATGATATTGTCTGATTTCATGTTTCATGGATTACTTGTGTCTGGGAGGAGAAATACTATAGATTTGTGATCAAATCCTGTTACTATTCATGTGAATAACTTAGGCCCCGCATCGTGCACGCGGGACCAAAGCTGTACCACTTCATGTTCATTGCATCTACCCAAACCGATCACACAATCTAGAAGTTTTTCAATATTACACATGTCAGGATTCAGGTTGTATTTCAGGATTTATGTTGTATTTCATATTCAGGTTGTACTTCATGTTCTGGTTGTATTTCATGTTTAGGACTCTTACCATGTTCCCTGTATTTACTTTCAGTATTTTCTGTTCAGTTTCATGTCTTGTCTCATTTCCTGTACTTATATATATTTCCTATTCTTGTTCATACCATGATGTTTATGTTCATTTCCTTGGATATACTTAGCTCCGCTCCTGATTAGGATATGTTGCAGGTGAGTTGGAGGCCCTGTGCGATACGTATTATGGCGGGGAGCCATTAGATGCAGGAGAGCTAGCTGGAGTTGCTCTTGACTTAGAGGCTGCAGAAGCCTAGAGCTTACCTTAGTATTTCTATATTATTTCCTTGTATTGAGACTAGTAGACTTTCTGTCATTTGCTGGAATGTAATAAATTCTGAGATATGTATCTGGATTTAGGATTCGTTATAGATGTTGTGTTCACATTTACTCTTGTATATCTGGTTAGTTTTCTTTAGTATTGTACAGCTTACTTTGTCGTGTCTATCGACGAAGGCTGGGCGTGTCCGACTCGTATCCGATTATTCGGGAGCGGATCGTTACATGTTTTTAGTGGTGGCCCATGCAGGTTTATCCTAATGATACCTAGGTCTTAGCGTACTATTGGGAGACTTGATTACACTAGGGAAACTTGATCATAGCATAGGAAAATCTAGAATTAAGGGTATATCAAGTTTTTCAGGTGCATTAATATTATAAAAACATTATTTATTAGGTTTTAGGGTTTGTCAATCAACGAAGTTTTCTTTCTATTTCAGGATGATCACTACGAGGAAGATCGCGGATCAGCTCGGAGTTGCAGCAGCTCAGATCAGGCCGCACCAGATATTCCGGCATATCAGCTTCCACCAGCGCCTCCTATCTTTCCACCGCTGTCCTCGATGATGATGTTTGACGGCGCCTAGGTGATGGTAATGTTCCAGCAGTTTATGGAGGCCCAGAATCACCAGGCAGCACAGTTCAGAGCGACCGTTGTCGACGCACTCAGGACTCGAGAAACGGCAGCACCGGCACCAGTAGCACCTCCAGCACCACGAGCACCGAGACCAGGAACGACCAAGGAATACCAGAATCTCTGCCCGATGGACTTTTAGGGCAATGAGGGTATCATCTATGCAGACGAATGGCTGGAGAATACGGAGAGGACCTTGAAGATGGCGCAGATCCCAGATGAATTGAAGGTAGAGGTGGCGAGCATGCGGCTGTTCGACCTTGCCAGAGCCTGGTACCGTGAGGAGCCCCAGTTGGAAGCACAGCAGGTTCTTTGGGCAGATTTTAAAACTCTGTTCAAAGAGAAGTTTTTCCCAGACATCGAGAGAGGCGAGCTTCAGATGCAGTTCGAGGCCTTGCAGAAGGGGACGATGTCAGTGGCGTAGTATACTTCAGAGTTTACCCGACTCAGCAGGTTCGCAGAGAACCTAGTCGACACCCTAGAAGAGAGGGCCTGGAGATTCAAGAAGGGCCTAACCAGGGAGCTGAGGTACGCAGTAGCTATTAGCCAGGCGACTACTTACTCGAGCATCCTCAAGATCGCCCAGGCAGTTGAGAAGGAGATGGAACCGAGGCCCAAGAGGGATAGGGACATCGGTATCAGCAGTTACCAGGCGCCAGCGAAGAGGGTACAAATACAGACTCAGACGAGGCTAGCCCAGCAGGCAGCAGTTCAGCACTGTCCTGCCAGAGTTCCAGCAGTTCAGCATCAGAGGCAGCAGGGGGTCACTTGTACATACTGTCATCGGTCGGGAGACCACGTGGAGGTATGTCGCAAGAGGCTTGGACTTTCCCTATTCTGCGGGTCAAATGCACACCAGATAAGAGACTGTCAGCCGGCCACAACTAGACTAGCAGGAGGACCCCGAGGAGATGGAGGACCACCACCTGTACCATCCAGAGCATTGCCTGCTGTACCCTAGAGAGGAGGAGCTCTACCACCCCAGCAGCAGAGGTTTGCACAGCACCAGCAACAGCAGAGGGAAGGACCACAGCGGGGACGTGCTTATGTCATGGCCGCAGTTGAGGAGGAGGAGGAAGCTCCAGATGTTATCACAGGTTCTGTTATTATTTATTCATTTTCTTCCATTGCCTTATTTGATTCTGGAGCCACACATAGCTTTGTATCATATGAGTTTCTGCATAGACACGGCTTCACACCCAAGCCCACTAGGAGGAACTGTCGGATTATGACCGGAGGAGGGGTAGTGCCAGTCAGTGAGATGGTGGATTGCCCTATCACTGTAGCTGGATGGAAGCTTAGGGCTCAACTTCTAGTGATGCTATTGCCCGGATTTGACGTAGTCCTTGGCATCGACTGGATGAGCGAGCAGTTTGCCGTAGTAGACTGCCATGAGGGAAAGGTGACTTTTAGCCCGCAATGAGTTCCACCATTCGAGATCAGCAGACGAGTTGCATAGAGGCCAGAGGGAGTCTACTTCGGATCAGTTACAGAAGACCAAGAGTTGCTGCATCCGCTGATTGTAGAATATCTGGACGTCTTCCCCGAAGAGTTGCCAGGATTGCCGCCAGATCGAGATGTGGAGTTCAGCATCGACATAGTACTCGGATCAGCACCGAAGTCTCAGCATTGCTACAAGATCAACCCGAAGGAAGCTGCAGAGTTGAAGGCTCAGATTGATGAGTTGGAAGGCAAGGGTTTTATTCGGTCCAGTGCTTCATCCTGGGGAGCACCGGTACTCTTCGTGCCCAAGAAGCATAGGACGGTGAGGATGTGTATCGATTGTCGTATACTCAATAACATCACCATCAAGAATAGATATCCGTTGCCACAGATAGATGAGCTGTTTGATCAGCTGAGTGGGGTGAAGGTCTTTTCCAAGATTGACCTTTGGTTGGGATATCATCAGATGAAGGATCGGGAGCAGGATATTCCGAAGACAGCTTTTAACACCCGATACGGCCAGTATGAGTTCTTGGTGATGCCATTCGGACTCACCAATGCCCTAGCAGTATTTTTGAACTTGATGAATAAAGTT
Organism: Iris pallida; assembly: GCA_029216955.1. Taxonomy (NCBI): domain Eukaryota; kingdom Viridiplantae; phylum Streptophyta; class Magnoliopsida; order Asparagales; family Iridaceae; genus Iris; species Iris pallida. Next base: position 888,249 of record JANAVB010025200.1, on the reverse strand, counting down.
TTTCACAAGTATCTGGACAAGTTTGTCGTAGTCTTCATTGACGACATTCTGATATATTCGAAGACCGAAGAGGAGCATGTGGAGCACCTGCAGATAGTTTTGGAGATTTTGCGGAAGGAGAAGCTGTACAGAAAACTCTCAAAATGTGAGTTTTTCTTGGACCGGATGGAGTTTTTGGGGCATGTGGTGACTGGAGAGGGGATTTCTGTGGATCCCAAGAATATTGAAGCAGTGGAAGCATGGGCACCTCCCAAGTCAGTAGCAGAGATTCCTAGTTTCCTGGGGCTAGCAGGATACTATAGGAAGTTTGTGAAGAATTTTGCCAGGATAGCAGAGCCTATGACGAAGCTTACGCGGAAGGACGAGGAGTTCATCTGGAGCGACGCCTGCCAGTTAGCATTTGAAGAATTGAAAAGAAGACTCACCACAGCACCAGTTCTAGCTTTGCCATCTGGATCGGAAGGATTCATCATCTACAGCGATGCTTCAGGAAAAGGATTGAGATGTGTGCCTGAGCAGAACAAGAGGGTCATTGCTTATGCTTCTAGACAGTTGAGGCCTCATGAGAAGAATTACCCCACACATGACTTGGAGCTTACAGCAGTCATTTTTGCCTTGAAACTATGGAAGCACTATTTGTATGGAGAGCGAGTGGACATCTTCACGGACCACAAAAGCCTGAAGTGTGTTTTCACTCAGAAGGAGCTGAATATGAGGCAGCACAGATGGCTGGAACTCATGAAGGATTTCGACATCAATCTGTAGTACCACCCTGGGAAGGCGAATGTGGTAGCAGATGCTCTCAGTCGATATCCTGTTGCTATGTATCCCTCTATGGACCGGCATCTTCTGGAGGATCTTGAGAGCCTTGAGATTGAGATTATTCTTTCGGGAGTTGGAGGACAGCTGATGCACATTCAAATACAGTCAGGACTGATAGAGAAGATCAAGGAGACCCAGTTTCTTGATGAGGGACTTCGATGTCTCAGAGGCCAGGCAGAGACAGGATTGCTCGACGACTTCACTATTGTAGAGGATGGATCCCTGAGGTATGAAACTCAATTGTGTGTGCCCAAGGATTTGCGGAAGGAGGTGATAAAGGAAGCCCACCAGTCGCAGTATTCTATACATCCTGGATCTACCAAGATGTACAAGGATCTGCGAGAGTATGTTTGGTGGTATGGGATGAAGAGAGAGGTTGCCAAATTTGTTTTCAGATGTCTTGTGTGCCAGCAAGTCAAGACGAAGCACCAGAGACCAGCAGGACTACTCCAGCCTTTACCTATTCCGGAATGGAAATAGGAGCATATCACCATGGACTTCGTCTCTGGATTTCCGCGTATGCACAGTGGCAAGGACGCTATTTGGGTTATCATGGACAGACTGACGAAGTCTGCTCATTTCATTCCGTTCAAGGTTGGGCTGTCGACTGAGAAGCTTGCAGACCTCTACATGCGTCAGATCGTGAGGATCCATGGGGTGCCGATGAGCATCATTTCAGACAGAAACAGCCGCTTCACATCACACTTCTGGAGGAGTCTACAGCTGCGCTTAGGATCGCAGTTGAAGTTCAGCATCGTCTATCATCCACAGACAGACGGGCAGTCCGAGAGGACCATTCAGACACTGGAGGACATGCTACGAGTTTGCGCACTCGACTTCGGTGGTTCGTGGGAGGACCATTTGCATCTAGTGGAGTTTGCCTATAACAACAGTTATCAGGCTAGCATTGAGATGACGTCGTTCGAGGCACTGTATGAGCGGAGATGTCGCACACCTTTATCTTGGGACGACATTGGCAAGAGGACTTTGTTTGGGCCAGAGATGGTGGTGACTCAGCCGAGAAGATCAGACTGATCAGGGAGCGTCTTAGAGTTACACAGGATCGGCAGAAGCACTGGACGGACAGCAGCAGACGGCCACTGGAGTTCGCAGTTGGAGATAGAGTGTTCCTGAAGATCTCGTCGACCAGAGACGTCATTCGGTTCGACAGAGGCGGGAAGCTCAGTCCGAGGTACATCGGGCCTTTCGTTGTGATGGTACGGATTGGCGAGGTGGTGTATCGACTAGCGCTTCCAGCCAGCTTGGAGGGAGTGCACTACATTTTCCTCATGTCCCAGCTTCGACGCTACATTCCGGACTAGAGCGATGTGGTAGACTACTCAGAGTTAGAGGTGGGTCCGAGCTTGACCTACGAGGAGCAGCCAGTGGAGATCCTTGATCTGAGGAGAAGCGCCTGCGGAACCAGACTATTCCACTTGTCCGCGTTATGTGGAGACACCACTCTCCGGGAGAGTCCACATGGGAGCACGAGGACAAGATGAGAGAGCACTACCCTAGATTGTTTACTTGATTGTATTTTAGCATTTTGAATTTACATACTTTTCTCAATAAATATTTCGTGGTGTTTTGTGAATCAATTTCGGAATATTTCTGAATTTCGGGGACGAAATTTTTCAAGGGGGAGATATTTGTAACTCCACCTTTCTGATATTGAAAATTTTAAAAGTTTTATATTTTGATTTAAACAATTTAGAAATTTTATATATGTTAAAATATATGTGAAGTTATATATATTTATAGTTATCATTTTAATTTTCAGGCTTTGGGCTTAAATTCGTTTAAATCCATCATTTAACCTTGGCCCATCACTGGAAGGCCCAAACCCTATATTTATTAATCCGAAGGAAGAGTAAATCCTTCCTTTTCTTCTTACAACTGAGCAAATGATTCTTTTGATTCAAAAATTCTGTAACTGTCCTAACAACCTACACTGTTCCACTCGCCCATCAAATTTTTGGCGCCATCGAATTTTCTCCCCACCGACTCTAGATGCCTATTTAAACTCAAATCCTTCAGATCTAGATCTATTTGTTCTCTCCTCCGAAATTCTGAAGTTTCGTTCTGAAGAAGGAAGCCATGGCGTGGATGAGTGGAGAAGAAGATGACCATAGCTTTTGAAGATCCCTGGGAGATTCGTTCCTCATCAACCGGCTCAAAGAAGGTTACATCAATCTGCAGAAATAAAATTACATCTAGAAATTCTTTGATTCGATTACTTTTGTATCAAATTTCTGATCTAGATCTACTGTCATTTCTTCATATTAGAATCCTTTCGAAGATCCTTGGGGAAACGTTGGAGAACTCTGTTAAGATCAAATTCTCTTAATTCACTATTAGGATCTCAGTAGTGAGTATCAATGTCTTCTCTCAATCACATTTCTTTTGTTGTTCCCGAAATTTCTTCTAAAAATCTAATTAACTTATTATAGGAACGTTGTTCCTGATCTGAAGTGCAGATCAGATCTGAACTGAAGTACAAATCAGGTCTAACTAGGGATTACAGTAAGTATTCTATTTATTGATTCATTCTCTTATGAATTCAACGATTGGTTGAGTAGGGGATGAACAATCCTTGAAATGCTTTCCTGTTCTTCCATTTGATTTAAATCAAGAGAGTGAGATATCAACTTGGCTTAGATTTAGTACTCGACTCCTAGCAGAGTGTTAGATCTACGGATTCGAATTAATTTTTGAAGGTACTTTCTAATCGCCCAATATTTTGATTATACTCGAATACATGTTTACACTCAGGCACTGTAGCACTAGTATCAGTAGAGTATCAGGTTTATCATGTATTAGCTTGATTACTGTTAATTCAATAAGTTGGATGTGAAGTTGGACTGAGATGTCAAATTACCATGAACTTGATCAATAACAAGTGGTAGGAAGTTTTCTAATCTATACTTTGATAACCATGGAGTATCCTAAATTATAGGACTGGTGTAGCATTTTTTAGATATCAGTTGTTAAATCAGTTCTGATCTCTAGAGGCTGGATTGAATGGGAGGCTATGATCCTCAGTGATGTACTGTGGGAATCAGAGTTGAAGTTCAGTCCTGGGTATGTCTAGCTTAGTATCAATTTATGAGCATACATTACCTTCACCTTGTGTTCGAGACAGTGTTTGAGTTGAGTTTAATTGTTTCCTTCGATCACTGAGAATTATCTCTGTTCTGAGAAGTTGAACAGAGAATATTGGAGAACTGCTGAGTTGTAACTTGAGTGTAAGGATGGGGGTTTGTGAGATCATTACTAGACAGGTAGATTCATTACAAACACCTTAGTATCAGTTCAACCTTGCAAATGTATTTCATGTTATGGTTGCAATTGTTTACTCTCAGTTAAATGAATTTAGGTAATTGCAATCATGCTTGTTCTTTCATTGAAAAGTTGAATTGAACCAATACCTATAGCAGATTATTCACCTTAAGCTACATTAATTGGGTGATATCAGTCCAAATTGGGTACTGTCCTGGAATGGACTGAACAATAGAGTAGGTTTTTGTCTCAGTGTAGTTCAGGATTGATTTATCACAAGTATTGCATCTTGTATGCTTGAGCATGATGTTGGACTGATCTGGATCAGTCATAGTTAAGACTGAAGTTATCAGTCCTAATGATTGACTGAAATATTGGAAATCAGGGCCACTTGTGGACAGGAAGTTGTTCAGTTCTTTCCCAAACTGAATTGCTATGGTATCATGTAGGACTGAGGCACTTTGGGACTGATATTTGGTTATACTGTTGGACTGTTTAGAACTGGATATGAGGTGGAATGTTGGACTGTTTAGAACTGAGATTAGGACTGTATATTAATCTGAGAATGCAGTGAGGATTTTGTACATAGAAATCCTCATATAGAAATCATTAAATGTATTGGTATGATTGGTTCAGCCTATTAGGACTGCATAATACTTAGAATTTCAACTGTTAGTTGCTTCCAGGGGTCTCCATACAATGGAGTGTGGTAGATTCATCCATTTGTACCTGTTTGGGCTGTTTCCTGTTACCAGGAAATTGGCAAACAGAGTAGGTCAATAATTGCAGTAAGTAGTGTTCTCTAGCATTTGTGAAGCTTTGATTGTTCCTTCATTTTGAATATAACCTGGGAACTGTCAAGTAGTAGCAGTACTTGGGAATAGGCTAGAAATATGTGTCCTGATTTGGACTGAAGATATCAGTCCCACCTTAGGGACTGAATTGTTATAATACCCTGTTAAGAGACTAATTGCAGAACCTATTTAGGAATGATGTCAGGCTACAGTTAGGATGGGAGGATAGCTGAGAAGGGTTGGTTTGTTCACTCCTACTTTAAGTTAACTTAATGTGCTCTATTTTCTTTAATAGAATTTTGTAGTTAATTAGGAATTATAAGTATCATTAAGATGTTGGCCACTTAAGGATCATGGCACATGAAGTTGAGTAATAATGAAGAATGAAGATTGTTATATCATATTTTAGGTTGTATATAGATATTACCTTAGTTATACAAATGTAGAGAATAATAGGACTTAATAGATTTAGTATGAACTAAGGATTTTGTTAGGAGATTTTCTAGATTAGAAATAACTACTTTACATTGTTGACTTATCAAACTGTAAATTATAAACAGGAGGATTCCCAGCTTTACTAACCTTTCTCGATCACCCGGAGCAAGGCAAGTATACTCCTCGGACTTGTTCATTTCTCATGTCTTGTATATTCATCCTTGTATCTTTTTATTGACACGATGTATCACGGTATTGTCTGGTTTCATGTTTCATGGATTACTTGTGTCTGGGAGGAGAAATACTATAGATATGTGATCAAACCCTGTTACTATTCATATGAATAGCTTAGGCCCCGCATCGTTTACGCGGGACCAAAGCCGTACCATTTCATGTTCATTGTATCTACCCAAGCCGATCACATAATCTAGAAGTATTTCAATATTGCACATGTCAGGATTCAGGTTGTATTTCAGGATTTATGGTTGTATTTAATGTTCAGGTTGTACTTCATGTTCAGGTTGTAATTCATGTTTAGGACTCTTACCATGTTCCCTGTATTTACTTTTAGTATTTCCTGTTCAGTTTCATGTCTTGTTTCATTTTCTGTACTTATATATATATTTTGTTCTTGTTCATACCATGATGTTCATGTTCATTTCCTTGGATATACTTAGCTCCGCTCCTGACTAGGATATGTTGCAGGTGAGTTGGAGGGTCTGTGCGACACGTATTATGGCGGGGAGCCATTAGATGCAGGAGAGCTAGCTGGAGTTGCTCTTGACTTAGAGGCTGCAGAAGCCTAGAGCTTACCTTAGTATTTCCATATTATTTCCTTGTATTGAGACTAGTAGACTTTCTGTCATTTGTTGGAATGTAATAAATTCTGAGACATGTATCAGGATTTGGGATTCGTTATAGATGTTGTGTTCATATTTACTCTTGTATATCTGGTTAGTTTTCCTTAGTATTGTACAGCTTACTTCGTCGTATCTATCGACGAAGGCTGGGCGTGTCCGACTCGTATCCAGTTATTTGGGAGCGGGTCGTGACAGTTGGTGTCGTTCAGGTTCACCATGCGCACAGGCTTCGCATCCATCTCTCCCCTCTGGTTTTTCTGTCAACTCCTGACACCCTTCTGAATTCCAGAACCTGGCTCTGATACCACTTTGTTGGAAAAGAAGCACAAAAATCTTTCCCCAAACCAGAGAGTACTTATGAGAGAACCGAGCAATACAACGCACGAACCAAACACCAAAACACAATCCACACAGAAACAGAGAATTTTTGACGTGGAAAACCCTTAAAAAAAAACCACGGGACGATCGGAGTCCAACCCTTAAGAAGCCTTCACTAACGAAATAAAGGAGTACACCCTCTACAAACTTCTTCCTATTTAAGACGGATCCCCACAACACTTGGAAGCAAGAAATATTGATTACAAGGCTACGAAGAACAAAGACGACGAGTAGAGATTACCCGAACACGATTCTCCTTCGAAAACGGTCTTCAATCCTCCTTCTCTTCCAAAGTTGCAATGACACTCTTACCTCCTTCTTCGTTCTTTTTTGATCGCCAATATCCTTGATTAGGGTTAGAAAAAACCATATGTAAACCACCTAATCCTGCAGTGAAATCTGGACCGTAGGATACGATCCAACGGTGTAAAAAATACCCTGAAATTAGCCTCAGCCCGACGACACAAAGTTCAACCAGAACTCTGTGTGGTCGAGCCAGAACTGTTATGGACACCATGGGACCGAACTCGGCCCGAGTTCGGCCTCTCCTGTTCCAGAAGGTTGTATGGTGGCTCCCGAGCTTCTTCTCCATCTCCAATTGGTCTCGTCACCTCCCCGAGCTTCTCTGACACACAGACGGCGCTCGTCGCACTCCGGGTGTTCTCCACATAGGTTGGGAACCCCACCCACTCCAACAGAAACTAACCTTCAAAGGCAGTTCCTTCCTCTATTTTGAGTTGATCTCCTTCACGTAGATACAAATATCCATAAAACCAGATGCTTTGTCATATATATAAGCTACCATTTAGTTTGTGTTGCTGAGACATGCTCCTAAGGAGACATGGCAACTGAAGTGTGCCGGGAAGGGGTTGGGGGGGGGGTGTGGTGTCGAGTGACGTGCTAGTGGTACTACTTGACTTGAGTGCCAGCAAGAATTTTACCTTGGCGATTTACTAAGGTTTGCTTGTTGGTCATTAAACTAGATAACAGCTTCAAAGGAACTCTACTCAAATGGGCACCCAACAGCTCTCACATCCTTTAAAGCAATGTATTTGTGGTTCATATTAGCTATCAAATATTGCATCAATGAGATGACAAACTCTTCCAGCAATAGAAATTAGAAACTATGAACTATGCCCCATATATATAGAGCAAAATCATGCATCCTACTACAAAATTTATTCAAACATCATACTAGGGATATGGATAAATCACATAGCAATACATCTACTTGCAATGAATGAAGTACCACCACTAGCCTCAAGGGCAGCAGATAGGAAAATAATCATATACCCTAATAGTCCTTAAGGTTCACTTAGTATAACATAGTTTATAAAGACGTATTAAGCTCTTGGAAACAAGATATGATGTATACTTAAATGAAGAATCTTCCACAAAATGTAAATTATATGACAAATAAAGAGTAACAAGATAATAATGTATGCCAAGGCCCACTAATATAATGAAAACTTGGGGTGCCGCAACCAAAAAAAAACATACTTTCTTTAGGACCATGAAGTTCCATTCAACTCGCTAAGTCCATCATTGATGGTCTCCATCGAATAGTCACTCATCATCTTATTTACCAAAAGAAAATTAACCTTTAGTATAAAGTACTCGAAGAAAACATAGTATGTGAATACATTCAGTAGTTCATATTGTTTAATAAGCAACAACTTACAACTTCATGACATCCATACCCCGCCTCTTGCTCGGAGAAGACATCTTCTAGGAATATATGCCTATTTTCATATTGTTGCATGTTCAACGTCAAATCATCAGCAGATGCAAGAGCAATAAAACATACTACCACTTACAAATATCGACAGCAGTATAATAGTTCAGTAAAATAGCAGAAGGCAAATCTGGATATGACAAGGTGAAGTCCTTTAAACCTTATTGATATAAAAGTTCATTAAAAATATGGCAAAACTGTAAGAACCACATATCGACTCCCCTTCATTGTAGATTTAAGGAGTCTCAAGTAGTTAACATTAAACATGGAGCTTAATAATAGTATTTTATATCTGACAATTTGATCCAACAGGCTCAATAATTCTGGAGAAACATCTTATGTTGGCTTCTCAACTACATAGATGCTCATGCTACTCTCAAGAGACAAGAACCTTAGTTGTAGATTTGAAGTCTCAAGTAGTTAACATTAAACATGGAGCTTAACAACAATATTTTATATCTGACAATTTGATCCAACAGGTTCACTAATTCCCGAGAAACATCTTCAGTTGGCTTCTCAACTACATAGATGCTCATGCTACTCCCAAGAGACAAGAACCTACATCTCCTGAACTACTTATACACATAGCTAGCACTAAAGATTTTTATTAGAAAGCTTGATGCATAATCTAGTACATCAAACATGGTTGATCTATTGTAAAATAAAGTTTCACAAAAGAGGAATTAAAATAATGCAAGTATATCCTTTACTTGGATATCTCAACATGGGCAAAGTACCGTGTCAGACACCTTTCCATTGTACTGATACAAATAGATTCCCTTCTTCTTTACAAAAGGTACTTTGCCTTCTTAACGAAGATATTAAAGGAGAATATATTAACGAAGGTAAAAATCTGCTGGAACCCTTGAACATGTTCATTAGACTTTCGAACACCGTTGGAGGTATGAAAGTGGAGGAAGAAGACGAGGCTCTTTTACTTCTTACCTCATTTTCCTCTTTGTATAAGCCCAATGTGATTACACTTTTGTAGGGGAAGGATGGGGTGAAGCTGGAGGATGTCACATCATCACTTTTATCTAATCATTTGATGAAAAACCCTTCTACATAATCACTTTATCTAATCATTTGATGAAAAACCCTTCTTCCGAGGGTGAGATAGTGGGACAGATGGAAGGAAAGTTTTCCTAAGGGACCGAAAATAACACTATCTCGATCGGCCTCAAGGAAGAAGGCTGTGCAATATTATTAGTGGAAGGAGATTATCTACATCACGAGAAACTACTTACAACATGCGGAGAAAAAAGAAGAAGAAAAATGATCATGAATATGCGTCAATGGTGATGCAAGTGCATGGTAACATTTGGGATGATCTGTTCACTTGTCTTCCAATATAAGAAAGCTACTAATGCGTGGATATTAGATTTTCGTAACTGACTACACATACGCTTGGATGCATCTTGTTTTGCTTCTTAATTTGGAGGAGAAGAGTGGCATTGTTTGATTGGACGATGATTTGGTTTCCTAAGTCGATGGTGAATGTACAGTAAAATTGAAGTTACACAATGAAAATGTACACTAAGTTTGGAACGGTACTGTATGGTACGAATTGAATGGCGTGCTAGACTTCACAGACTACGGGTCTAACAAGAGTGACACATAGTGGCATTATGCTCATAAAAGGAGAAAACTATAGCACAGTTTACCCGTTGATAGGTGCCACTGCTCAAGGTGGTGCTCTATGATTTCTACAGAGACGGGGTTGGATATTTGGGATGGTTCGTCTACAGCCGGTCAACCTTCCGTGGCTCAGGGAGTCAATTGTCCATTGATCCATGTACGACAAAGATGATTGCACAATGCTATTACATGACGATGTTGCGGAGATCAAGCGGGAATTCAAGCTCAACTCAAGTAGTGATCTAACTCTTATAATAGCCTTGTAACCTTGTTTTAGTAGTGATCTAACTCTTATGGTGGTTATTACCGATTAGAATCTTCCAAGTAATTCTTGTGTTTTCTGTGTCTCGTACTTTGATTATTTTCCTTCAAAAGTCGTCCACGGATACTTCGTTGTGGTCGTGAGTTTGACAAAGGTGTCTATATAGGGGAATAGATTTCGTGTCGTCAGAGGTGTGTATATAGGGGAATAGATCCACTTTATTCTCGACACCCTCTTACCAAAATTTCGGGATCTGTCCCTCCCCTGAATTTGACAACAATGGAGATTGATTGGGAACATCCTTTAACCTTCAACAAGGCCTAAGAGCCTCTATAGCAATCTACCATCTTCCCCCTCTTCCTCCAGACTCTAATGCTAATCAAATTGACATAGGGTTCGTCGCAACTACAATTCCAGATGTGGATCTACAGTTAGAGACGGGACCAACCAGACCATTCCCTAGGAAAATTCTGAGTGAGCGCTAAAATGTTGGTGTATGTACATACATTCCAACCTGCCCCTTAAGCAGAACCATTCTCTTCTTTGCACGTATCTAGCAAGTGATCTAATCAAGAATCAAGAAACAACTAACAAATTCCCAGGCAATACAATTCAGATGCAATCACAAATACTAATCAATTTCATGAGCATGTAGATTGACCAAAACACAAGAAACATCAATTCAAGAAATGGGCTTTGATCACAGAAACGTACACTAGAGAGATTAAGAGGAGGATGGAGGGGGCTTACATGCAGTGGTTTATTATCTATACTATTATAATATCCAAATAGCTGGGGTATTTGGATTAAATTGTTTACATAGATTTTTAGATATTAATTATTTTTGTCTTAGGATAAAAATGTCTTTTATATCCACTCATTTTAAATATTCAAATCATCCTAATATAGTCCTATCTTTTAGTATGCACGAACTCATGTTCACTTTTTCTAAATATTAACAGAATGCTTCGTCTATTTTCATCCTCTCTTTCTCTCTCTTTCTCTAAATATTAACATAGTACTCCGTCTATTTCTTGGTTTCTCCTCTCACTACAAAAAGGTTAGTTTTTTATATTCTTTTTTTGGAGAAGTTAATGTCTTATATAGATAACTTTTTTATGATAGCTGTTTGGTGTTTTTCGTGAGATTTTATTATAATCTTAACAATCTCATCTTAAAAGGGTTTCTACATATCAAATTTGAATATGTCCCATCCTTCCAAAGTCATCCACGTTAGAAATGTTGGCCACAAAATATAAGACTACACCAAAAATAAAATTCTTCCTTTGTTTTGAAAAAAAAAATTCTCATTTTTGTCACGTCCCCCCACCTTTTTTTTTGCAGAGTGATATGCACCAGTTGCTGTAGCGCTTCGACGGCATCACGAAGGTCGTCATGCTCCACGCGAAAAACTAGGTTAACGTCATCATGTTGTGCAAGCTCTGCAGTAACTCAGCGCCCACTTCATTGAGTTCGAGGTGCTAAGAAACGATGCGCTGCAGGCCCACGACTTGAGCAGACCGGTTCCTTAAGAATTTGGTATGGCAAGTAGTTAACACTCACGAATGAAGAGGTCCGACACATCCCTCTCCCATATGCTTAATGTTTACTTATCATGATCCTCCATGGGGTTAGCATGTTTGTGCATTGCTAACTATACTCTTCTGTTTCTTCGTAAGTTTTGGTGTCATGAGAATGCAAATTTTCTTGCTTTTGCTTAATTAGGCTATTATGACTGTTTAATTTTCGCATACTTAATGTTTTGACTAGGAATTGCAATCCTGAACATTAACAATGTCAAATTTTTAGCTCTTTGTTTAATAACAAGGCCTTCATTTTTGCAAATGATTGTCATCTTACATATGTATATATATTTTTTCCCTATTTTAGGGATAATTTAGCAAATACCCCCATTCCAATGTTGAAACTAGCATATACCTCCACTATTTTTTATCTAGCAAATGTTGGCCCATTGGTCATATGGTCAACCTGATTTTAATAATTGATCAAACTCTGTCTGGATATTTGAAGCTAGTCAGGATATATCGGACTCTTGGACATGAACAAGGACAGCTATCTACACAGTTCAAGACCGAAGCTATGTTTGCCTGTTCGAGTCTGTATTTCCTTTAAGCAATGTATTTTTTATTTTATTGAGTCTAGAAATACGTTGTACACCGAGTCGTACTGGCAAATAGGCTATTCTAAAATGTTTTCAAAATACTTTTAAAATGTCCTTTGTTTTGAAAAATATTCTTTTAAACAAAAGCTTCAAAAAGGTTTTCAAAAAGGTTTTCAAAAATCCCCAAAAATTGATTTTAAAACCCTAACCTAACCCTGACAGAACTCGGCCAGAGTTCGGCCAGAGTTCGGTTGGTGGCCGTTTGATTTTTGAATTCTTTTGAACTTGGTCCTCCTGTAGTTGCGGATTTGACCGAGATTTCCTCATCGAGTTCTACCGAATTCTGCCCGAATTCTGCCAGAATTCTGTCTTTGGAATTCCTATAAATAGAGAAGGATTTCGATCATTTCAACTCACTCATTCACTTTCAATCTTCTCTCTATCTAAAGATTTCAGTCTTCCAAAGAGTTTTCTTGAGCTTTAAATTTCAGATCCCAAGCCAATTACAATCCTCTAGTCGATTTGCCAGTGCAGTACGGTCTAGAAGTTTCTGAGAGATTGTAATCAGAAGGCTTGATTGAAGAATACCTCTTCACATTTGAAGTTGGACGAGTTCTTCGTATCAAAGCTCGCGTTGTAGAAGTTGCAAGGACTTCGTAAGAAAACTTGCGGTTTTGCCAATAGTGAATTCAACTGGTAGCAAGAGTTCTACTGACTGGATTAGTCCTCAACAGAGGGAAACCAGTATACATCGCTGTCTTTGCGTTTGCTTTCTTATCTCTGCCTTTACTTTACTTAGTTGTGATTATTATTCTGTGATCTTGCTGCTAACATTTTTTAATTAGCAATTTTCTGCTGCCTACTCTATTCATCCCCCTCTAGAGTATTGTGCTTTACGATTTCGTTCCTACAATTGGTATCAGAGCGGGTATTACAGGTAAAGCAAGGTAACAGTGCAATTATTTATTTATTTTTATTAACTGTTATATAGATCACAGCACAACACATGGCAACTATGAAATTCACAAGTGAAGGCCAGGCCACAAACAGACCTCCACTGTTTGATGGTACGAACTATACCTATTAGAAAACACGGATGAGTTTCTTCTTGAAATCTCTTGACTTTGATTTATGGTCTATTGTTATTGATGGCTATCAAAAGCCACCTCGTATAAATGTTGATGGAGTTTTAGTTGAAAAACCCCATAGCAGATATACAGAGGAGGAAAAGAAAAAGGTCAGTCTTGACGCACGTGCTATTAACGCTCTATTTTGTGCTTTAGACAGAACTTAATTTAACAGGGTGTCTATCTGCACAACGGCTAATGAAGTGTGGAAGCTACTTGAAGTCACACATGAAGGCACGACTCAAGTCAAAGAATCAAAAGTCAGCAGACTTACTCAAGAGTATGAGGTGTTCAAGATGAAGCCCAACGAAACAGTCACTCAAATGTTCGAAAGATTCTTGGATATTGTAAATCCTTTGTCCTCCCTAGGCAAAGAGTACAGTAATCATGAAAAGATTCGCAAACTCCTGCGAGCACTTACCAAGAACTGGATTCCGAAGGCTACTGCAATCATTGAAGGGAACGACCTCACAACTATGTCCCTCGAAGTACTCATGGGTAAGCTACTCACTCATGAACTGGAGCTACAAGATTTGGAAGAGCCTGCACCAAAGGAGAAGACGATTGCTTTCAAGGCTCAGCACAAAAAAGCTGCTGAAGGTGACTCAGACAGCAGTGAATCTGATGCTGAAGATCAAGCTCTCCTAGCAAGGAAATTCAAAAGATTCATGAGATATGAGAAGAAAGCCAAAGAAAACAATAGCAGCAACAACTGGTATCAAGATGATGCTGTCTGCTACGGCTGCAAGAAGAAGGGACACATAAAGAAGGATTGTCCTACAAACTCATTATCAAGCAAGAAGAGCAACAGGTATGAAAAAGGAAACCTGAAGAGATCAACATCTAGAAGATATGCCAATACCAGCATATGGCATGAAAGTGAAGCCAGCGACTCAGAAGACGAACAATCAGAAGACGCTGCAAACGTATGCTTTATGGCATCCGATCAGGTACCTACTGAACCTGTAGTTGATACTTATGATGACTTCACCTTTGAGCAATTAGGAGATGCCTTCAGTGAACTGATGACTGATTACAGGAAACTGCGTAGCAAGTATCAGACCTCTAAGAAGGTACTCAAAGAGTACAAAGGTGAAATAGGTAGACTTACCGACCTACTAGCTGAGGTTAGAAATAATGTTAGTGAGTCTGGTGAGCTTTCTTCAATAAAGCTCTTATTACACGAGACTACCAAGTCATCTGAAGAGAAAGACAAAGTTATTGACCAACTCAAGGAAGAACTTTCTAAAGAGAAAAAAAGTCTTCAAAGTGCACAAATCAGAATGGAAACACTCACTTCTGATTATACTAAGTTGTATGACACTTCCAAAAGATTGGAAATTAGGTTAGGAAAACAGCCTGAGTCTGCTGCCTCCTATCATAGCACGTGTCACTTACCGAAAAATCGGAACATTTCCAAGCTAAACACTGTCAGACCTAACCCTATCAAACCTTTACCCCAAAAGGTTAAGCCCAAACAGGATTATAGGTATGCTTTCTTCTATACTAGAAAACCTAAACCTACCAACCATGCATACCACTCAGCTTTCAACACTCGACATGCAAAATGTCACTATTGTGGCCTCATTTGTCATATTTTATCTGCATGTAGAATCAGAAGCTTGTTGATTTAAATATTTATGCTTGGATACCAAATGCTAACATTTCAGGACCCTACAAGAAATGGGTACCAAAAGTTTCATCTGCAAACTGTATTGTAGGTGGAACACCCTTCACATGCTAAAAGCAAATGGATCCTCGACAGCGGTTGTTCACGGCATATGACCGGTGACGCTACATTATTTGCAACACTGTCGAAGAAAAAGAAGGAAGGCTATGTTTCCTTCGGTAATAACTTGAAAGAGTATATTATTGGTATCGGTGATATTGGTAAGTCTCCCTATCCTGTGATTAAGGATGTCTGTCTGGTTACCGAGTTGAAACATAATCTACTCAGCATAAGTCATCTAGCTGATCATGGTTATGGCATCAACTTTGGCAAAGACAAATGTACTATAGTTGATAGCTCAACTGGTAGTACTATCTTTGAAGGTATCAAGGAAGACAACATATATGTTTTCTATTTGTTGGAAGAAACTAACATTTCAGGTAGATGCTTAATGGCTAAAAGCGATGAGAGTCATCTATGGCATATGAGACTCGGTCACGCAAATATGGACACAATATCAAGATTATCCACAAAGAAGCTAGTACACGGTTTACCGGACATTACATTCAAGAAGGATTCGGTATGCAGCCAATGTGAAAGGAACAAAGCTACCAGATCCACATTCAAATCAGTAAACGTAGTATGTACTACTAGACCTCTACAATTACTTCATATGGACATATTTGGTCCTAGCAGAGTTGCTAGCCTCGGAGGTAAACTTTATGCTTTCGTAATTGTAGATGATTTTTCTAGATACACGTGGGTATATTTCTTGACACGCAAGAATGATGCATTATCCGAATTTGTCGCATTTTGCAAGAAAGTTCAGAATGAAAAAGGTTACATGATCACTCGTATAAGAAGCGATCATGGTGGCGAATTCGAGAATGCAGAGTTTGAGCAATTTTGTGACACACACGGTTTGTACACGAGTTCTCCTGCCCTAGGACTCCACAACAAAATAGAGTTGTAGAACGTAAGAACAGAACTCTATCCGAAATGGCCAGAGTGATGTTAAACCAGTATAGTCTACCCAAATATTTTTGGGCTGAAGCTGTCAATACAGCTTGCTTTGTTCTCAATAGAGTTCTAATTCGACCCAAATCGGAGAAGACTCCATTTGAGTTATGGTTTGATAGAATTCCATCTGTTTCATATTTTAGAATATTTGGTTGTAAATGCTTTATTCTTAATACTAAAGACAATTTGGGAAAATTTGACGAAAAGGCCGATGAAGGTATATTTTTAGGTTATGCGGCCAAGAGCAAAGGATACAGAGTCTTCAACAAACGAACCATGATCATCGAAGAGTCAATCAACGTCACTTTTGATGAACTGAATCAAATGACTATCGATGACAATGACGAAGATCCAACTGTACCAAGCTCAACAACAGCAGATTCTCAACCAAGCTCGGCACTAGCTGATCCTCCTAGAGAAGATCCAGGAACCAGCTACCTTCAGAGTCTGTCGAAAAGATTAAAATTTACAGCTGATCATCCAAAGGATTTGGTAATTGGTAACATTACCGAAGGTGTAAGTACTCGTACATCCAGTAGAGATATTATTTCTAGTGTTGCATTTATTTCACAGCTAGAACCCAAAACTATTGATGAAGCATGTAGTGATAGTTTTTGGATAGATGCTATGCAAGAGGAATTAAACCAATTTGAACGGAATCAAGTTTGGGAACTTGTTCCCAAGCCTATTGATCGTTCGATCATTGGCACCCGTTGGGTATTCCGAAATAAACTGAATGAGAATGGTTTAGTGACTCGTAATAAGGCTCGACTCGTAGCTCAAGGATACAATCAAGAAGAAGGTATCGACTACGATGAGACTTATGCCCCAGTTGCGAGATTAGAATCCATTCGCATGTTATGTGCATTTGCATGTTTTCATGATTTCAAATTATTTCAAATGGATGTCAAGGGTACATTTTTAAATGGTTTTATAAAAGAAGAAGTCTTTGTAGCACAACCTCCAGGTTTCACAGATTTTAAAAACCCTGATCATGTTTTCAAGTTGAAGAAAGCTTTATACGGTCTGAAACAAGTCCCTCGTGCTTGGTATGATCGTCTAAGCTCTTTCCTACTTGACAACGATTTTTCAAAAGGCAAGGTTGACACTACACTTTTTATTAAGTCTTTTAATGGTAAGCTTCTTTTAATACAAGTCTATGTAGATGATATCATATTTGGATCTACTGATGAATCTCTGTGTCAAGAATTTTCTAAGTGTATGCAGAATGAGTTTGAGATGAGCATGATGGGAGAGCTGAAATTCTTTTTCGGACTGCAAATCAAATAAACTAACAATGGGACGTTCATAAATCAAGCCAAATACACAAAAGATTTGCTAAAGAAGTTTGACCTGGACAATGTCAAACCTATTGGCACTCCAATGGCAACTTCAACAAAGCTTGATATTGATGAACAAGGCAAGCCGGTCGACACACGTAAGTATCAAGGTATGATCGGTAGTTTACTTTATTTAACTGCTAGTCGTCCAGATATAATGTTTAGTGTTTGCCTGTGTGCACGTTTTCAAGTTAATCCAAAGGAATCACATCTGTGCGCAGTTAAGCGTATCTTTCGATACCTTAAGGGCACTTCTTCTGTTGGCTTGTGGTATCCCAAAACTAAGTCCTTTGACCTTACTGGTTATTCGGATGCAGATTTTGCTGGATGCAAAGTTGATAGAAAAAGTACCAGTGGCACATGTCATTTTTTAGGCAAAGCTTTAGTCTCATGGTTTAGTAAAAAGTAAACTTCTATAGCCCTATCAACAACAGAGGCTGAGTATATCGCTGCAGGATGTTGTTGTGCTCAGATTTTGTGGATGAAACAAACCTTGGAAGACTATGATTTATTTTATACACATATTTCTATTTTTTGTGATAACACGAGCACTATTAATTTGACTAAGAATCCGGTATGTCATTCTCGTACTAAATATATCGAGATTAGACATCATTTTTTTAGAGATCATCATCAAAATGGAGATATTGACCTTGTATATATAGATACTGAGAATCAATTAGCTGACATTTTCACAAAACCTCTAGCAGAAGATCGTTTCAATTATTTACGTCGATGTAGGATGTGAAAATTATGACACGCTGACATGAGACTCAGTCAAAGCCATACGCTCAGTCCAAGCCATACGCTCAAGGCCATACGCTCAGTCAAGGCCATACGCTCATCTAAAGGCCGTACGCTCAGTGAATATTTTATTATTTTCTGAGATGACAGCACAGCATGTATTTAATAAAGAATGAATCTGACACTTCGTCTTTCGTGCAAAGACAGCTGTCCAATGAAGACTAGCCGTCGTATAGGTTTTCGAAGAGTCGATTTTGTCTTTTACGAGGACAGCTCAGCATTTCTCATAAATGTAAAAGCCATCATTACTGTCAGTTTTGACAGTCTGTCAGCCATCATATCCGCAGTCACGACGCTCGAGAAGATTTTGTCAGTTATTGGAAGATATGGCGTATCAAAGAAGATTAATGATGGCCACGTGTCTACTTATTCAAACATGCCACGTGTCTACTTATTTCTCATACGACTTCTTCCAACTAAGTGAGCGTATGGATCTCATACGACTTCTTCCAACTAAGTGAGCGTATGGATCTCATACGACTTCTTCCAACTAAGTGAGCGTATGGATCTCATACGACTCCTTCTCAACCAAGTGAGCGTATGGATTCCATATGACTCCTTGACAAGTGAGCGTATAGTTTCCATACGACTCCCTATTAATAATGTGAGCGTATCAGCTTTGTATGGTTCTACGCTGTCCAAGTCAGCGTATGCAAGACATGTGCCTTCAAAGCTAGCATATGACTCTTCTTCTAAGGCAGCGTATCACAGCAGTTATGTCCAGAATGATTTTCAACGAGCAGTTAACACACGTTCTCACGTGTCCTGTACTCAGTTATCCACTTCTTCAGAAGTTATGCAACGTGGCATTCATGCCATCAATCTCTCCTGAATATGCTCCACTACTTTCAATCGCACGCTAATGTGTCTCCATCAGAATTTGTCACGCGTCCCTGCAGTTATGCACACGTCAAGTAACTACCTGAGCGTATGCTTAAGGACAGTTATCCTGAACTCTATAAAAGAGAGTTTCTTCATCTTCATCAGACACTACAGTCAATTTCAGAGAGAACAGAGAGATTGCCCAGTTGCTGTCCAAGTTCTTCAAAGTTCGAGTCTTCTTCATCGTATCGTCCAAGGGATAAAGTAATCGTCTTCTAGATTAGATTCCTACAGTTGTAATTTTCTCAGATACACAATAAATAAAGTAAATTTATTTATGGAAAACAAATTGGCGACTCTGCTGGGGAAAGCTGTCTCCTCCAACGAGATAGCAACAACTCAATGCGATACTTCGTCGATCGGCTTGACAAAGAAGACGATGGTTGTACAATTCGACCAATCGGCTTATGAAGAAATGCTCAAGGCGAAGGAGGGCCGCACTACTTCCTCCGCTCTTCTTGCTGCCAAGAAGAAGGGACGCTCCGTCTATGTCCCTAAGTCTTCTGCAGCAGTCCGAGACGCTTCTGTCACTTCTCATGCTGACAAGAACACGTCTTCAACTTCCATGAAGCATACTTCGGCTTCTCTGAACACGGCAACAGTGGCTTCTCCTAGTCACGCTGACAAAGTTGGTTCTTTAACCAAGTCAGCGTGTACAAGGAAAACCATTTCTGGACATGTCAAAGTCCCTTCTCCCTCTACTCTTACGACAGCAGTCGGCTCTTTAGCCATTGATGACTCTGAGCGTATGGCATTCAAAGGGCAGCGTACGACAAAGACAGCGTACAAAAGCCAACATCAGGCAGCGTACGCTAAGCCAAAGCCAGTGTATGCTAATAAAAAGGCAGCGTATGACCAGAAGTCCAAACTGAAGTCAGCGTATGCTAACAGATACAGTCCTTTGACTGTTTCTCAAAATCAAGCTGGGGGTTCTCTTCCACAGAACATACAAATGATTCCCCCTCAACTTGTACATCTTGTGCCAACCAAGGAGAAAGACTCTTTAGTCAACTCCTCTACTCCTAAGGTCTTTACCTCTGGAGTTAATTTGACTAGTACTCTTACTAGATCAAACAATGGAAAACGCCTTTTGGCTAATTCCTCCAAAGATGGATTATTACCGACTCCTAGTCAGAATAATACTCATCTTCCTTCTCTCAAAATTTCTCTGTCTGAGAAAGGCAAATTACAAGTATCCAAGACTGATATCAAAGTCAGATCTCCTATGGATCTTCGTAATAAGCTTAATCAGAATCATCTCGGTTCTACTGAGACAAGTATATTAGACCCTGATGCAGAATATGCCAAGAACTATGTGGCTCAAATTAATCAGTCTTTATACACTCAGGAACCAAGAAGACAGAAGAACAAAAGACAAGTTTCTACACAGAAACGATCTTCAAGTACTTCCCAATCTGTTCCTACAGATCTCCGGGAGTATTTGCAAAATAAACGGAGAATTGACACTCAGTCAGGCTATGATATTGCTCATATTTGTCATGAAAAGCATGGTTGCAACTTCCAACCTCGAGTTGTAATTCAATGTTGTTGTTCACCAAAAAGACAATCTGTTTTCGAACGGATTCAATATGAACCAATGTTGGATGAAGATGAACCTCTTTATGCTTATGTCAACATGACCTCCAGAAATATTGGGGGTAGCATACGGTCTGATGCTATATCAGACTCTGAAGATGGTGTTTATCTCGGCACCCGATCCAGGACCGGAGCCTTGGCCAGAGCCTCTTCTTCTTCTCATCCAAGTGGTAATCCGGAGATCACAGAAGACTTCCTTGGAGAATCTAACTTTCCAGTATTGACTCCCGTAAATAGCCCCGGGAAAGATACTGATTCACACAGTGATGATTCAGAACAGACTATTTCATCATCTATTCCTCAAATGATTACCACTTACATGGCAGAGGGCAATCATGAACCTTCGACTAGCACCGAAGCTCATGAACAAAGGATTTCTTCCTTAGAACAACAGTTGCGAGCTATGGCAGATACATTGAATGCTATGCACACTCTTATGCAAGCTCAGCATCAAACTCAGCAAGTCCAACAGACAGCTCCTCCAGTTATATTAAATACTCCTGTTGTTCCAAACCCGGAACCCTCTACTATTCCGGGGGTACAATCTAATGTTCCTGTACAACCTACTCAAAGTCAGTCTGGAGCTGGGGGTGGTACATATGCTGCAGTTCCTCCTCCCAATTACACTCAACAAGTTACAACTCCCCAATCTTCTGGAATTGTTTCTGAAGAGTTAAGGAATCTCCGAACTCAATTCGAGGCATTCAAACAGAAGGATGGTTTGCAAAGGTTAGGTATCAAGCAACCTTACCCGATAGAATGGAAGCAGGTATCGTATCCACCAAAATACAAACCTCCGACCATCTCTTTCTTTGATGGGACAACCTCCCCAAGTCAGTTCATTAATCATTTTGAAGTAATGACTGATCAACTGCAACCAAGTGATGCCCTCCTTACGCGGGTGTTCGTTGGATGTCTCAAAGGAACGGCTTATGAATGGTATAGAAGTCTTCCTGATGGGTGCATTACCTCATTTGCCGGTTTTAAGCAAATGTTTCTTGAACGATTCTATGAAGGGCTTAACGACATGACCATGTCAGCCCTCATAAGAATTAAACAGAAAAATAACGAAACCACCGAGGACTTCATTGAAAGATTCAGAAAAGAAGCCCTCAAAATGCCTCTCGGAACTCCCGATGCTGTTACCATCGACACTTGCAAGTCGAATCTCTTACCAATTATCATCATGTGGACAGGGTCCACTCAGTTCCAAGATTGGCCTTCTTTCATTGTCAGTGCCAAGGCTGCCGAGGTCAGTACTGAGACCTTCAAGGGTCTGGGGGTACAAATGACTCCCAAGGAATCAAATCAGAGTGCTAGCAATAGTACTCGACCCAATAATCGCAAAGGTAAAGAAGCTCTTGAAGTCAATCTCCAAAGCAGTAGTCAAGAGGTAAAGACTACCCAAGCTACTCCAGCTCCAACAAATCAACAACAGAAACCTCCTCGGCCGAAGGAAGAATATTCTTTCGAAGATGATGATGTTCAAGGTATCTTTGAATGCTTGCTCAAAGGTAATAAGATTCAATTGCCAGAAATTAAAAAGCCTGATGAAGCCAATAAGACAGATCATCCAAAATACTGTCCATATCATAGAATGCTGGGTCATACAATCCGGTCTTGCTATGTATCAAAAGAGAAGATTCAAGAGATGATTAAATCAGGAGCTGTGACACTGACACCCAAAGACAAGACAGTCACAGCAAATATAATTTCAATGCAGTTCGGTGACTTCCCTCCCTTAATGGTAGAAAGTGGGATTGTTCCTATCCCCAAAGAACTCTCGAAGTTGTAAACATCCCACCAGCACAGAATGACGGACTTGTTCCTGTTACAACTAAGAAGGGAGAGATCATGTGGATTCACCCGGATTTAATGACGGAGTTTGAAACGTCTTCCTCTTCTCCTCGGAAGACTCTATCATCTAAAAAGAAGCTCGGAAAGACTAAGTCATGCAATGTGACTTCTAGTTTCACACCCGATTTTTATCTAACCTCTACTTTCATCTCAGCAGGAAATTCACTCCCTACAGAGATAAAATCTGTACCTCAATTTGAAGATAGGTACAAGCCTGCTTTTCATCTATACAGTTCACAATCTCGTAAATTGATGGCGAAGATGGGTTATGATCTAGCCACTGCTCCTGGTTTGAATTCAGGCAAGGGACTCCGAACACCTTTGGCCATCACTATGAGACATAATCAATCTCGTGTTGGCCTTGGTTTCTGGAATGAAGCTCTCATCAAATATAAAAGAACCAAGAGCAAGATAAAGAATTGCAACATGGTTTCCATAGACCCTGAACCAGAATCTGAAGTTGAAGTTCATGCTGGAACTCGGTCAGGAAAAATATATCTGAAAAATTATGCTGAAATTCCTGAAGAAACTTCTGACGTCCCTCCAGTTACAGCTTCAACACCAGTCTCTACTGAAGAGCCTTTGAATATTCCTGTTGAGACAGTTCCTTCTAAACCAACAGCAGCTGACAAAGGCAAACAACAAGTCCGCTTCGATAAACCATTGAAGAAGTCATCTCCTACAGGACTTGAAAAGCCTTATAATTTTGATATATTGGCTCAACTAGCCAATACCCCAGCTAAATTATCAATCTTCGAGCTCTTACGCCTCTCTAAAGAGACTCGAGAAACTCTAAGTGAAGCACTACTGCAAGCAGAAACCTGCCTAACTCTTCTCAAGAAGTTGGAAACAGAATATGTTTCTCATTGCCATAATGTATTAGAATTTATTCCAAACATTACCTTTACGCAGGACGATATGCTGCTAGAGGATAATCGACATGACCGTCCTTTATATCATACAGGATATATTGATTCTATGAAGGTTAATCGTCTCCTGATTGATCCAGGATCTGCTCTCAGTATTATGCCAAAAGCTATGCTAGACGTACTGAAGATACCTGTACATAGCCTTTCCAGCACTATCACTACCATCTTGGGATTTAATCAAGGAAAAAGTGAGCCTTTGGGCAAGATTCGCCTCAAATTTCAAATAGGCGATCTTCGCACTAAAGTTACTTTTTACATCATCGACAATCATGGTTGCTCATACAATGCTCTGTTGGGGAGACCATTCTTGCATGAACATAATGTCGTTCCTTCGACTCTTCATCAATATTTCAAATATGTTGATGATAATGGAGAAGTTCAAAAGGAGGTTGCAGATCTCTATCCATTCAAGGGAGTTGAAACTTACTTCAATGACGCTCGCATGTACAAAGATGAATACTCAAAAGTCTTGCAAGCTATGGATAATGATGATGAGATAGTAAAAGTTGGCACTTTTGTTATTCCTGTAAAAGGGCGTATTACTCCTCCGCAGTCTGTTAAATCCTCTGAAGAAGGCTCACTGATAATTCCTGTCAGTGGACATACTACTTCATCACATGCCCAAGCTCCACAAAGTTCACTGATAATTCCTGTCAGTGGACGTACCACTCCCCCTCCATCTTCTCAGGCTAGACCAGATACTCTAGTCATTCCAGTCAGTGGACGTACTACTTATCCACGATCTTCTTCAAGGGAGCTCACCTCTTCTGAGCCTTTTGTTATCGATCTTAATCGAAACAAAACTTCTGATCGCTCTTCCTCTCCCCCTTTTGTCATTAATTTGACTAAGTCTGATAAGGCTCAGCCTTCTGTTGTAAATACAGTATCTAATATGAATGAAGCATCTCCTTTGCAGTATATTGATGTCTGTGATCATGTACAAAGTTATTTACAATTGCTAGATAACTTAGAGTCACTAACTATAGGGGTTGTTCAAACTCTTCATACAGACGTATCATTGGAATCCATACAAAAATCATACTTCGTGGTCCCTGCAAAAAAGAAGGGAGAAAATCCAATCTTCTTTTATAAAGGACCCCAGAATCCTCCTAACTTGGAAGAAGATGACATAAACGACGATACTGGAAGGTTACAACTGCGTCGCTACAGTCAACAATCCAAAAATATCATTAAGAATATGGGTTATGACTTTAGAACCAGTCTCAATAATGGAAAAGGAAGAAGAATGCCTGTTCGAATTCCTCCATTAAAATACGGAAGGACAAAATGTAGTTTAGGTTACATTACTCCTACTTCCTTTATCAACATAGTCCATGAAGATTCAAAATCCGATGAAGATGAACGATCTGAGTCTTCTGATTCCCTCTCTTGGGATTCTGACACGAGTATTGGCGATATCCATCGTTCTATTCTATCCATCAATATGGTCTCTGTTGATGGCCCGCAGGAAAATGATGAAGATGAGGATGATTTTGAAATATCACCCGAATCGGAACAATGGGCTCAAAGATTAGATAATCAATGGAAATTCAGGTTCGAGCAGAGGGAACCTCCTACCGAAGATAAACTGATCCAAATTGATGTTGGTGAAGAAGGTTCTCCTAAACCAATATTCATCAGTGAAAGTCTTTTAGAAACGGATAAGCAAGACATGATCAAGCTTATTCGTGATTATATCGATGTCTTTGCCTGGAGTTACGAAGATATGCCAGGACTAGATCCGAAGATTGCAATGCACAAACTCAATATCATGCCAAATGCTAAACCGGTCAAACAACAACAGCGACGATTTCGTCCAGACATCATGGATGCAATTGAAGCTGAAGTCAACAAGCTTATGGCTTCTGGATTTATTCGAGAGAAACAACATCCTGAATGGGTGGCTAACATCGTTCATGTCCTTAAAAAGACTGGCAAGATCTGGGTCTGTATAGATTTTCGTGATCTCAATGCGGCTTGTCCTAAAGACGAGTTTCCTCTTCCAATTACTGATGTCATGATCGATAACACATGTGGTTTCGAACGAATGTCATTTATGGATGGGTATTCGGGATACAACCAGATCAAAATGTTTCCAGATGATGAAAAATACACTTCCTTCAGAACGCCGATCGGTACATACTGTTATACAGTAATGCCATTTGGTCTCAAGAATGCAGGAGCAACATATCAGCGAGCAATGAGCACTATATTCCGAGAACATCTCCGGAAAATAGTCGAATGCTATGTTGATGATATTGCGGTCAAAAGTCGACGAAAGGAGGATCATATCCAAGATTTGAAGACTATCTTTGATTTAATGCGTCAGCATCAACTTAAAATGAACCCTACTAAGTCCTTTCTGGGCGTCTCTAGTGGTAAATTACTCGGCTTCGTCATTACCGCTAAAGGTATACACGTGGATCCCGAGAAGATCAAAGCCATTCAAGAGATGCGTCCTCCACGCATGTTAAAAGAGCTACGAGGATTTCAAGGAAGAATTGCTTATATCAGGAGATTCATTTCTAACTTATCAGGACGCTGCAGACCATTCAACAAACTTCTGAAGAAAGGTGTATCTTTCGTCTGGAACAAAGAATGTCAAAAAGCATTTGACGATATTAAACAGTATCTCATGAACCCTCCAGTTTTGGTACCTCCCGTCTCGGGGATACCATTCCTTCTATATGTTCGAGCCATGGATCATTCTCTTGGTGCATTACTTGCCCAGAAAAATAAAGATGGCCATGAACAGGCTATTTATTATCTCAGTCGCACAATGACGGGTGCTGAACCGCGTTATTCTCCAATCGAGAAAGAATGCTTAGCATTAATGTTTGCTGTTCAGAAAACGCGACATTATATTATCGGTCAAACGATTCATGTCATTTCCAGAGTAAATTCCATCAGGATTATGATGAAGAAACCTGGTATTCTCAACTCCAGACTAGCTAATTGGGGAATCTTGTTAGCTCAATACGATATGCATTATATTCCTCAGAAGTCAGTTAAAGGACAGGCTCTTGCTGATTTTCTGGCTGCTCATGCAATTCCAGAAGATTCTAAATTATATGATGAGATTCCTGATGAAGTCTTGGATTCAAATCTGATTTCTGAAGAAGTTCCTACCTGGCGTCTATTCTTTGATGGAGCATCTAGAATAGGTCCTAACGGCGATATTGTCGCCGGAGTTGGGATTGTTCTTGTATCCCCAGAAGGACTAACTATCCAGAGGGCTTATTCTCTAGATCAATCATGTTCAAACAATGTAGCCGAATACAATACATTACTCATTGGTCTTCAACTTGCTAAACATCTAGATATTCAATATTTGGAAGTTTTTGGAGACTCCAAGCTTATTGTCAATCAGATCAGAGGAACGTATGAAGTTCGTCATCAAGATTTGATACCTTATCATCGAGCAGCAATCTCTATAGCCTCATCTTTTGAAGGTTTCTTTATTGAACATGTTCGACGAGCCTATAATGCAGAAGCTGATGCTTTAGCTAATCTTGCTGCTGTATTAGCTATACCAATCAGACGTCAGCAAGTGATAGTGGTTTATAACCGAGAACTATTCTGTGTTGAGAATAATTTGGCTTTGGCTTTTCCCTATAAACCAGACGAAGATTCTTTCAACCTTGATGCTGGATTAAAGTTTGACAAAATATCCTCGTCTTCTTCCGATTCTACTATGGAATATGTCTTTTCTAATGAAACAGAAGCCATAACTAAAGACTGGAGACGCCCGTTTTTAGACTTTGTATTATATGATATACTTCCCGATAATCCGAGTGAAGCAGCGTCTATTCGGCGTAGATCTCTCAGATTCTATTATAATCATACAACGAAGACACTATATCGTCGGGCCTACGACGGTCTTCTCCTTCGATGCATCGCTGGTGAAGAAACACAACAGATAATCCGTGAAGCACATGATGGTGTTTGTGGAGCTCATCAGCCAGGTCCTAAACTTCAAGAGCGTATCAGACGTATGGGTTATTATTGGCCCACGATGGTGGCTGACGCTATTCAATATGCTCGGAAATGTAAAGCCTGTCAAATTTATGCAGACTTTATCCATCAACCGTCAGAGTTCTTACACCCAACAGCGGCATCATGGCCCTTTGAAGCTTGGGACATGGACGTCATTGGTCCCATCAACCCACCATCATCAAGAGGACATCGGTTTATTTTAGCAATAACCGATTACTTTTCCAAATGGGCTGAAGCAATCCCATTATCTGAAGTTAAAACTTCTAGTGTTATCAACTTCGTCAAACATCATGTTATCTATCGATTTGGTGTTCCTCGACGTATTATCTATGATAATGGACCGCAGTTCGTTAGTCAGAAATTTATTCGTTTCTGCGACGATCATCGGATTAATAATTTAGCTTCTACAGCATATAATCCAGCAGCTAATGGATTGGCAGAAGCTTTCAATAAAACAATCATCAAACTCTTGAAAAAGTTCGTTTCTTCCAACAAACGCAACTGGAGCGAGAAGCTTGGTGAATGTTTATGGGCCTACCGTACCACAGTTCGCAATGCGACCGGATGTACACCTTTCTCTTTAGTATATGGGTGTGAAGCTGTTTTTCCCCTTGAGATCCAGATTCCTTCTCTGAGAATTGCAATCTCCAATGAACTGACAACAGAAAACAATGATCGTCTTCGACTTCAAGAGTTGGAAGCTCTAGATGAAAAACGATTGTATGCTCAACAAAATATCGAGCTGTATCAGGCCCGAATCTCAAAAGCTTTTAATCGGAAAGTCAAAGTCAGAGCATATCAGAAGGGAGAACTGGTCCTTACTATCAGACGTTCTATGACCATGACACATATGAGCAAAGGCAAATTTGATGCGAAATGGGAAGGTCCATTCGTAGTAAACAAAGTCTTCTCTAACGGAGCATACTAGCTTGCCTCTATGGATGGGAAAGTCATGATGATGCCTATCAATGGCAAATTCTTAAAGAAATATTATGTATAATATTTTCATCATTCCCCAGCAAATATAAAATTCTTCTCTACAAAAGTTATTTCGATATCGTTATCCCAGAGGAAACTGATATTCCACCATGTATCATCTTCCCAGAGAATTTGATATTTTGTTTTATTAGATCCCCAGTGGTTTTAATAAAGATCTTGTATAGAAAATCATGTCCATATTACCTCTGAATTTTCTATCTCAGTATGTATCATATTTTCTATTTTAGGAAAATGATATCTCGTCTTTTGATTTCCGAGTCCAAAGATCATGGAAAATATAATTCAAAGATATCTTTATATCTGAATTCTGTTTTCTCTAATCAGTATTAAACTAAAAAATCTTTGGTTTAATATCATGATAGAGTTGCAAAGTTTATTTGTATATTCTATTCTATTGAAATATGTCATGTATTATTTACCTCTGAACATATTTTTCTACAAAAGTGTCATCCACAGAATTGAAATCAAGCCAAGATGTTCATTTCTTTAATCAGAATCAAAACATTGCTTACAATTGGATTTCAAAAAAAAAAAATCAGTACATGAAAAATGTAAAAGAACTATTTAGGAGGTGTAATGATCTCCTGAATACGAATGATTACATTATTCATCTTCTCATCATGAGCTTTCTTGATTCGCTCTGATGTTTCAATTCCAATCCTTCGTTGGTCATATTCCACAATAATAGAACTCCGGCGATTGGTTTCTTCAATCTGATTGATTTGCATTAATTCTCGCTCTTGCTATAAAATTTGACAGCGTTCAGCTTCAGATTGACGATCAGCAGCAATCTTTGATTGTTCTTTCTCCACAGAGGCAATTTGCTCCTGAATTCGAGCTAGCTCTTCCCTCAATTTTCTAAGCTCCTCAGCTCTTGACGCTTCATCCTTCTCTAAGCGCTCCATATTCTGACGAGTACTTATTATTTCTTCGTCTTTTGCCATTAACTCTTTAGAGGATTGAGCGAGGAATTCTGTCAGAGCAATATGCTGAGCTTGAGCTTCATTCTCCAAATGAGAAATTTCAGCTGCAGTCAGAGATTCAATATCCTCCTTTTTGGTCTCCCAGTATTTTTGGATGTTGGCTTCTAAATCATTCAGGAGATGTTCAAAGAAGACACATTGAGCCTCATAACCAGATTGTCTCAAGGCTGAACGTGGGAAACTAGTCGCTTCTCGAAGACTCGAAAAGGGCATAGTCTCATCTTTCATGAGTCGCCTCGAATATGTATCCAGATATGTATAAATAATATCTGAATACATCCCCATGACTTTTGCTATCCCTGTGTCAAAACTGGGAGTCGCTGCAATAATAGGGGAAGGAGCAGGAGGAGCTTCTATTCTTGGAGCTGAAGTTAGTGCCTTTGGAGAACTCGGCAGATGGGAACTCCCCTCACCCACTTCAGTTTGAACAAGTGGGGCTTGAGTAGAACGCATAGCCGGTGCAGTTCCTACAGCTGTTGAAATAAAAGAAGCATGATCAAAACCAAAAGATAAATAAAGCAGAGACAAGACAAAACTTTGATGAATAAAATATTACCTGGAGTTGGTTCATATTCAGTCTCCTTCGGATCATTCAATCCGGTTCTTAGTCTGTTCAGGGTACTTTCTGACACGGGATTTATTTCACTGCTTCCCGCTCCAGAAGTACTCGAAATTTGAACTTCAATTTCCAGATGCCTCTCCGGCTCTGGTGTCAACCCTGAGTGTTGACCAATGGTCTTCAGTGCATCGATTGGTGTTTTAGACGGTGATTCCTCGTCTATCTCCATGTCTTCTTCTCCAGACGAATGCGATGACGGTTCATAGTCAACTTGTTCGCTCTCTGAAGCTTCAACAATTGGATTGAGAGGAGTGGCTTCCTTCACTGATTCTCCCGAAATCAGTAAGTCATTAGCCGTTTCAGTCCGATGCTCGGCCTCTACCGCAGGTTGACTAATTTCCTGCGCATCATCGGCCATTGGTGGAACTAAGCCTATATCAGAAGGCCTAGAAGACCCAGCATTTTCAGGAATCTCTTCTTCTTCTGTCTTTACAGAGAAATCAAAAGCAGCTTGCTTTTCTGCAGCCAATCGCGTAGCACGATCGGTGGGACTCTCTGCATCCAGACAAATTACAGATTTAGTTTTTGAAACTATTACTTTCCTTCCTATTCTTCTGGTTAAAGGAACAGTAGGATAATTGTCAATTGGATTACTACCTGCTTCATCAACATCTTTGGCTTGTTCAGAAATAGGAGAATTCCCAGGAATAGTAATTCCTCCGCGACTTCGAGTCTCTGCTCGAGTAGCTCTTTTTGCGGCAGGACCCGCAGCACCTTTACTCCTCTTCCTCTTCGGGGTATTGTCAATAGATATACTTTCTTCAGCACTCCCGATAGGCACATGCAATGGTTGATGAAGGTCATCAGAGAAGAAAGTTTCCAAAACATCATCATCAACTTCATCGGTGGCCAGAGGATCTTCTTTGTCGTGACAATCCCTAGGCAAGGCGGATTTGGTTGATTTCTTTTCAACATGAATAAAGCTTTTACCTAAGATGCTAAATTTTTCATCAAAGGTGTTAGCTGATACATAAAATCTGGCATAGGACGCCAATATCTTAGCTCCTCTTCGATAGTTGACCGGATCTGGCATAGAAAAGGTAGCCCCTGTACCTTTGGCAATGTAATATAGCCAAGCTCTGGCACCATCAACCAACCCGCCTTGACGAGCAAAACACGTCGTTGCATTGCCCACATGCAACTGATCGTAACCAAATTGACGAGCAAATCTGCTCGGAAGATATGGCTCTAGATATGTGATGTTGTCACGGCAGCAAATTAAATGAGATGGCCTGATTCTTTTTAGCCATTCATGTTGGACATCATCCAACTCATTAGCACCAACGCCATCAATCAATCTCCCGGGCATAGTCTCATAGCCAATAGGGGGAGGAACACAGGTGAAGCTCCATAGTTCTCCCCTGTTCAAGATGGTTCTATAATCGGTTAAAGTATCATATCTCTATTTCGGTATGTGTTTGTACCTTTCAAGGAAAGTGTCATCTGGTCTAGCCATCTCAGCACTCATCAGAGATTCAAAATGAAGAAGCAGCCATCCAAACAAGTATGTAAAGGGCATTTCTACCCGAGGAAAGGACGTCAGGCTCTTCCGTGCCAATTCGAACATCCTATCTGTGTATGCCCTTAATCCGGCATTCAGACGGCAGGTCATTGCCGTTAATAAATCCATCTTATACCCAAAAACCAGCCGGACTGCTGCGAAGATGACTCCTCTGTGCATCCTGTCTGCCGAACAGGTGCCAGGAACTACAAATTTCCTCAGCCAAAGAGATATGAAACCGGCCAGATGACCTTCAACGGACAATTCTCGGCCACCCTGTTCAATATAGGTTTCTAACCTATCACCGGCCTTGTAGCTGTCGATGTCTTCTTCGACGATAATGTCATAATGATTAGTCTCCCGGATTAATCTGTTAATCTCGGCTTGACTCAAGGGCTTGAATTTACCGACATACTGCTCGGTCTTTTTCTTCTTTTGGACTTCGTCAGTGCGGCCTTGAAACAAATAAGCCATCCACTTCGAAGAATAACAATTGGAGTCCCCCTCTCCACCTTGTCCCTTATAAAAAGCTTTACAGATGCTGTAATGACACATTAATTCTTCAAATACATAAAGAATTAGTGGGTTGGCTGCAGAAATCTTATTCATTTCGTCAACAAAAGGGATATATTCTTCATATGGCAAATCTGCCGTTGGTAGCTAAGATATATATGCCATTTCATGAAGGGCGAATCCCATCTCGCCCTTTGGGGTCATGAAGGTGCCGGTCCGATAGTTATATCTCTCCGCTAATGCCAAAAACAGATCCGAATTCGGTTTGAAACCATAAGCAGTACACTTAATGGCATCATATAAACCTATCGCCTTCAACTGTGCACCGAAGTTCTGCAAAATCCATCTCACTAGAGCAGTCCATCTAGTGTTCTCTGGATTTACTTGACCAGTCAGCCTCATTGACTGTTTTGGGTAGATGGCATTCTTTAATTGA
Source organism: Iris pallida (assembly GCA_029216955.1). Taxonomy (NCBI): domain Eukaryota; kingdom Viridiplantae; phylum Streptophyta; class Magnoliopsida; order Asparagales; family Iridaceae; genus Iris; species Iris pallida. The sequence goes on along the minus strand of JANAVB010025200.1, from coordinate 855,653 downwards.
GCAAATTCGTTGGCAAAAATTGGGACTCTGACTGGTTTCAGCAGTACCGAGTCCTCAGGAGGGATGGTGGCAGGTAACAGTCCTCGCAGAGATGTGCCATGTGGTTCAGTACCACTGCAGAACCTTCCTTGACGATATCCAATCCACCCAGCCTTAGCTTGTCGGGATGGAGTAATATCCTACTTCATCTGTCTTTGCTGGCCCGAATGGAATAAACGGGCTATGTTGATACTCTTTGTCAAACCAGTCAAATACATAGGCTGATTTACATCACCATCCCTATAGTAACTGTATGATACTTTGTCCAGAGCAGGTTGGGAGTTCATATCAATAGCATCTCCAAAAAGGAATGCTGGCTTCAAATGGACAACACCATCTACACTCTGTAACGGCAGTCCACTCATCAGGTTCAGCAAAGTATCATCTTCCTGATTGGTCAACAGAGCTATTCTTATGGAAGGTCCATCAAATTTGGGAAAACGAACATGTGATAAATCACTTCTATAATTATTTCCCATACTTCCTTCAAATTCTGCTTCCTGAGCCAGAATATCCACTGCAAATGAAGAATAAAGTATTAAAAATCTTCAATGTCAAGAGATGATAAAGTTTAAACATACGCTCAGTTTTTACTAAGCGTACAGCTCAACATACGCTCAGTTTTTACTAAGCGTACAGCTCAACATACGCTCAGTTTTTACTAAGCGTACAGCTCAACATACGCTCAGTTTTACTAAGCGTATAGCTCAACTTACGCTCAGTTTTTACTAAGTGTATGGCAGACTCAAGGCTCAGTATACGCTCAATTTTCTTTAAGCGTATGGCAGATTCAAGGTTCAGCATACGCTCAGTTTTCCTTAAGTGTATGGTTGACTCAAGGTTCAGTATACGCTTAGTTTTCTTTAAGCGTATAACAGACTTTATCTTAAGTGAATAGTTTTTAAAAGTTCAGTTTATGATCAGTTTGAGCATATCAGCGTATGGTTGACAAGATGATCATCAAAAGTTTACGCTAACACAGGAGTTAGCGTATCTCAATGAGACAAATTGCCATAGCATATTCTTTTAAAAGATAGTGTATTTTGATATCTCTATCAAAAATACGCGTATCTTACAGATATACGCTCCAAACATATTTTTCGTAAAAACGAAAAACATGGAATACGGCTAAACCCTAAAGAGGGAAGCGTATTTGCTGACGTATTAACCCTAAAGAGGGATACGTTTTCTAAGTTTTGTTCTAACCAGAGCCCTAAAAAGGGAATAGTTATTTGTTCATCATCTTCGTCCTCACCATAAAGAGGTTTCAATGGCCGTTCACTGCGTGAAACACGCTGACTGGCCGTCTTCTTGGTAGTGGCAGTGTCGACGGCAGGATGAAATGACTCTTCAGGGGCTTTCCCCTTTCCTTTCGCAGTAGCATCAATCTTGGGTGCCATTAATGGAGATGGAGGTGAAGACGAAGAAGAACAAGAAAGATCTTGAGTTTTTGAAAGCTCTTTTCTCTCTCGAAGGCAAAAGCTCTGGTAAAGAAATAAAATAGGTGTTGGAAGACCTATTTATAGAAGAAAGAAAGTAGTTCAAACGGCGGATATTCTTTAAACAAAATCCCTAAAGATTTGCACTGATATTGAGGAAGATAACAAACTCATGCCAGCGTGTCAGGACTTATTCTCACTTTAAAGTTCAAAGTAATTTCGAACTTTTGAAATTCATAAAGTTTGAAAACTTTGAAGGGGGTCTTGTAGGGTGTGAAAATTATGACACGCTGACATGAGACTCAGTCAAAGCCATACGCTCAGTCCAAGCCATACGCTCAAGGCCATACGCTCAGTCAAGGCCATACGCTCATCTAAAGGCCGTACGCTCAGTGAATATTTTATTATTTTCTGAGATGACAGCACAGCATGTATTTAATAAAGAATAAATCTGATACTTCGTCTTTCGTGCAAAGACAGCTGTCCAATGAAGACTAGTCGTCGTATAGGTTTTCGAAGAGTCGGTTTTGTCTTTTACGAGGACAGCTCAGCATTTCTCATAAATGTAAAAGCCATCATTACTGTCAGCCATCATATCCGCAGTTACGACGCTCGAGAAGATTTTGTCAGTTATTGGAAGATATGGCGTATCAAAGAAGATTAATGATGGCCACGTGTCTACTTATTCAAACATGCCACATGTCTACTTATTTCTCATACGACTTCTTCCAACTAAGTGAGCGTATGGATCTCATACGACTTCTTCCAACTAAGTGAGCGTATGGATCTCATACGACTTCTTCCAACTAAGTGAGCGTATGGATCTCATACGACTCCTTCTCAACCAAGTGAGCGTATGGATTCCATACGACTCCTTGACAAGTGAGCGTATAGTTTCCATACGACTACCTGTTAATAATGTGAGCGTATCAGCTTTGTATGGTTCTACGCTGTCCAAGTCAGCGTATGCAAGACATGTGCCTTCAAAGCTAGCGTATGACTCTTCTTCTAAGGCAGCGTATCACAGCAGTTATGTCCAGAATGATTTTCAACGAGCAGTTAACACACGTTCTCACGTGTCCTGTACTCAGTTATCCACTTCTTCAGAAGTTATGCAACGTGGCATTCATGCCATCAATCTCTTCTGAATATGCTCCACTACTTTCAACCGCACGCTAATGTGTCTCCATCAGAATTTGCCACGCGTCCCTGCAGTTATGCACACGTCAAGTAACTACCTGAGCGTATACTTAAGGACAGTTATCCTGAACTCTATAAAAGAGAGTTTTTTCATCTTCATCAGACACTACAGTCAATTTCAGAGAGAACAAAGAGATTGCCCAGTTGCTGTCCAAGTTCTTCAAAGTTCGAGTCTTCTTCATCGCATCGTCCAAGGGATAAAGTAATCGTCTTCTAGATTAGATTCCTACAGTTGTAATTTTCTCAGATACACAATAAATAAAGTTAATTTATTTATGGAAAACAGTCGAGAATTAGGAATTTTGGACGTCAATAATATTAATTAATTTTGTTTTATGATTTTATTTCAATATGCAAAAACTGTGTTAGAGACAAGCCAATAAAGAGTCTGTCTGTCACCACAACTACGGTTGAAGCGAAGCGGTACTTAAGAGTTCCCCAATGAACCTTCGCCAGCTGGGACAGTACTCCTACAGCTAATCTGAAATAGTTGCTGTGTAATGATATTTAATCTATAAAATAATATTAATTATGTTAATTGAAGGTTGAAATTACTAATTTTTGAATTAAATATTTGAAATGAGCCAATGAAAAAGAAAGTTTTCAAACCAAACCCAGGCGAATTCGGCCAGACTTCGGACCGAATTCGGCCCGAGTTCGGTTGAGGGTGTCAGGTTATATATACCAGAACCCGAGAGCCTTTCTTCCTCATTGCTTCTAAACTACATCATAACCAGCAACAGCAGCCGCGAAGGAGCCCAGAACCCTAGTTCTTCACCACCCCCTTTCTTCTAATCCAAGTGGTGAAATCAATCCAAACTTTGGATTCGTGCGGAGTTCGTCGTTCTTTTCGACATACTTTGATTTCGGGAGGTATAACTCCATCTTTCTCCACTTTTCAATTAGTGCATATTTACTTCTATTTGCACAAATGGCACCTAAGGGATTCAACCCCTTTAAGAGGAAGAAGACAACCAACCCAAGTGAGGAAGGTTTATCTTCGGATCCACCGACTAATTACCTATTTTTGCCAGTCCAATCTAGCGTCGGCGCATTCGACGGGTTTTACTTTCAAACCCTAGACCAAGCCTTACTGTGGTATGGAGACTTCTCCATGAGATCCATATGCACAGGCGCACTCATCAAATGGACTGTATTTCCTGATCATCGCCATTTCTTTGAGGCATTAGGGTTACAACATTTTGTTAAACTCTGTTTTTCCGTAGCAACTAATGCCATTAGACTGTTTTACTGCAATATCATATTAAACACTTTTGATGTAAGCACACGTGTTGGAGGATTAGATATCAATTTCAATGATGTTCTCTTAGCGGAGATCCTTGGTATTCCCAACGAAGGTGAACCGCTTGTTGACATCACTGAGTTTGATTTCCCCGAAGGCATGACACTTACAAGTTTCAAAGCTGAACTTTGTGCACCTGATAGAGTTCGCTCTGGAAAGTTTAAGGCAAACAACATGAACTTGTTTAATTATGAATTGCACCGTATCATTTATTCTACTCTCCTTCCAAAGTCTACTTCGAAGGATAATGTCACGTCTCTTGAATTATCTGTTATGTATCACATTCTTAAGGGGATTCCATTTTTTGTCCCTAAGACCATTATTCAGATGATGGGACGTTGTCGTGCAAGAGATAGAAATCTCTCTTATGCGATGATTCTCCCATGCATCTTTCAGCGTTTCGACATTGACTTATCTACTTGTGCTCAAGACCCTGAGCCCAAGGTTCTCAAGTTATCTCGTCGCAGTATGACTGCATCTGCTCCTCCTCCTGCTCCTGCTACTGCTCCACCTCCTCCACCTTCTCAGCAGTATGCTATGACTTTTGAGGGCATACACCAGCACCTTTCAGATTTGTACGTCTCCATGACGGACATGGCTCGCGAGCGTGAGTTCCGCGACGTCACCCGTTATCAGGCGATTGCAAACTCATTAGCTGATCTTCGTTTCGCCCCGACTGGACATTCAGCCGGTTCCATCCTTAGAGATCCAGCTTTCTCTGGTTACCGCTGTGAGGATGAGGCTGTCCATGCCTACTTCCAGCCCGGTAACGCATATGATTGGTACCGTTCTGACCGTGCTCCTCCTCGTGATTATGTTGGTGAGTTTTACACTGGCGCTCCTCCTCACCCTTCTGGCGCGGGTACCTCTAGAGTTGGTCCTTCTGGACATGCTGGTCATCATACTGATGATGATGATGAGGAGGAGTTTTGATATGTTAGTTGATATGAGACTTAGACATTATCTACTGTACACTTGGAAATGCTCCGACATTCCAAGTTTTTCTATTTTCAGACTTTATTATCAGTATTTTTGAGGACTTGTACTGGATTTGTTTTATTTGATGTCATTTGAACATCTTTATCTGCATCTTTATTACTTTATGATTCACATCAGTTTATTTACTTAGCATTTCTTTATCTGCTTCTCTACTATAAACTGCTTGTGATATAATTCTTTTTAAAGTGCCTGAGTACATATACATGCCTGTGATGTTATGCAATTTTTCTTTACATATCATGATTATTTTCTTGTGTTTTCTTCACTATTTGTTATTTATGCATTGATTGCGGGGGAGTTTTTCTTCTTTTGCAATTATTTTGCTAAATGACAACGGGGGAGAAAATAAAGATCTAATATTCTTTTGAGAAAATGCAGGACATGAACAATTTTTGATTTTATTTCAAGCTTAAATGTTATATCATTTCATAGTTTGTCAATTATGGGGGAGATTGTTGGCCCATTGGTCATATGGTCAACCTGATTTTAATAATTGATCAAACTCTGTCTGGATATTTGAAGCTAGTCAGGATATATCGGACTCTTGGACATGAACAAGGACAGCTATCTACACAGTTGAAGACCGAAGCTATGTTTGCCTGTTCGAGTCTGTATTTCCTTTAAGCAATGTATTTTTCATTTTATTGAGTCTAGGAATACGTTGTACACCGAGTCATACTGGCAAATAGGCTATTCTAAAATGTTTTCAAAATACTTTTAAAATGTCCTTTGTTTTGAAAAACATTCTTTTAAACAAAAGCTTCAAAAAGGTTTTCAAAAAGGTTTTCAAAAATCCCCAAAAATTGATTTTAAAACCCTAACCTAACCCTGACAGAACTCGGCCAGAGTTCGGCCAGAGTTCGGTTGGTGGCCGTTTGATTTTTGAATTCTTTTGAACTTGGTCCTCCTGCAGTTGCGAATTTGACCGAGATTTCCTCATCGAGTTCTGCCCGAATTCTGCCCGAATTCTTTGGAATTCCTATAAATAGAGAAGAATTTCGATTATTTCAACTCACTCATTCACTTTCAATCTTCTCTCTATCTAAAGCTTTCAGTCTTCCAAAGGGTTTTCTTGAGCTTTAAATTTCAGATCCCAAGCCAATTACAATCCTCTAGTCGATTTGCCAGTGCGGTACGGTCTAGAAGTTTCTGAGAGATTGTAATCAAAAGGCTTGATTGAAGAATACCTCTTCACATTTGAAGTTGGACGAGTTCTTCATATCAAAGCTCGCGTTGTAGAAGTTGCAAGGACTTCGTAAGAAAACTTGCGGTTTTGCCAATAGTGGATTCAACTGGTAGCAAAAGTTCTACCGACTGGATTAGTCCTCAACAGAGAGAAACCAGTATACATCGCTGTCTTTGCGTTTGCTTTCTTATCTCTGCCTTTACTTTACTTAGTTGTGATTATTATTCTGTGATATTGTTGCTAACATTTTTTAATTAGCAATTTTTCGCTGCCTACTCTATTCACCCCCCCTCTAGAGTATTGTGCTTTACGATTTCGTTTTTACAGCAAATACCCCCACTCCTATATAAAACAGAAGAAAAATAAATTTAAAAGTGGGGGTATATCTTAAATCCATACTAAAAATGGGGGCATTTGCTAGTTTAAAAAAATATATTGGGGACACTTCCAAAATAAGTCATATTGGCAACGATATCAGCAACGCCGGTTAAAAACGTCGCTAATTTTGTTGTATTTAGCGACGAATAAAATTACGTCGCTGAACGTCACTATCAGCGACAGTTCACGAATGCGATATGGTTTGGAAAGCAAACATCGCGGTGTAGTCGGTAAACGTCGTTGTTATATTTTTGCCAGCGACGTTTAGCGACTCATCCACTAGAATGTCGTCAGTATATTAGTGGACATCGACGTTTAGCGACGTCTTTTGCGGACGTCGCTAAATTATTTCATATAGGGTTGCTGGCCGATCGACTTTTTATTATTCTTTCCCAAAATTTTCATTCTCCCGCTCTCCCTAAAATTTCTCTCCCCCTTCCCCTCTCGTCTTCGGTGACCCCCTCCCCCCGGCGAGCCCCTCCCTCCGACGCTGCTGCAGTCCTCCACCGTCGACGCCGCTGCTCCAGTCCCCTCCGTCGTTGCTCCAGTCCCGGCGAACCCGACCCGACCCCAACCAAGGCGGGTAACCCTAACCCTATCTCCCTTTTCTTGACACGACACAGACACATGCTGACACGGACACACACACGCTGACACAGACACGACACACACACGCTGACACAAACACATACACACGCTGACATGAACACGACACGCACACTCTGACACGACACACCCAAGCTGACACAGACACGACACACACACGCTGACACGACCACAACTTTACCTTTGTTTAGCTTGCAGTAGTTTTGAGTAGAACTAACCTTTTAATATACTAAATGTAATCAACGCATCTTAGAGTAGCTCAATGAGTGATTGGTTATGTAAGCAATCAATTGCATATAGAGAGTCTGAAAATGGCATGATATATAGTTTGGGAAGATGATTCTTGGACCATAATTTTGTTGGACTCTGATTTCTTTGCCAAGCAATGGTAGGAGGCCAGATTGAATGATATTGATGCAATCAACCTCTATTGTAGCAATACTTGGTGAACTATATACTAAGTACACTAATAATCAAGTAATTGAATGACTGAACTATAATCTCAAAAAATATAATTATGAACAAGAACAAGCAAAAAAGCATAATAGAAAAAAAAAAGATGGGAGGAAAATAAAAAAAATATAAGTTCAAGTTACCAATGTCTCCTTAGAGAGCAAAACCCTAATTCTTCCATTCTATCTTATTCTGAGCACTTGGTAGGGGTGAATTTGTATATGTTTGAGTGAGGGATGAGTGAGCTAGTGAGGGTTAATATATAATCTATATAGATAGATACATATATAAGGGTATATAAATATACAGTTATAAGTGCTAGCTAGGTATCGCCAAGTATTTTATGGTAAGTGCTAGCTTGGATACTCCGAGGTCAAGTTTGCCTTGTGGGCTCACAAAGAGCACATGACGACAGAGATATCATTATCTCTTATGTTAAGTGTCCGTGTTAGCCTGAAATCAAGTTTCCATGTGAGCCCTTCTCTGTAAATTAAATTTACTTATGCAAGCCTTTTGGGACTATCAGAGTTATACCAAAAAGTTGAACAACTTAGTCTTTTATAGATTTTTTCGGGAATCTAGTATAACGCTGATAGCCTCAAAAGGCTTGTATAAGTAAATTTTATTTTCAGGGAATGACTCACAAAGAACACGTGACCACACCTAAGTGCATATCGTAGTACCTAGAGTGTATAGAGTGAGTATCCTAGTAGTATATAAGATGAACGTGTGTATAGTTAGTGTCATAGGTATTTGAAACTGTATTCTAGTATCAAGATACAAGAGAGTATAGTTAGTGTGTATAAGCTCGAAGTCAAGTGTCCATGTCAACCCTTCTCTGACAAGTAAATTTACATCTGTAAGCATTTTGAGACTGCTAGAGTTCTACAGATTTCAGAAAAATAGGAGAAAAGATAAAGAACGAAAGGAGTAAAAAATCAAAAAAATAACAAATAAAAAAATCCTAGAAAAGAAAAATTATAATATTTGGCCTTTCTAGTATTTTTCTGAAATCATGTATAACTCTAACCGCCTCAAAAGGCTTGCAGAAGAAAATTTTCTTTGAAGAGAAGGGCTGATATTGAACACGTGATGACACTCATTTAATACTCATGGATCTATGCATCCATTTGGACAATATACTCGAATAATGTGCATCTATTTTGTAGAATTATCTTTAAATGGATATGTATTATTATTTGCTATATCGTTCGTGGATGTACAATCGTCATTCTGATAACATGTGCGATGTGCGAGATAAATTTATACAGGGGGTAGAGCAGTTCATGCAGTTCGCCAAGACGTTCCCTCAGTACATAGACTGTACCAAAATTAAGTGTCCATGTGTGAGATGTCGCAACTTAAAATATTATCCAGAAGTGGACGTGACATATCAGTTATACTCTAGAGGTTTTATGCCGAATTACTATCAGTGGACCTCACACGGAGAACTTATGCCTTTAGCATCGGAGCCAGAGCCTAATTTGGAGCCGTATATGGATGTCCATGACTATGCTGATTACGATGAAGGGTGGATGAACATGATTTTCGATGCTGCGGGGCCTAGTTTCGATCTGGACAATCATGATGCGGCTGAGGAGGCACCGAATGCCAATGCTGCGAAGTTCATAGAGTTGCTGGAGAATGCAAGGACTCCTTTGTATCCTGGTTGTGAAGATCATTCACCGTTGGAGGTGGTTATAAGATTGCTGAGCATCAAGTCCGATTTCAATATGTCTCAAGAATGCTACAACTGAATCATCGAGTTGATTATAGAGATCTTGTCAGAGGCTGTAAAGTTACCTACAGACTTCTACCGATCTAAGAGAATAGTGAGATCGTTCTGGATGTGATATGATAAAATTGATGCATGTCGCAATGGATGCATATTATACTACAAGGACGACAAGGATAAAAACATGTGCAGATTTTGTAGTGCTGATCGCTACAAGGCAACAAGTTCAAGTAGGACTCACGGTGCAAGGAAGCCAACCGATTAGATGCACTACTTGTCTTTGACACCGCGGTTGCAGAAGTTGTTTATAGTGAAGGAGACTGCCGAGAACATGAGTTCGCACAGGTAGGAACAGATCGATAGAGTTTTGGATCATCCATCCGATGGAGAAGCATGGAAGCACTTTGATCGAGAGTACCCAGATTTTGTTTCTACTCCGCATAATATAAGATTAGGGCTATCCTCTGACAGTTTTATCACGTTCGGACTTTCGGATTCCCAATATTCGTGTTGGACAGTGATTGTCACTCCGTACAACCTACCACTGTGGATGTGTATGAAGACTCCTTACATGTTCCTAAGCATTATTATTCTGGGTCCGAACAATCCGAAGAGGAATATCGATGTGTACTTACAGTCGCTGATCGATGAGTTGAATCAGCTATGGAAAGTAGGCGCTAACATGTACGATGTTTCCAGAAAGCAGAACTTTCAGATGAGGGCCGCACTGATGTGGACCGTCAACGACTTTCCGGCCTATGGAATGTTATCGGGATGGAGCACTCATGGTCGTCTCTCATGTCCGTATTGCATGGACCGCACGAAGACTTTCCGTTTGAAACACGAAGGAAAACCGTGCTTCTTTGATTGTCATTGATAGTTCCAGTCGAAGGATCATCTGTTTCGAAGGAATATGAATGCTTTTTGTGCCGGCGTTGTGGAGAAGGCCAATCCACCGCCAAGGTGGACCGAAGACATGATATGAAAGGAGGTCAAAGATTTTCCAAGTGCTTTCGAAGAGCCTACAAACGGATACAAATGTGATGAATTTGGTTGCACTCATAATTGGACGAAAAGGAGTATATTCTGGGACCTGCCATATTGGAGCACCAATCTGATCAGACATAACCTTGATGTCATGCATATCGAAAAGAATGTGTTTGGCAACATAATTAATACTATAATGGACGTAAAGGCAAAGACGAAATACAATCCCAAGGCCAGGTTGGACTTGGAAGATATATGCAGACGTCCTGCGTTGCATTTGATAAAGGAAGGCAATGACAATTATAAGCAGCCTAAGGCAATTTTTTCACTGGACATGGAGGATAAAGGGAGACTTTGTAGGTAGATTCAGGGCCTTAAATTTTTGGACGAATACGTGTCGAATTTAAGAAGATGCGTCGACCCGAAGGAGAACAAACTGACGGGCCACGACTGTCATGTATTTATGGAGAGGTTAATCCGAGCACGTCGCTTGAGAGAGACACAAATGGCTGCTAATTCAGAAGTGGTACCTCATGCTACTGAGGAGGAAGTACTGCCTCCTGCTGCTGAGGAGGTGATACCTAAAGTAGAGATCAAGGTTAAAGAAAAAGTGCTACCTCCTACTATTAAGGAGGAAGTGATTCCTAAAGCCGAGATCGCTGTGAAGGAGGAAGTGGCACCAGAAGGCAGTGGCACCGGGAGTTCCAGTCATCCAGCTCCTATAGATATTGATCTTGATGGCGTGGAGGAGTCTTATGCGCGATGGCTGAAGGAGTTCTATCTGCCCCAGCATAGAGGGTAGAGTTATATATATGATATGACTTTTGATCGGATTTGTCTTCGGTAGACTTATTTCTGGATTAGACTTGGATGTTTTGTACAACTCTGGATGTTTCTTATTATTTTCTAGACTTGGTCATTATCTAGACTTGGATATTTCTGGATTACTTTATTGTTATTATCTAGACTTAGTTATTATCTAGACTTCGATGTTTCTGGATGCTATTATCTAGACTTGGTTATTATCTATAAATTCAACGGAGGGTTGCTCCGGGTCTATTTTTTTATAAACTGTGATATGTTAAATGTATGTAGATTTGATTTAGAATATGTATTACATTTCTTGTATATCTATTTTTATCAGGTATGACAGGACGAAGAGGATCGTACCTCGGTAGAGGTTCCACCGGTAGAGGAGCATCCCGTGCCGGTAGAGGTTCCACCGATGGATGGAGTGCTACTCCGTTATCGGATGATGGTTCTGGACCCTCGTCTCCTAGTACTCCAGTGTACCGACCACTCACATCTCCGACTACGTCGACGGTACGTGACAGTACTCCTGGGACGGGCAGTTCCAGGCCTGAGACTACCCCATCTAGCGTTTCGAATGCTGACGGCACTACGGAGACAGAGAAGTGGGTGAAGGAGGTCACACCTACTCCATCTCCATATGATCCGAGCGATCCCCCATCTGCCCCTTCGGATGAGACGAAGATGGAGATTTGGTCCGACGGGACTACAAAGTAAGTTAATTATTTAACATTAATTTATACGTATATCTATATATTCATGAATATAATTATCCTTGTGTAGATATCGTCCTTCGTCAGTTCAGAGAGCATTGGGGCTATTTCTGAGGTCCAACTACGGTGGCCCTTGGATTAACTACTCGGATGCCTCGGACGAGAGGAAGGCATTCTGGTTTGCCCACTTCAAGGTAACTAAAGTATATTACTGTTAGTATAAATCATCATTTATGCATATTATATAACTAACTAATTTAATTCTTGTAGAAAATACATTTTCATCCACTACACTGGGCTGAGATGATCGAGAAGAAATTTTCTGCCGTTGCCGCCAACTTGATCCAGGATGCGATCGACGACCAAAAGGCTCGAGAGCGTTCCGGAAGACCGATCCAAAATTGCATCACGCCCGAGCAGTGGACTGCGATGAGGGCTAGATTCGACGATCCTAGTTACAAGGATCGGTCGAAGAAGGCGAAGGCGGCTAAGACGAGGGAAGAAAAGTGGTGTGGTAGCTCGATTCCCATGACGGAACATTTCCGTCGCCTGGTATGTATTTTACTGTAATATATTATTTTAATAAAAGTACGAATAAAATGTTCAATTTCAATAACAAATATATTATTATAACAGATAATGAGGGGTGAGAACCCCAACATGGTGACCGTCTTCCTAGCCACCCATCGGAAGGACGAAAAGCCCATCGATGATAGGGCTATGCAGAGCTATATAAGTATTACTTTACGTGTCACTAACTTTAGTATAACTTAAAAAATATGCAATATATATCCATAGACGGGGAACAACTAGGTTGGAAGTAAATATTATGCTTATCGAGATGCATACTTTTCTAGGATGAGTATCTTAGGCTAGAGCGTGAGAGTGCACATACGGAAGGAGAGGCTGGTACTTCCTTACAGCCCCCTCCGACTCGGGTGTTGGACGAGCTTTGGATGACCGCTGTTGGTGGTCTTCAAAGGGGTAAATATCTCTTAGTGGTGATGCGGACGAGGTAGTTCCAGTGACTTCTACAAGTCACTTGATAAAATTGCTCGGATTAACAGTCAAGAACTCTTGGCGGCCATGGTTCCTCAATAAAGAGGAAGTTGCTTATCCCAAACTATATGTTTATCACATCTTTTTATATTGATCATGATTTGTAAAATTATATGTTACCAGGTTGGAGGTTACGTCGAGGCATACGATGGATTGACATTAGCAACCATTAGGGGAGTTGGCCATGATGGTCCGAGTTATCAGCCTAGAAGAGAATTACTTTTGATCTCTAACTTTCTTGAAGGAGAACTTCTGCATTTATCATAAAACACAAAATATCGTAATTTCATTATTAGTTGTAAATTGCACAAGTAATTATTCTTTAATTAAAAAATACATGATCCATGTGCACTATGTGTTAGATATCGTAAATTATAAATTGCACAAGTAAATTGCACAAAATATCGTAATTAAAAAATACATGATCCGTGTACACAAGTAAATTACACACAAGAATTTACTTGTAAATTGCACAAGAATACATGATCCGTGTACATGTATTCTTTAATTAAAAAATACATGATCCGTGTACACAAGAATTTACTTGTAAATTGCACAAAATATTGTAATCTCTAACTTTCTTTCTCTCTCTGTCCTCCACCTCTACTTTTGTTCTCTCCTCTCCGTTCCGTGTGCACTATGTGTTAGATATTAGATTTTCCTGACATATATGTATTCATATTTAGTTTAAGCTCAACCAGATGACGTGTGCCACAAATTTCCATCAAGGGATGTGCCTTTCAGGTTCTCGATAATCATTTGGTAATGCAGTTTCAGATGAAAAATTCTATGAAACTAGAATTAATTTGATCCACCACAAAATTAAAACATCGGCACCGATGGGATGTTTTCTCGGAGCTCCAGTGATCTATTCCTGAATTGAACGACACTCTTTTATAACCTTCTCTCACATAATGGTTCCCGTAGTAGACATTAGCTTTTGTCCATCTACAAATGCCTCGTAGGAATGTCACACAGCCACAACAATGTCCACAATTGATAGACCGGGGTTAATATTACTGGTACCTATAACACAAAGTTCCTCATCCTCCATAATTCCAAGTTTAGCATGAAAGCGTAATTGCATCCTACCTAATCATTTTTAACCATAGTTTGCAGAACACAAACTTAGTAAACCATGAAAATACTATTCTTTGTCTCTATTAATAATTTATCTCGAAGAAGAAGAAGAACAAAAACAAGAAGAAGAAAGATTGTTGTCGAATGGAATTGACACGACCCGTTCCCAGTTTTTTGGATACGAGTCGGACACACCCAGCCTATGTTGTTGTAAACAGCGGTAGTAACCTGTTGTACCTCATAAATCATAAAACGATCATGATATCAATCCTTGGTTCGATCACAGAACTAGAAAATAAAAATAACCCAGCACACACTCACAAGATCACCAGTCTACTATCAGATTTTTAGTACATCGTACATATCCAATTTTCGGAGACAAATTCGGGAATCATCATCCTCATCGATATACATTTGTAATATCTAAATCATTCATAACATCTGATACTTTAAAATCTATTCTAATCTGCTAGAGTCTTCCATAATCTTCTCGATCCACGTGCTATTTCCAAACCTACTATGTCAACTGTCCTGTCAGGACGAGAGCAAAGTACATCCAAACAACATATTGTACTATACAAAATAAAGCAAAAAAATAAATACAGAATAATAAAAAACCAAATAATAGGACACAGAATGCTGTCATAACCACAAAATGTACAACAGTCAGCAACACAACGTAACATTTGTTGCATACGTATCAAAACTTATTGTTGGAAGGGTTCTTTATGTGATCCAAAACGTGATTACAAGTTGTTGAGAATCAATAAGGGACTTTTAGTCCCACATCGGAATATGTAGTATGTAGAGGAGCTAGACTCCCTATAAGTAGTGAAGTAGTCCATCAATAAAATTATCCAACCATTATTTTCTACATGGTATCAGAGCCATAACTCTCTCTCTCTCTCTCTCTCTCTCTCTCTCTCTCTCTCCACAAAAATAAAATAAAAACAAAAAAAAATTTCTGACCCCCCTTCCCTTGCCGACCCCCCCTCGCCGACACCCCCTCGCCCCCCCCCCCCCTCGCCGCCCCACCACCACCAGCAGCCCGACCCCCCCTTACCCCTCCGACCCCCCCGAAGCAGCAGCCCCCCCCCCCCCCCGACCCCTCCCGACCCCCCCGACCCCCCTACCATCCTCCAACAGCAGCCCCCCGACCCCTTCCGACCTCCAGCGGTACCCCCCTTCCCAAACCCTAACCCTAGCCACCACCATGTCTAACCCTAGCCTTTCCATCTACTACAAACCCTAGCCGTCAAAAAAAATGGCGTATTTCAAAGACAGACGGCTGCCAAATGCTTTATTTGCACCAACTCTGATCCTCGCTTACGCCGTTTGGAACTAACAAATGCTTTATTTGTTATTCCTTCTTCACATCGAGATCTCTACAGAGACTGATTATGTCTTCTCTGGTGACATGACGTGTTCACTTTACATGCGCACGCCGGTGCTGGCCAAGTTAGTAGTGCATTCGTAAAGTCTGTGACGTCGAAGAAGAGGACGACGAAGACGAAGACGACGACAAAGTTGGGGAAGTTGCCGACTCCGACGTCGAAGACGCCGAAGAAGACGACGAATAGGGTTCACAGTTGACGAAGCCGTGGATTCAATCAGTAGAAAACTGACGGCCGAAGAGATGAAGGCCTTGGTTGATGATATCTTATCAAAGAGATTAACCGAGGCAACCCCACGTGTGATCCATACTGATGTAGATCTGTCACCTTACAAAATGGGGAAATTGGAGAAGCTGGAGACGAAGTTGGAAGGAACGTCCAACTACTTGAAGTGGTCGCGGCAGGCGATGCGGACGCTGAAGGGACGTGGCTTGGTTGGCTATGTCACTGGCCAAGCCAAGGCGCCAGCCGATCACTCCGTAAAGGAGTTTGCTGTTTGGAAGATTATCAACAACGTAGTGGCTGGGTGGTTGACTGCCTCATTATCCGACCAGGTGTTGGGCAATGTCGAGGCAATGGAGGCTGCTGCTGATATATGGCGAACTCTAAAAGATATGTACTCCGGCTCCGGCAACCCTATGCGAGTCTTTCAACTGCAAGATGAACTCAATAGGGTGGCCCAAGACGAACATACCATCTCTGAGTACGCAGCCCTATTGAAGAAGTACTGGTCTAATCTGGATCATTATGATCCTCTTGGGATGGAAGATGCATAAGTCGAACCGACATTCGCGAAGTACTTTCAGACGTTCCTGGCTTATATTTCGCAGCAGCGTATGATGAAATTCCTGAAGGGACTACACCCTGTACTTGAGCAGAGAGGGAACATCCTCCTATCCCAACCCACGCATCCGACCTTGGAAGAAGCTATAGCCGTCGTGACACAGAAAGAAGCTCGACTGAAGTTGATGCCCAACAAGGGCTCCTACCAGGGGAGCAAGCCGCGGTTGAAAAGTCTGCCCTTGCTGCCTTCAATCAACCTCCATCTATGGGTGGTGTTTGCCACAATTGTGGTGACTTCGGACATTACATCCGATTTTATCCAAAACCCTTGCTCAATCAGTCTAATGATCGAGGACGGGGTCGTGGAGGCCGACGTGGTAGTAGAGGAGGATATGCTGGTAGAAGGGGCGGACACAAACCAAATCTGACGGAGGAAGGAGAGAGAATCAACTGGCTGAAATAACTCCGCTTGAGCGGGAGTTCCTTGAGAAGTTGCGAGGCACAAAGCTGGGTTCGGCCGACAGTCCTGGGGCGTCTTCAACCTCGGAAGATCCCATCACTTGCTTTGCCCAAACAAGCACTGGTAATTCTGCGCGTGCTCTTGCATCTGTCCATCAACCAGGATGGATTTTGGACTCTGGGGCATCTCGCCATGTCACGGGATCCCGTGGTACGTTTCAGGACTATACTCACCTATAATTGTCGGAGTGTATTCAGACCGCTGATGGTACATCCAGCCCTGTAATGTGTAAAGGCAATGTCGCATGCACCCCTTCCATCATTCTAACCAATGTCTTACATGCTCCGTCTTTTCCTATCAATCTTCTATCAATTAGTGCCATTATACTTGATCTTAACTGTATTGTTTCCTTTGACATTCCTACGGTGACTTTTCAGGAGAAAGGGACAGGACGACGACTTGGGACTGGCACATGGCATAAGGGGCTGTGGTATTTAGACAGGACTGGACTTGACAACGCATTGGCATCCTTGGTAGCAGACGCACCACCAGAAGCTTCCTGTCGCAGTGTTGAAGCCGACTTGCTACTCCACTACCAGCGTGTCGGTCATTCATTTTTTCAAGTTATTAGTCGAATGTATCCGTCCTTATATCAAAGGGCTAATAAAGAGAAGTTATTTTGTGATGCTTGTGAGTTGGAAAAACATACCAGAAGCTCGTATGTGAGCTCGGGGAATAGGAGTTCAGCTGCTTTTGATATGATACATTCGGACATATGGGGCCCTTGTCCTACAACCGGAATTAACGGCTTTCGATGGTTTGTCACCTTTATTGACTGTTATACCCGCGTGACATGGGTCTACCTTATGAGGAATAAAATTGACGTCCTTGAGGCCTTTTGGGACTTTCATCGACGGGTGGAAACACAATATGGTGCTAAAATTAAGTGTTTCCGGTTTGACAATGGGATGGAGTATACTAATAAGCGGGTTGCTGAGTATTTTTCCACTCATGGAATACTACATCAAACTTCATGTGCTTATACTCCGGCACAAAATGGTGTGGCTGAACGAAAGAACAGATACCTGCTGGAAGTCGCACGGACGATGATGCTGGCTATGAATGTCCCGAAACACTTATGGGGGCAGGCTATATTGTCGGCCTCTTATCTCATCAACAGAATGCCATCTCAAATATTGGACTGGAAGACACCGTTGGAGATGCTTACTGGGGCAACTACATACACTGTTCCACCGAAAGTTTTTGGATGTGTGTGCTTTGTCCAAGATAATAGGCCAGGCGTTGGCAAACTGGATCCTAGGGCAGTTAAATGTGTCTTTGTCGGTTACACGACGACTCAGAAGGGATATGCCTGTTGGAGTCCAGTCGAGCGAAAGATGTTTGTCATCATGGACGTTACATTTAGAGAACTCGAACCATATTATGGTTCGGATGAAGGTTCAGCATTTGGTGACACACCTAACACAGATGGTGTTCTATGTGAGGGGGAGATAATAAGCCCAAATATGGTCGTCGGATCGGTTCCGTGTCCGGTTGTAGAAAACTGGACGAAAGGGGGAGAGCATAGTGACTCAGATACAGAGAATGAAGAAGAAGATACATATGTTACGCAGGGAGAGCAGCAGACAAGGGAAAAGGAGCTCCAAGTCTACAGAAGGAGACAACAGAAGTCCAGTACTGTGCCTATACCGTGCCCTGTGCCTACTGTACCAAGTCCCTCGTCTACTCCTGCTCCAACTCCTGAAGATGTTGCCCCCGTACTGAATCACTCGGATTCTGATACGGATCTCTCCGACTCGGATGGTATGATCTCTTCACCACCTATTGCTCCCTTAAGGAGATCTTCTCGCATCAATGCGGGTAAGGCTCCTGCTCGTTTTGATGATTACGAACATGACATTGCCAACTTCTTGTCTTATTCTAATTTTTTTTCGAATTATCGAGCCTTCATTGCATCGTTAGACTCTACTTCGTTGCCCAAGTGTTGGCAGGAAGCAAAGAAAGATCAAAGATGGAAAGCTGCAATGATGGAAGAACTTTGGGCACTGGAGAAAAATAAGACATGGGAGCTGGTTCCATTACCCAAAGGGAAGAAAGTTGTTGTCACGACCCGCACCCGCTTTTCGGATACGAAACGTGTCCAAGCCCAGCCTACGTCGCAGTATCGACGGTAGTACGCTGTCTAAATACAAGTCACGGCAATCTAGAATCACATGGTAACTATATCTCATCCACAGAAATAATCGAGTCACAGTCAAGATGTCACGCCCCAGAACCAGAATACTGGAGAGCGGGGGCAGACACAGCCAGCTACGTATATTGAAATAGAATACATCTCAACTATACGGTCACGGCTGTCTAGATATGAGGGTTTACTACAAGCCAGCAGTCTCTTAAAGTCAAGCCTATTGTCTCAATCTCAAGCAATTAACAGAGTTACAAGATGTTAGAGCATCAAATATATATATATAAGGCGTCCCAAATATTACATATTAGATGATCATGAAGCTAGTCGTACAAAATGATAGGACTAGCAAGAGTTCAGTCATACATGATCAACCCTAGGATTTGTTAATCATGTTTACAGCCCGTAGGCAGACAGTAAGTAAATGTGCATCGAGCTAACAGGTGCTCGTCGGCTAAACGCCTCAAAAGAATAAATTTATATTTAAGTGGGTGAAACAAAAAGGAAAACCCACTCTTGGCCCGGGTTCCGTCTAGTTGTCACCATTGGGCTGGAAGCTTGGTAGATCCTCGGGAGCTGCTCCGAAATCTGGCCACACAAAACCAGCTGGGTCAAACCCCAGAAAGAGCAAGTGCCACAAGGGAGGCCACAAATAAGAACAAAAGCCAGCATATCAGAACATAAGAATAAAAGAAAGTACAAGTAGTAAAGTACACAGGGCGATAAACGACTAGGGACGTGGAACCATTCCGGGAGCCAGGTTACAATCCTTAAACCAAACAAGGACCGGGATTGTAACCCTTCGCCTGAATAGCTCACTGCCTCTACCCATTTATCGTTAGAGATAAGTAAAACTATCATGATCAAGAGTTCCAGGTACAAGGCTAGACAAGACTTAGACAGGGCTGGACACCATTCATTCACAATCGGCCAAGCAAGTACTACGGCTTACTACTTTAACTAACTAGGGTTATCACAAGCCTTAATTACTAACAAGATGCGAGTGAGAAACTCCCAGTCCCAAGCCCTGCAGACCATCCAGTTATCCTTCCGCGGGTTGAGAGTTATAGGTGGGTACATCGCCCAGGAAACGATATACCCTTAGGTGACTTAGAGGGTGCAACACATGACAGTGTGCTGGAAATGTGCTCTACTCGTCGGCAAGCTACAAGTCCATTAAAGCGCCCAGATAACGAGATTGCTTGTGACTGGGAATTCTCCATGTTCTAGTTTGATCTAATAATTAGCCTAATCCAATTTAGCGCGAGTCCCTGGCCGTGGTACCCAGGAAGTCACGTCCTAGACATGATGCAAGACAAGGCAAGTGGATTGTGCAAACAAGCAAGCAGGAACACCCACGGTGTCAAGACAAGTCAAGTCAAGTTATCAAGTCAAGTCAAGTCAGGAGTGCGCCGCCACGGGCCACTATCAAGTTATCAGGATAAATTATGTCAGGGTACTTGTCAGGAGTGCGCCACGACGGGCCACTATCAAGTCAGGTTGGTCATGTCAGGAGTGCACCACTACGGGTCACTGCCGTGCTATGCTAGTTCCTTGTCATACCAGGCCATGTACAATAGTCATTCCAAACATATTAAGCAAAATCAAGTAGGTTGTGCAGGGTATGTACTGCGCAGGGTACCAACTGCGCAGGGTGAGCTGCGCAGGGTACCAACTGCGCAGGGTGCCAAGTGCGCAGGGGCAGATGGCGCACAGATGGATTGCGCAGAAGGTAGGCTGCGCAGGAGTGAACTGCGCAGGAGTTGGTTGCGCAGAGATGGATTGCGCAATGGTCGAATTGCGCAGGGGTTACTTTGCGCATGGCTGGCTTGCGCATGGCTAGCTTGCGCCAGCGCAATCCAGCGCAGCGCAAAGCACTGGCCAAGGATCTTGCGCAAATGGCCATGCGCTAAAGAGCACAGGTCAGGGTGCGCAAATGGCCTTGCACTAAAGAGCGCAGGCCAGGGAATAGTGCGCAATCGGCCAGGTGCTAGAAAGCAGTGGCCGAGAGCTCCACCATGGCTGAACTCTCAAGAACACCAAGAACACCAAGTTCAAATCTTCACAACTTAGCCAAATCAAAACCAAATTTAGATTTTCAAAGTTCTAACTTGAGTAAAATTGAATTCTCTTCCACATGGAAGCATCAAAACAAGCTAAAATCAAAGTTTAATAGATCAAAACCAAGGAATTCCGAAAATAACTAAAACTTAGATCTAGAACAATGGAGTCTCCAAATCACAAAATTCCAAGTTCTAATATTGTTCTCCATGTCCTAATCTAGCTAATGAACAAATAAAATATGGTGCTTATTTAATGGCAAGATGCACTTGCCTATAGGTGTGGGTGGAGGAAGAAGAAGAAGAAGAAGAAATTAATGAAGAAATTATGGAGGAGAGAGAAGTAGGTGGGTTATAATGAGGGTATTGTGGTGGAATGGAGGTGGAGTGTAGGCTTATGGTGTTCCATGCATGTTGAACCAAACCAAACCAAACCAAACATTCTCCACAAAATAAAACCAAGCCATGGTTAAAACCTGTTTACAAGAATCAAAAGACCACATGTCTAGGAAAATAAAATACGTGCCAAAATCAAATACGAGCATAATACGAAATACGGGGAAATGAGGGTGATAACTCTACCCACCTTCAAAGAATTCCGTCCTCGGAATTTAATCAAGGAGCTAGAGATTGCCACGACAAGCTATACTAAGCACAGACAAGCTACACTAAGCAGTTCAATCATACAATCATACAATGCAAGCAAGGAAGGGAAAGCGTAAGGCATAAGAAAGACATTATACCTCACGAGTCAAACAGGTAGGGATATCGCGATCGGATGTCGTCCTCACGCTCCCACGTTGACTCACCTAGAGAGTGATGACCCCAAGCAACACGGACTAAGTTAATAGTCTTGTTCTTGAGCGTCTTTTCTCTCCGGTCCAATATAGACACGGGCCTCTCCTCATACGAAAGGTTGGTACCAACAACCAATTCCGAATGATCTAGGATATGGCTCGGGTCCGGGATATACCGTCTTAATTGGGATACATGGAATACATCATGTACCTCACTTAGCGACGGCGGAAGAGCGAGACGATAGGACACATCGCCTACTCGCTCCAGAATATCGAACGGCCCTATATACCTAGGACTAAGCTTTCCCCGCACGCCAAAACGAATGACGCCGCGGGTAGGCGAGATCCTAAGGAATACATGGTCGCCGACGGCAAATTCTAAGGGACGCCGATGCGCATCGGCCCAATGGCGCTGGCGATCCTGAGCAACTCGGAGGTGATCTCTGACCTTCCTGACCACTTCAACCGTCTGAGAAATCAGTTCTGGACCGAGCATCTGCCTCTCTCCGACATCGTCCCATGCTAACGGAGATCTGCATTTCCTGCCATACAGAGCCTCGAAGGGTGCCATCTGGATACTAGCCTGGAAACTATTGTTGTACGAGAATTCCACCAGGTGCAGGTGATCCTCCCACGAACCACCAAAGTCAAGGGTACACGACCGCAACATATCTTCAAGAGTTTGTATAGTACGCTCTGACTGCCCATCTGTCTGCGGATGATACGCTGAGCTGAACTTGAGACGAGTCCCCAAACTTTGATGAAGACTGCGCCAGAAGTGCGATGTGAATCTCGTATCCCTGTCTGATACTATGCTGACTGGCACTCCGTGAAGTCGGACGATCTGTCTGAGATACATTTCTGCTAGCTGTGCCGTCGATTGTCCAACTCTAAACGGAAGAAAGTGTGCCACCTTGGTAAGCCTGTCCACAATGACCCAAATAGCATCTCTGCCTGTCGGAGATCTGGGTAACCCAGTCACGAAATCCATGGTAATGTGTTCCCATTTCCATTCTGGGATCGGTAAAGGTTGAAGAAGTCCAGCTGGCCTCTGATGTTCAGCCTTGACTTGTTGGCAAACCAAACATCGAGAGACATACCGGGCTATCTCTCTCTTCATACCATTCCACCAAAAGTGTTGACGAATATCTCTGTACATCTTCGTGCTGCCTGGGTGGATGGAATACTGCGAACTGTGAGCCTCTGCCATGACTTCCTGTCTGATATCTCTACTGGGTACACAAAGACGCGTGCCGTGTTGAAGTGTACCATCCTCATGAATACATAACTCTGGCCTTCTCCCTGCCTCGCACTCTGCTCTGAGACGCTGAATCTTGGAATCTGTTAACTGTGCTGTCCGGATCCTCTCAACTATGGTGGACTGAATCTGTAGGCTGGCCATCAAGGCCATATTGGAAGGAAGAACCACTTCTATTCCCATCTTCTGAAAATCTGCCAATAGCTCTGGTTGCGCCGTCAGGAAATAAACTCCGGCTCTCCGGCTCAACGCATCTGCTACGACGTTGGCCTTCCCTGGATGATACTGCAAGTCCACATCATAGTCCACCAGTAGCTCGAGCCATCTTCTCTGCCGCATATTAAGATCCTTCTGGGTGAAAACATACTTCAGGCTCTTATGATCAGTAAATATCTCCACTCTGTCTCCGTACAAGTAGTGTCTCCACAACTTAAGTGCAAACACTACTGCTGCTAGCTCCAAGTCGTGGGTCGGGTAATTCTTCTCATGATCACGGAGTTGACGTGACGCATAAGCAATTACCTTCCCAAGCCGCATCAAAACACATCCCAATCCTCTGCCTGAAGCGTCACAATAAACTGTGAATCCTCCGGTCCCATCTGGAAGGGTGAGAATGGGAGCCGTTATCAAACCTCGCTTCAACTTCTCAAATGATTCCTGACACTCTGCTGTCCAAACGAACGGCACATCCTTGCGGGTCAACTGGGTCATCGGCGCTGAAATCCTTGCAAAATCAGAGACGAACCGCCGGTAGTAGCCGGCCAATCCAAGAAAGCTGCGAACTTCTGCCTCTGAGTTGGGTACTGGCCATGCCTCGATAGCCACAATCTTCTGGGGATCCACTTCCACTCCTCCTCTGGTAATGATGTGACCCAAGTACGAAATGCGATCGAGCCAGAACTCGTATTTACTGAACTTGGCATACAACTGATGCTCTCTGAGAATCTGAAGAACCACACGGAGATGCTGCTCATGCTCCGCCTCACTCTTGCTGTAGACCAGGATGTCATCAAGGAACACTATCACAAACTGATCCAAGTAAGGCATGAAAATACGGTTCATGAGGTCCATGAACACTGCCGGCGCATTGGTCGCTCCAAGGGGCATAACTAGAAACTCCCAATGTCCGTACCTAGATCTGAACGCCGTCTTCGGGATGTCCTGCTCTCTGACCCTGATCTGGTGGTATCCTGACCGCAAGTCTATCTTCGAGAAAACTGAAGCCCCTTTGAGTTGATCAAACAAATCATCAATCCTCGGGAGAGGGTATCTGTTCTTGATTGTCACTGAGTTCAAGGTACGATAATCAACACATAGCCTAGACGTACCATCCTTCTTTTTCACAAGAAGCATCGGGGCTCCCCAAGGCGATCCACTAGCACGAATGAATCCCTTGGTTCTGAGTTCTTCAATCATCTTGTACAAAATCTCCAACTCTGAAGGCGCCATTCTGTAGACTCGCTCTGATACTGGTGCTGTCCCGGGAATCAAGTCGATGGTGAACTCGATCTCCCGCTCTGGTGGCATCCCTGGAAGTTCCTCTGGGAAGACATCTGGAAACTCTTCAACTATCCGGGGTAACTGCACTGCTGCTACTGCCATCCGCAATACTGGAGGAGATGGCTCTACTGCGCCTCTAGAAAATAAAAACTCTGGCTCTTCGGGAATACTAAAGACAACTCTGCCAGCATGGCAGTCTATCCTAGCATAATAGTTCCTCAACCAATCCATGCCTAGGACTACATCATAGTCTGCCGTAGGAAACTCTATGAGCCTAGCGGGGAACTCTCTACCGCTAACTACGATCCGACACGAGGAAAATACTCGATCTACTCCCACAAGACCATTACCAGTAAGTATATTGAGCCTCACTGATAATGACTCGGGCTCCAACCCTATCCGTGTCGTGAATCGTGCAGACATGAATGAATGCGATGCACCAGAATCAAATAATACAGATGCTGGAAAGGTGTTGACGAGAATAGTACCTGCCATAACCTCACCTGGTGCAACTTCTTCTTCCATGGTCATCATCATAGCCTGACCTCTAGCTGCGGGTCCTCTCTGCTGGAAACCCCTCTGTCGGTTCTGTGCTGGAGCCTGGGTGATCTGCTGCTGGTTCTGCTGCTGAAAGGCCTGGGCCTGAGGCAACAATGGCCTCGGGTACTGCTGCTGCTGAACTGGAGCTGGGGCTGGTCCCCTCACCGAAGAACTAGAAAGATTGGATGATGATGGACCTCCCCTATTCGGGCAGGTCCCTATCTGGTGATCTGCTCCTCCACAAGCCAGGCACAATCCCTGTGCCCTACGACACTCTGCCACTACATGGCCCGGCTTCCCGCAATAAGAACATTCCACCGCGGAAGACTGCTTCTGCTTTTGCTGCTGTGGATACGTCGGGGTTGAATGCTGGACCGACGTCACAGAGGCCGCCCGCCTCGGAGTTCCAATGGTTATACCCCTAGCTGCCGGAGCTGGAGCTGAAGATTGGTGCATCTGGTTGTGGGACCGCTTCCTGCCTCCGGTCCTGTCCACAATTCTCCGGGAGGTATACTCATGCCTCCTCGCTGCCTTCAATACTGCATCGAACGTCTGGTGCTCGAACTGCTCGACAGCCAATAATATTTCTAAGTGCAGCCCTTGCTGGAATCGCTGAGCCCTATCGAACTCGGTTGCCACCAAGGTGGGGGCGAACCTACTCAGCCTGGAAAACTCGGTCGCATAGCCATCGACCGTCCTGTCTCCTTGCTTCAAGTTGGTGAACCGGGTCTGCAGGTCATACCGTGCCACCGCATCGAAGTACTTCGTCTGGAACCTCTCTCTGAACGTCGCCCAAGTGACTGGTGCTGCTAATCCCATGGCCTGAGCTGTCCACCAATCGCGAGCCAAGTCTAACAACTGTAGGCGTACCACCGCCACCTTCTCATTCTCAGGTGTCCTAGCTGCTTCTAGAACCACCTCGGTATCCTGAAGCCAAGCGTCCGCGGCAATCGCATCTTCACTGCCGTCAAAGAAGGGAGGGTTCAAGCGCTTGAAACTGTTGGCCGCCTGATTCCCTTGGGGACCTCCTCGGTTTAGTGCATCATGAACTTCCTGGTGCAAGGCGTCGCCTCGACGATCTTGGGATGCAAGCAGTTCTCTGATAAGCCCTACCAAAGGCCCCTCATCCTGTCTAGCTGGTTGAACGGGCGGAGCTACCTGAACTGGAGGTTCCGAGCCTCCGGGAAGCATAACTCGGGAGGCTACTCCAGAGTGCTGAGCTTGATCTTCCTGGCGCTGGGGTGCTTGTCGAGCTTCCTCTGGCTGGTTGGCAGGTCCGGGAGTAATGCCGCTGAAGAAGACGACATAGGGAACAATAAGGAAAGGACCAGGGTAGATCAATGATACAAGCATGTGATCAGGTCAAGAATCTCAGGGATTTGAAGATACGAGCAGAGATCAAGGGCGAATATTGATTGAGACATCTATTTGGTAAACCCTCACATTTCTTGATTGACAAGACCTGCATGGGCCACCACTTAAACCGTGTCACGCCCCAGAACCAGAATACTGGAGAGCGGGGGCAGACACAGCCAGCTACGTATATTGAAATAGAATACATCTCAACTATACGGTCACGGCTGTCTAGATATGAGGGTTTACTACAAGCCAGCAGTCTCTTAAAGTCAAGCCTATTGTCTCAATCTCAAGCAATTAACAGAGTTACAAGATGTTAGAGCATCAAATATATATATATAAGGCGTCCCAAATATTACATATTAGATGATCATGAAGCTAGTCGTACAAAATGATAGGACTAGCAAGAGTTCAGTCATACATGATCAACCCTAGGATTTGTTAATCATGTTTACAGCCCGTAGGCAGACAGTAAGTAAATGTGCATCGAGCTAACAGGTGCTCGTCGGCTAAACGCCTCAAAAGAATAAATTTACATTTAAGTGGGTGAAACAAAAAGGAAAACCCACTCTTGGCCCGGGTTCCGTCTAGTTGTCACCATTGGGCTGGAAGCTTGGTAGATCCTCGGGAGCTGCTCCGAAATCTGGCCACACAAAACCAGCTGGGTCAAACCCCAGAAAGAGCAAGTGCCACAAGGGAGGCCACAAATAAGAACAAAAGCCAGCATATCAGAACATAAGAATAAAAGAAAGTACAAGTAGTAAAGTACACAGGGCGATAAACGACTAGGGACGTGGAACCATTCCGGGAGCCAGGTTACAATCCTTAAACCAAACAAGGACCGGGATTGTAACCCTTCGCCTGAATAGCTCACTGCCTCTACCTATTTATCGTTAGAGATAAGTAAAACTATCATGATCAAGAGTTCCAGGTACAAGGCTAGACAAGACTTAGACAGGGCTGGACACCATTCATTCACAATCGGCCAAGCAAGTACTACGGCTTACTACTTTAACTAACTAGGGTTATCACAAGCCTTAATTACTAACAAGATGCGAGTGAGAAACTCCCAGTCCCAAGCCCTGCAGACCATCCAGTTATCCTTCCGCGGGTTGAGAGTTATAGGTGGGTACATCGCCCAGGAAACGATATACCCTTAGGTGACTTAGAGGGTGCAACACATGACAGTGTGCTGGAAATGTGCTCTACTCGTCGGCAAGCTACAAGTCCATTAAAGCGCCCAGATAACGAGATTGCTTATGACTGGGAATTCTCCATGTTCTAGTTTGATCTAATAATTAGCCTAATCCAATTTAGCGCGAGTCCCTGGCCGTGGTACCCAGGAAGTCACGTCCTAGACATGATGCAAGACAAGGCAAGTGGATTGTGCAAACAAGCAAGCAGGAACACCCACGGTGTCAAGACAAGTCAAGTCAAGTTATCAAGTCAAGTCAAGTCAGGAGTGCGCCGCCACGGGCCACTATCAAGTTATCAGGATAAATCATGTCAGGGTACTTGTCAGGAGTACGCCACGACGGGCCACTATCAAGTCAGGTTGGTCATGTCAGGAGTGCACCACTACGGGTCACTGCCGTGCTATGCTAGTTCCTTGTCATACCAGGCCATGTACAATAGTCATTCCAAACATATTAAGCAAAATCAAGTTCATGCCAAAAGGCGTAAGGATATAAAATGGGCGTAAAATACCTAATAAAATACTAATATAAAATAGGACTATAGAAGAGCCAAGATCATGAAATATCAAATTCATCATAGACAAGTAGGTTGTGCAGGGTATGTACTGCGCAGGGTACCAACTGTGCAGGGTGAGCTGCGCAGGGTACCAACTGCGCAGGGTGCCAAGTGCGCAGGGGCAGATGGCGCACAGATGGATTGCGCAGAAGGTAGGCTGCGCAGGAGTGAACTGCGCAGGAGTTGGTTGCGCAGAGATGGATTGCGCAATGTTCGAATTGCGCAGGGGTTACTTTGCGCATGGCTGGCTTGCGCATGGCTAGCTTGCGCCAGCGCAATCCAGCGCAGCGCAAAGCACTGGCCAAGGATCTTGCGCAAATGGCCATGCGCTAAAGAGCACAGGTCAGGGTGCGCAAATGGCCTTGCACTAAAGAGCGCAGGCCAGGGAATAGTGCACAATCGGCCAGGTGCTAAAAAGCAGTGGCCGAGAGCTCCACCATGGCTGAACTCTCAAGAACACCAAGAACACCAAGTTCAAATCTTCACAACTTAGCCAAATCAAAACCAAATTTAGATTTTCAAAGTTCTAACTTGAGTAAAATTGAATTCTCTTCCACATGGAAGCATCAAAACAAGCTAAAATCAAAGTTTAATAGATCAAAACCAAGGAATTCCGAAAATAACTAAAACTTAGATCTAGAACAATGGAGTCTCCAAATCACAAAATTCTAAGTTCTAATATTGTTCTCCATGTCCTAATCTAGCTAATGAACAAATAAAATGTGGTGCTTATTTAATGGCAAGATGCACTTGCCTATAGGTGTGGGTGGAGGAAGAAGAAGAAGAAGAAGAAATTAATGAAGAAATTATGGAGGAGAGAGAAGTAGGTGGGTTATAATGAGGGTATTGTGGTGGAATGGAGGTGGAGTGTAGGCTTATGGTGTTCCATGCATGTTGAACCAAACCAAACCAAACCAAACATTCTCCACAAAATAAAACCAAGCCATGGTTAAAACCTGTTTACAAGAATCAAAAGACCACATGTCCAGGAAAATAAAATACGTGCCAAAATCAAATACGAGCATAATACGAAATACGGGGAAATGAGGGTGACACAAGATCAATGAAAAGACATGAAACTGAATAATAATGGATAAACTGAATATCAAATGTCACGTCCGATGGACACAAATCCACTACCAATAGACGAAAGAAAATAGAGTAATACATGAAGTAACTAACTGGATAAAACTGCTAATCTAGACCACCTCAACTGCAAGCACTGCGCTCTGATGCTAACTCAGATCCACTCGACTGCTCCTGGCTCAAACTCGGCTAACCTGAAAAGATTATCAGGTCCTCAGAGGACTAGCAAGATACATAAAAATGAGCCTTTCTCACAGTTTATTATGCATAAAGAAAATACAAAATAAACAAGTAAAACTGAACAAATGAATAAAGCACGAATCTATACACTATCTACACATAGATGAACTGCTGAACGAGGACGATAGACTCATGTCAAGATGTCAACGGATAACTAAATCGAATACTCAAACCCTCGTCCCTAGCGTGGACTCGCAGGTTTGAACTACTAATCCTCGTCCCTAGTGTGGACTCGCAGATTAGCATCATCCTCGTCCCTAGTATGGACTCGCAGGCGTAACCCCTATACTACTAACCCTCGTCCCTAGTGTGGACTCGCAGGCTAGCATCACGCTCGTCCCTAATGTGGACTCGCAGGTGTGGACCATATACTACTAACCCTCGTCCCTAGCGTGGACTCGCAGGTTAGCTTAAGACACAGATAGCTACTAACCCTCGTCCCTAAGGTGGACTCGCAGGTTAGCTTCACGATTTCAAGACAAGGAGGCACGACTCAATCAAGGCACGACCAATAAAACACAAGGCTAACGGTGAACACGGTCTACAAATCAATGATACCAATATACGAACAGGATATGAAAGATATATATCAATAATATGAGAAAAACTGGATAATAAATAAAGACAGTGCATGTAAATCAAGCTGTGTAGAAAGGCAAGGTATACTTGCCTGGGGTCTTGAGCTGCTGGCACGGGTCAATGCACTGAGTCAAATCCAATGAACCTATTTTGTGAAGTAAATCGAATCAACACATGAATTTAACCAAAATAAAACTATCTTTAATAATTGCTAATTGCTCATACACTTCTAATGGCCCTAAATTGCTTGGTGGTCTCTACTTCTAATCTGTTTCGAGTACTAGACTTCATTGCCACCTTAATTTGTTGTGTTTTGGTAATTTGTAAAACCCTGCAATTGAGCTTCACCATACTGCTATAGGTAAATATCATGCCAAGGAGATGAACCCCTTCCTACTGTTTTATGACTAAGAAACCACACTCTTACATGCTCCTGTGATAGGCAAGGCCCTTAGTTATGCGGTGAATAGTGAATATGAACCATAATTTGATCTGAAATGTAGTTTTATGTATGTTCAGAAGGCTATTTGGGAATGCAGGACAAATAAGAGTAGAAAATGGACTAATGTAAATGATCTAGGACAATGTATAAGTGGAAGTAAAAGTCTGATCATTGTACCATCGCAAACTTGCAAAGATCTCATACAATACGGGCACACTCCATAAGCATTTAAGATTAGCACGACTGTGGGTTAACCAATGCATAAAAACTTCTGGAGTTCAGAAGAATGTAATGGTAAAATATATGCTCCCTGCAGCTGAGTGTCATGAACCATAATGCTTGACTTAAACAGATGTGAACATATGACCGATGATAAAAACATGGAAATTAAGGAAAATCAACTCAGGCCAGAGAAATTACAAGACCATAAACATGCATAATCTGTGTAAATTGAAGATCCATCAACCAATCTGCATTCTCCAGCTTGGACTGATTGGAAAGCTTAAACCACCCACCAATACAGTGCTGAGGATGCTACCAACCATGATTCATGAGTTCAGGAAAAAGTATACTATGACAAGTCGTATTACATCATTGATCCAATCATTAGGAAAATGTAAGTCACAGCACCCATCACGGAGAGAAGTGGCCATCAAGACGGTTAGTGGCTTGTTGATGGCTTTGAAACCACTATTAATACAAGAAGTGATTTGACCCAACTAGACGAGCATAAAGGCCAGAAACATCTCATAAGCATATCATAGTCCATGCCTTGTAAATCTTATTAGTTTAGACCTGTATTCAAACCTCCTCTTCCTATTTTGGAACTGAAACATAGACTCTAAACACCCTCTTCCTGGTACTAATGTCCAATGTGCTATCTAATATACTCTGTCCTGCTCTGCTGATGGTGAAAGCCTAGGCTTCTAAGGTCTGAATATTTCATGAAATAGACAGGACCAAAGGTTCAGAGAACTGGACTGAACAATGCCTATGAAGACTGCATTTGAGGAACTTAGGATTGAACAACTTACATGGCCTGGAAAATTGGGGAACATGGCATTACATAATGTGCAGTGGGCTGAAGGGTGTTCTGTAACGCCCTAGTGCGAAAATACGTAGGACTAGGTACGTATCCATGCCAGTTGTATTCATACGAAGTATACTCCAATATATGGAAGCCTCGTATAAATACATAAGCTGTAAAATGCAGTAGAACCATACTAATCTCATCCACACAAAAATGTATGAATAAATGATATCATATAATCAACCATGAAATTGTCATTTGGTACATGTAGTTGGGCGGAGACAAATCCACTACCAACGAGGAAAAGAAATACATAACAAAAGAAAGATTTTGGCGAGTGAAGCGAAGACGATCCAAGCGCAACCATCCTCGAAGAAATAGCAATGGTCACGGCTAGAGGTAGAACACCTGCGAAAGACAAGAGCACACACCTGGCGAAACAACCAGGTCCTCAGAGGGACGTAACAAGACACATAATATCATGCCAAAAGCTCAACAGAAAAGTAAAAGTGACTACTCAAATAAAGGTCCATAACCAAGGCACTAGTGGCGTCTAGAGAAAAGTAAATGCACGGTCCATTAGTACTCGAATAAGAGCTAAGGGGCATCTAGAGAAAAATAAATGCACGGCCACTAGCTCTTGGGTGAGTCACTAACGGCAGCTAGAGGAAAGTAAATGCACGGCCCATTAGCACTCGACTGAGTCACTAAGGGCGTCTAGAGAAAAGTAAACGAGTGAAAGCCCCTACACCAAATAGCTGTCTCCTCCCATCCCATGCACTACACGTGGTGTGTTCACATCATGACATTCATAATAACTGCTAAGTCTTCTAGACAACCAAAACTATTAGCAGTTATTGCCTATCGCACGGCATGTGCGCACCGATGGCCAGTCGATACGTACGTCCGAGATCTATATGAGACTCGTGACTCGTGATACACAAGTGTCGGGCCAATGAATGCGGCACAAACAAAGGTGGTCCCTTAACTCTAGGCCCAAGTGCATAAAGAAAAATAAAGTATAATAATTTGCACCTACATATGGTTTTGAAAGAACAAGAATAAAACATGCATGATATTGAGCAAAAAATTAAACAGTAAAGGCAAGGTGTCTTGCCTGGTAGGACGCCTGGTGTGCTGCAATGATCAAGGTAGCACAAACTGTGACTCCGGTACAACAACTGCACAAAGGGACCTCTGTTGGTGGCACGGACAGTTCCATTGGGTCCAGAAGGGTCAAATTGGTTAGGGTGGACATAAGGTAGTCTCGAATGGGCGAAGGAATAGGAACAATAGGACTTGGATACGGACAGGAGAAAAATCAAATAAATATTTATATATATACGAGTTTTAGAAAATATTTATAATCCCTAAAACTAGTTTTCATAAGTCAAAATATTTGTAGGAAAAATATTTATTATAAATACCATGGATCTAGAAACTATTTAGGGCTCAACTTTATTTTGTAAAAATATGATCTGTAGGCTAATATCCCTAAAATAACAATATAGCAATATTATAAAACTTTCAGAATTTAGTTTTGAAATTATATCTAGTCCAACTAAATACTATATTTTTGTATATGTATAATTTAGAAAATATTAATATAACTTTATTTTGAAATTTAACTATGATAGTACTAATGTAACTAGTAGAAATTTATAACAATAATATTAATGCTAGTAGTAGTAGTAATAATAATAATAATAATAATAATAATAATAAGAATAAGAATAATAATAAAATCAGGATAAATGAAATTTGAGGAAACATAGTAATAATAATAATATGCTTTGAATCCAGTTTTAAAATTACACATAACTTATTTTGTTACTAAATTATTTAGAAGATTTAACAAAAATACTAATAATAAAATAATAATATTATTGACTAATCACAAAATATATACAAATGAAATTTTAAGAATCTGTGTACGAATTTTGCAATTACATACTGTTAAACCACAATCAAAATAACAAAAATAAATAACTAAATAAATAAATAAAAAAATCAAGCACGAAAATCGAGAACAGCTCTTCTCCGTTGAAAA
Source organism: Iris pallida (assembly GCA_029216955.1). Classification (NCBI taxonomy): domain Eukaryota; kingdom Viridiplantae; phylum Streptophyta; class Magnoliopsida; order Asparagales; family Iridaceae; genus Iris; species Iris pallida. Next base: position 822,133 of record JANAVB010025200.1, on the reverse strand, counting down.
AAATCACAGAGCAAAAGTAACATTTCGAAATGAAGAGAAGAAAGAAGAAAAAAAATAAGAAGCAGAGCGAGAGGAGCGGAGAGCGGGGTTTGGCGGAGGAAGAGGAAGGAGGGGTTCCGGCGAGGGTTTTCTCCGGTGCGGCGAAGATGTGCGGCGGGGCGCTGCACGGGAAGAGGGCGGCGAGCTGCGTGAGAGCTCGGCGGAGTAAAGGACGTCGCCGGGGCGGTCGTACCGAGGCTGGACGCGGCAGAGGAGGAAAGGGAAAGCGGATGGGCTGACGGTGAGGCGGTGGGAGAAAAGATGGCTCGGGCGGCGTGCTCACTGACGCGGGGCGGCGCCGGAGGTGGAAGAGAGTGGGAGCGGGAGGCGGATGGTCGGGAGGAGAAGTCAGGGATGCGGCGGTGAAGGACGGGAGAAGGGGGTTCCGGCTTTCCCGCGGAGGAGCGGGGTCGTGCGGAGGGGACCAAAGAAGATGTAGTCAGAGAGGGAAGCTCGGCCATGGCGGGGCTGGGTTCAGCGGGAGGTGGTCTGGTACGGCGGCTGCCACCGGACAGCCGTGCGGCAGAGGGAAGGAAAGGCGTGCGCGGGATCGGGTTTTCCGCTCGTCGGCGGCTCCGTTGGTGGTAGGCGGCCCATAGTGGAGCGTCTCCAGGTGATGGAGGACCACGGCTACACCGGTGGGTCTGACGGGACGAGCGGATGTGCGAGGTGCGACGCTCGTCATCGACGAAGGCGCCGACTCGCCGGAGGTCAAGTAAGTTAAGGTTAGGGTTTTCCTTTTCTTTTCTGTTGTTGTTGTGGCGGATTGGGGTTTTCCGGCCGGTGGCCGTGGTGGTTGTGTTGTGGTTCAATGGGGGCGTGGCGAGGGTAGTGACGGAGGTGGTTGATGGCGGGTGGTAGAAGACTCTGGTGGTTTGGTAATGGTGTGTCGCCGGAGATGGCAATGGTGGTGACGGCGGAGGGTGTGCGGTGGGGCTAGCGGTGATGGCTGGGCTGTCGGTTGCAGTAGCGGTAATGGTGGTCCAGGTGGTGACGGCAGGGCGGTAGAGGCGGTGACGAGGCTGATGAAGGTGGTGATGGGGTTGCTGGATTGGGGCTGGGGTTTAGGAAGGCTGGGGAGGAGTCGGCCAATTAGGGTTAGGGTTAGATTTGGGATTAGGATTTGGGTTGCTTAATTGTGTCGGGGTTTGTCCGACACGGAGAAAATTGTATGTGTATAAATAATGAAATAAGATGGACGGGAGGGAACACGGACACGGTGCACGCACTATTATGGGTGGTGGAGTATTTGTGGAGAAAAATTTGGCTTGTGGAATTATGGAGGAGTACCTGCCTATTTATAGGATGTGGGAATTCCCTTTAATCTAAGGATTAGAATTTGGTTTAAACCCAAAAATAGATAGCTGTAATTTAATTTAAAAATTAATCCAATCCAAATCCAAATAAAAATCCAATTTAAATTAAATTATTTTTGTTTAAAAAATCAAATGGATAAATCAAATTGTAAATATTTAACTATTTAAAGAAATCCATAAATTTAAATCAAGATTTAAATGCCACAATAATTTTAAAATATTTTTCTAAAATACTAATACTATTAATTTCGAAAATAATATATATTTTTAAATATCTTTTCGAATAATAAAATATTTATATTTAATAATTTTGAAAATAAAAATATATAAATTTAATTTAATGTACCACATATGAAAGGAATAGCTTTCTAAATTACCACTAATAAATAAATAAATAAAGTAATAAGATTTTGTACATCTCACTAGACAACTTTAAGCAAAATACAAATACAATAATTATTATATATATTATTTGAACTATAAAATAGAAAAAATGTTTTTCAAAAAATATGTACGCTCGCACATATTCGCACTCAACGAGTAAGAAAATAAATTTCGTGCGTGACGTACAATACGACTACGCGACGTACAATACAAAATTTTAAATCAGTACCAAAATTAAATAAATAAAAAAAAGTAGAAATTTAGGGGTTTTACATCCTACCCAACTTAAAAAAAAATTTGTCCTCAAAATTAAGAATTAGTAGGGGTGAGAAGACACAAGGGGTATCGATGATGAACAATAAATAACAAAAATCATGCCGTAAGAAATTGCGATCTAGAACATAGAAAAATAGTACGATATGGTCGTAATTGATAGGATGGCTAGAGGAAGTTATAGTATAACGCTTTCGTCCTCCTAAAATAGGTGAAGACGAAAGCAATATAGAGTTCGAATGAGGCGTTATCGAATACGAATACGTGATTCAAAGACGATTGAATAATTTCAAAAGAATTGTCAAGGCAGTCGTGGATGGGATTGTAAGGGCCAAGTTTAATTATATCTCCATCCACGTAGAGTAATAGACAAAAGCGAACCAAAGTGCACTTGGTTGATCAGACCATTATGCACCGGTTCTGTTTAGACAATATGCTAGTGAGCGCTCAATAGCATATGTCATGAACAAACTCGATAAGGAATAACCTTGCAGAAAAACTAGGCTACATTAGCATCATTAGTCAAAACGGTAAATACATAGGTACGAGAGATTAAGATTTAAAGAAGGTAGAATGATTCTAAGTCATACAGTCGTCCTATAGTCTTCTTGTCCAAGTCCTTGGTTGGCTAGACGGGTTAGGTCCTCTAGATTCTAGGATCTAAATAAGCTTGCTAATAAAGGTCACTAGGTCAAAGGGTTGCTAGTTCATAAGGTATTCTACCCAACTTAAAGAATTAAACTAATGGTGTTTTGGGACAACTAACTAGTAGGGTCGATCTCTAGCAAGCACGAAGGAAAGATAAGAATAGGGATGGAAGAAAGCAAGCAAGATGCAATTGATGAGTCAAACGGTAGATAAAATCAAGGAAAGAGGTCAAGTATGTGGATGAGATCCTAAACTTCTAATCCTATACGCATGCTTGCTTGGTAGGTAAAGTAACCAAACAATTTATCTTGACCTGCATGGGCCACCACAAAAACATGTAACGCCCCAGTTCCAAAATACGTAGGACTAGGTATGTATCCATGCCAGCTGTATTCATACAAAGTATACTCCAATATATAGAAGCCTCGTATAAATACATAAGCTGTAAAAATGCAGTAGAACCATACTAATCTCATCCACACAAAAATATATGAATAAATGATATCATATAATCAACCATGAAATTATCATTTGGTACATGTAGTTGGACGGAGATAAATCCACTACCAACGAGGAAAAGAAATACATAACAAAAGAAAGATTTTGGCGAGTGAAGCGAAGACGATCCAAGCGCAACCATCCTCGAAGAAATAGCAATGGTCACGGCTAGAGGTAGAACACCTGCGAAAGACAAGAGCACACACCTGACGAGACAACCAGGTCCTCAGAGGGACATAACAAGACACATAATATCATGCCAAAAGCTTAACAGAAAAGTAAAAGTGACTACTCAAATAAAGGTCCATAACCATTCTATGTGAATGTATTTTGAAGACAACGTTCCACACAGGGGCCTTCCGAAGCTAGAAACACGGCGCGTTAACGTTTCAACCAAGGCACTAGTGGCGTCTAGAGAAAAGTAAATGCACGGCCCATTAGCACTCGAATAAGAGCTAAGGGGCATCTAGAGAAAAATAAATGCACAGCCACTAGCTCTTGGGTGAGTCACTAACGGCAGCTAGAGGAAAGTGAATGCACGGCCCATTAGCACTCGACTGAGTCACTAAGGGCTTCTAGAGAAAAGTAAACGAGTGAAAGCCCCTACGCCTAATAGCTGTCTCCTCCCATCCCATGCACTACACGTGCTGTGTCCACATCACGACATTCCTAATAACTGCTAAGTCTTCTAGACAACCATAACTATTAACAGTTATTGCCTATCGTATGGCATGTGCGTACCGATGACCAGTCGATACGTACGTCCGAGATCTATATGAGACTCGTGACTCGTGATACACAAGTGTCGGGCCAATGAATGCGGCACAAACAAAGGTGGTCCCTTAACTCTAGGCCGAAGTGCATAAAGAAAAATAAAGTATAATAATTTGCACCTACATATGGTTTTGAAAGAACAAGAATAAAACATGCATGATATTGAGCAAAAAATTAAACAGTAAAGGCAAGGTGTCTTGCCTGGTAGGACGCCTGGTGTGCTGTAATGATCAAGGTGGCACAAACAGTGACTCCGGTGCAACAACTGCACAAGGGGACCTCTGTTGGTGGCACGGACAGTTCCATTGGGTCCAGAAGGGTCAAATTGGTTAGGATGGACATAAGGTAGTCTCGAATGGGCGAAGGAATAGGAACAATAGGACTTGGATAAGGACAGGAGAAAAATCAAATAAATATTTATATATATACGAGTTTTAGAAAATATTTATAATCCCTAAAACTAGTTTTCATAAGTCAAAATATTTGTAGGAAAAATATTTATTATAAATACCATGGATCTAGAAACTATTTAGGGCTCAACTTTATTTTGTAAAAATATGATCTGTAGGCTAATATCCCTAAAATAACAATATAGCAATATTATAAAACTTTCAGAATTTAGTTTTGAAATTATATCTAGTCCAACTAAATACTATATTTTTGTATATGTATAATTTAGAAAATATTAATATAACTTTATTTTGAAATTTAACTATGATAGTACTAATGTAACTAGTAGAAATTTATAACAATATATTAATGCTAGTAGTAATAATAATAATAATTATAATAATAATAATAATAATAATAATAATAATAATAATATCAGGATAAATGAAATTTGAGGAAACATAGTAATAATAATAATAGGCTTTGAATCCAATTTTGAAATTACACATAACTTATTTTGTTACTAAATTATTTAGAAGATTTAACAAAAATACTAATAATAAAATAATATTATTATTGACTAATCACAAAATATATACAAATGAAATTTTAGGAATCTATGTTCGAATTTTGCAATTACATACTGTTAAACCACAATCAAAATAACAAAAATAAATAACTAAATAAATAAATAAATAAATAAAAAATCAAACACGAAAATTGAGGACAGTTCTTCTCTGTTGAAAAAAATCACAGAGCAAAAGTAACATTTCGAAATGAAGAGAAGAAAGAAGAAAAAAATAAGAAGGAGAGTGAGAGGAGCGGAGAGCGGGGTTTGGCGGAGGAAGAGGAAGGAGGGGTTCCGGCGAGGGTTTTCTCCGGTGCGGCGAAGATGTGCGGCGGGGCGCTGCACAGGAAGAGGGCGGCGGGATGCGTGAGAGCTCGGCAAAGTAAAGGACGTCGCCGGGGCGGTCGTGCTGAGGCTGGACGCGGCGGAGGAGGAAAGGGGAAGCGGATGGGCTGACGGTGAGGCGGAGGGGGAAGAGATGGCTCGGGCGGCGCGCTCACCGACGCGGGGCGGCGCCGGAGGTGGAAGAGAGTGGGAGCGGGAGGCGGATGGTCGGAAGAAGAAGTCAGGGATGCGGCGGTGAAGGACGGGAGAAGGGGGTTCCAGCGTTCCCGCGGAGGAGCGGGGTCGTACGGAGGGGACCAAGGAAGAGGTAGTCGGAGAGGGAAGCTCGGCCATGGCGGGGCTGGGTTCGGCGGGAGGTGATCTGGTGCGGCGGCTGCCACCGGACAGCCGCGCGGCAGTGGGGAGGAAAGGCGTACGCGGGATCGGGTTTTCCGCTCGTCGGCGGCTTCGGTTGGTGGTGGACGGCCCATAGTGGAGCATCTCCAGGTGATGGAGGACTACGGCTACACCGGTGGGTCTGACGGGACGAGCGGATGCGCGAGGTGCGACGCTCGTCATCGACGAAGGCGCCGACTCGCCGGAGGTCAAGTAAGTTAAGGTTAGGGTTTTCCTTTTTTTTCTGTTGTTGTTATGGCGGATTGGGGTTTTCCGGCCGGTGGCCGTGGTGGTTGTGTTGTGGTTCAATGGGGGCGTGGCGAGGGTGGTGACGGAGGTGGTTGATGGCGGGTGGTGGAAGACTCTGGTGGTTTGATAATGGTGTGTCGACGGAGATGGCTATGGTGGTGACGGCGGAGGGTGTGCGGTGGGGCTAGCGGCGATGGCCGGGCTGTCGGTTGCAGTAGCGGTAATGGTGGTCCAGGTGGTGACGACAGGGCGGTAGAGGCGGTGACGAGGCTGATGAAGGTGGTGATGGGGTTGCTGGATTGGGGCTGGGGTTTATGAATGCTGGGGCGGAGTCTAAAAATTTGGCTTGTGGAATTATGGAGGAGTATCTGCCTATTTATAGGATGTAGAAATTCCCATTAAGCTAAGGATTAGGATTTGGTTTAAACCCAAAAATAGATAGTTGCAATTTAATTTAAAAATTTATCCAATCCAAATCCAAAAAAAATCCAATTTATATTAAATTATTTTTGTTTAAAAAATCAAATGGATAAATCAAATTGCAAATATTTAACTATTTAAATAAATCCATAAATTTAAATCAAGATTTAAATGCCACAATAATTTTAAAATATTTTTCTAAAATACTAATAATATTAATTTCGAAAATAATATATATTTTTAAATATCTTTTCGAATAATAAAATATTTATATTTAATAATTTTGAAAATAAAAATATATAAATTTAATTTAATGTACCTCATATGCAAGGAATAGCTTTCTAAATTACCACCAATAAATAAATAAATAAAGTAATAAGATTTTGGTCATCTCAATAGACAACTTTAAGCAAAATACAAATACAATAATTATTATATATATTATTTGAACTATAAAATAGAAAAAATGTTTTTCAAAAAAATATGTACGCTCGCACATATTCGCACTCGACGAGAAAGAAAATAAATTTCGTGCGCGACGTACAATACGACTACGCGACGTACAATACAAAATTTTAAATCAGTACCAAAATTAAATAAATAAATAAAAGTAGAAATTTAGGGGTTTTACATGTTCTATATCTACTTATCAAACAGGGTCTATCCTTAAATATTTGAAGGAACAGAACATGTAAGGGAATGGATTATGTTGGTAAGCAATGGACAGAAATCTAAATGTTAGCAGGGCTAAAATCCACAGTCCAAAGATTTTTGTCCCTACACAACCTGGTACTCCATACTCTGCTACAATCTACTCATACTCGAGCACCTCTCTATACCCACTGTATCCCACATACACAATTGAAGTGCCAGGAGACTCCAAGCGTAATGTGGTGTCTGTGCTGAATTCATTCCACGATTGAACATTGCTCTGAGACTCCAAAGCACTTACCAATGTGGAATAGATATAAGATTCTAATCCTCTGAATCCACCATCCGTGACCTATGCCAGTATTTAGACGATGACTACTAAACAAGTATTAATCTCTGACCTCTGGGATCTTTACGTTAGTGATAATCAAGGGAGGTCATTAGAGATTGTACGAGAACCTGACCCTTCACTAACAAATCCTGCTGTATCATGGCAATCCATCATTTGACAACTCAGGATATGCACATTAGAACAAAATTACCAGGAATATGAGATCCCAGCAATTTGCAGATACTGATGTTATCAGGTAAAAGTGGAAGAAGCCAAAATTTCCTGATACAGATTAAATAAAGCAGCAGAGCGCTAAGCGGTGAAGACTGAACACCAATTCTAACATAGGCTTCACAGTTGATACTATTGCTAATATAACCTCTTGTATAATATAAACCTGAATTAAATAAATGTGTGCTTGCACCCATCTCCTCATGACTGTACAGTTAGGATTAATACACAGGGGTCTTACACCCTAGCCCGTTCTACAGGTAAGGTACACAACCTGTGTACCAGTATAAGCTGATAACTGGGTCGAATGACTAAATCTGGTACATTCACATCTCTCCCTCTCTCTCTCTCTCCTTATGAGATCTTGAATACTCTGAGATTAACTGTGCATTGATACACTTGTCTGCAATTTGGTTTATAGATTAATACAAAAACTTGGGTAATCATGTGAAAAGGAAAAAGATATTGTTCATTTGTTCCAAGATGACCACCATCCTGAATTCCAACCTATTCACACATGAAACCTTCCAATCCTAATACCTAGATATCAAGGACCTGCTGGTATCTCACCTCTATAGGTTCTCTGAGCCTGTGAGTACTGTCCTATCAAGCCTGTCCCCATGTAGACAACCTGGGCACTTGGATATACTAGAGTTGGAAGCTCTGATACTATAGGGCCTGATACACCTACCTATCATCAACTGAAACACCCAGGATACAGGGACAGAGATGTAAGGGTCAAGTTGCACCTATTACCAGACACATGGTCAGGCATTGATGCACTACACCATAGCTCCTGCTGTGGCAATGTGACAAGAAACTCCCACACCCTCCTCTGTCCCAATGCTTTAAACTCGACAGTACTTTCCTTTTATGAATTTACTCAAACACTACGCTACCATTATACAGAAACGAAACCCAATAATCAAGAATCTTGCAATGATTGAAAGGTGAGTAGTTACCTGTTGAGAATTTCGAAACTACTTCTGTTAATCTCCTTCCTCGAGCAGCCACCCTCTCGAACTCCAGGCGTAGGAAGAATTAGGGTTTGGGGTCGGCTACCACCTCCATTTGTACATACAACTTGTTGATGAATCTGGGGTTGATGGAGAGATAGGATGGGAGAATTCGATTCTATCTTTTGTTCGAATTTAAATCGAATTCGAAATTTGAAGTTTGAAGCTGCGGTTTGAAGGGAAGTTTAAATAGAAGTTAATTGCATATAGGTCCCTATCAACTAATTTATTACGCATAGGTCCTTCTGCAGGTTTTTAAAGTAAACTAATATAAGCATATGGTTTTATTTATGAGACAATGATAAATAAAAAAATAAAAAAATATACAGAAGAAAATTGGTCAAGGGGTTGACAACTCTATCCCCCTTAAACAAATTTTGTCCTCGAAATTTAATGAACCATGATCTATTAGAATGGAAAGTCTAGAATAATTTGCTATGACAGAATTCAATTAAAACAATTCAATTTAAAAAAATAGGTCTATCTATGCTACTACTGAAAATTTCCACCATTAGCTCCTTGTGGTGCCGCCGCATTCTCTGTGATCGTGGCAAAAGCTCGCCCTCCTCCTGCGGTTGGTAGTGGTGGGGCACTTGCGTTCTTCTTCGGACAATTGCGAGACAAGTGTTGGTTGGATCCACAAGTCCAACACAACCCTAATCTGCTGCGATAATTTTCTTGAGTGTGGCCTTTCTTCGAGCAATATTGGCAGATGGGAATGTCTTGAACTTGACGTGGGACTGCTTGTGGTTGTTGCTGATGCTGCTGCGCTGGTGTCTTCCCTGAAATGTTAGGACGTTTTGCCTGTGCTGCTTGGTCGCTGCCTCCTCCGAGTGCGTCTCGATTCCTCTTCGGCTTGTGACTCAGTTTTTCTTCTACAGCTTGGACGACTTCTAGAATCTCCTCGTAAGTGGTGGCTCGGCTGGTGGCGATGGCCAGATGAATCTCGTGAGATAGTCCCTTTCTGAATCGTCGCGCCTTGTCTTCAGGGGTACTGACCAAGTTTTTCGTGAAGCGGCTGAGGCAAAAAAACTCCGATGTGTACTCGTCGACGGTGTGGTTGCCCTGCTCTAAGTGCTCGAACTGACTTACCAACGCTTCTCGTGCTACATATGGATAAAATTTCCTCTTGAACAGTCGCTTGAACTCCTCCCAAGTCACGTCTGGAGCAGAAAATCGGGGTTCGCCTTGGTACCACGTTCGTACGATATCGAAAAGCTGTCCACTGACTGACTCAATCTTCAAATCTTCTGGAACTCGGGCCATCTTCAGATACCTCTCCACATTCTCCAGCCATTCATCAGCGTAGACGATCCCCTCTGTCCCATGGAACGACATGGGCCTAAAGTCCATAAAGTGCTTGGGATTCCCCGGACGCGTTCGCGGAGCATCTCGAATCTGAAGAACCTCTCTCAAAGTGTCGCGAAACATGTTGGCCTGCTGCTGGATGATCCCGAGGAGTGTGACATTGTCCAGTGCTGGTGGCGGAGGCAGAGCATGTGCTGGATACATCGTCGAGGCTGGATACATCGTCGGCGGTGGGTGCATGGGAAAAGCTGGATACATCACTAGTACGGGGTGCATGGCTAGTACTGAATGTGGAACACGTGCTGGATGTGGGGCTGGTGCTGGTGGTAGAACAGATGCTGGTGGCAGACCGGGTGCTGGTGGTGGAGTCTGCGGAGGAAACTGTGGAGGTGGTGGAATATCGCCTCTGCGGAATCTCGAGAGTTGCGGTTGATTGGCCATATGAGTGAGCTGGCCTTCTTGTGTCGGTGGAGTCATATACGTGAAAAAGCCTCATGTAGACGGTGGAGTGTTCAGTGCAGCATCGTTCCTGTCTTGCGAGTCCATCTTAACTGCTAATCAAAGAAAATATTTTAGCCGTTGAAGAGATTTTCAAGCAAGATGCAATTCAAGGATTCAATAAAATCAAGGATTAGAGAACAGTAATGAGTCAAGACATGTGGATGAGATCCTAAGCGTCTAATCCTATTCGCAGGCTCACGACGGCACAGTGACGTAACCGAAGTGATTAACGTCGACCTGCATGGGCTACCAAAAAAAACTTGTCACGACCCGCACCCGCTTTTCGGATACGAAATGTGTCCAAGCCCAGCCTACGCCGCAGTGTCGGCGGTAGTACGCTGTCTAAATACAAGTCACGGCAATCTAGAATCACATGGTAACTATATCTCATCCACAGAAATAATCGAGTCACAATCAAGATCAATGAAAGTACATGAAACTAAATAATAATTAATAAACTGAATATCAAATGTCACGTCCGGTGGACACAAATCCACTACCAATAGACGGAAGAAAATAGAGTAATACATGAAGTAACTAATTGGATAAAACTGCTAATTTAGACCACCTCAACTGCAAGCACTGCGCTCTGATGCTAACTCATATCCACTCGACTGCTCCTGGCTCAAACTCGGCTAACCTGAAGAGATCATCAGGTCCTCAGAGGACTAGCAAGATACATAAAAACGAGCATTTCTCACAGTTTATTATGCATGGAGAAATTACAGAATAAACAAGTAAAACTGAACAAATGAATAAAGCACGAATCTATACACTCTCTACACATAGATGAACTGCTGAACGAGGAAGATAGACTCATGTCAAGATGTCAACGGATAACTAAATCGAATACTCAAACCCTCGTCCCTAGCGTGGAATCGCAAGTTTGAACTACTAATCCTCGTCCCTAGTGTGGACTCGCAGATTAGCATCACCCTCGTCCCTAGTGTGGACTCGCAGGCTAGCATCACCCTCGTCCCTAATATGGACTCGCAGGTGTGGACCATATACTACTAACCCTCGTCCCTAGCGTGGACTCGCAGGTTAGCTTAAGACACAGATAGCTACTAACCCTCGTCCCTAAGGTGGACTCGCAGGTTAGCTTCACGATTTCAAGACAAGGAGGCACGACTCAATCAAGGCACGACCAATAAGACACAAGGCTAACGATAAACACGGTCTACAAATTAATGATACCAATATACGAACAGGATATGAAAGATACATATCAATAATATAAGAAAAACTAGATAATAAATAAAGACAGTGCATGTAAATAAAGCTGTGTAGAAAGGCAAGGTATACTTGCCTGGGGTCTTGAGCTGCTGGCACGGGTCAATGCACTGAGTCAAATCTAATGAACCTATTTTGTGAAGTAAATCGAATCAACACATGAATTTAACCAAAATAAAACTATCTTTAATAATTGTTAATTGCTCATGCACTTCTAATGGCCCTAAATTGCTTGGTGGTCTCTACTTCTAATCTGTTTCGAGTACTAGACTTCATTGGCACCTTAATTTGTTATGTTTTGGTAATTCGTAAAACCCTGCATTTGAGCTTCACCATACTGCTATAGGTAAATATCATGCCAAGGAGATGAACCCCTTCCTACTGTTTTATGACTAAGAAACCACACTCTTACATGCTCCTATGATAGGCAAGGCCCTTAGTTATGCGGTGAATGGTGAATATGAACCATAATTTGATCTGAAATGTAGTTTTATGTATGTTCAGAAGGCTATTTGGGAATGCAGGACAAATTAGAGTAGAAAATAGACTAATATAAATGCTCTAGGACAATGTATAAGTGGAAGTGAAAGTCTGATCATTGTACCATCGCAAACTTGCAAAGATCTCATACAATACGGGCACACTCCATAAGCATTTAAGATTAGTACGACTGTGGGTTAATCCAATGCATAAAAACTTTTGGAGTTCAGAAGAATGTAATGGTAAAATATATGCTCCCTGCAGCTGAGTGTCATGAACCATAATGCATGACTTAAACAGATGTGAACATGTGACCGATGATAAAAACATGGAAATCAAGGAAAATCAACTCAGGCCTGAGAAATTACAAGACCATGAACATGGATAATCTGTGTAAATTGAAGATCCATCAACCAATCTGCATTCTCCAGCTTGGACTGATTGGAAAGCTTAAACCATCCACCAATACAGTGCTGAGGATGCTACCAACCATGATTCATGAGTTCAGGGAAAAGTATACTATGACAATTCGTATTACATCATTGATCCAAGCATTAGGAAAATGTAAGTCACAGCACCCATCACGGAGAGAAGTGGCCATCAAGACGGTTAGTGGCTTGTTAATGGCTTTGAAACCACTATTAATACAAGAAGTGATTTGACCCAACTAGACGAGCATAAAGGCCAGAAACATCTCATAAGCATATCATAGTCCATGCCTTATAAATCTTACTAGTGTAGACCTGTATTCAAACCTCCTCTTCCTATTTTGGAACTGAAACATAGACTCTAAACACCCTCTTCCTGGTACTAATGTCCAATGTGCTATCTAATATACTCTATCCTGCTCTGCTGATGGTGAAAGCCTAGGCTTCTAAGGTCTAAAATATTTCATGAAGTAGACAGGACCAAAGGTTCAGAGAACTGGATTGAACAATGCCTATGAAGACTGCACTTGAGGAACTTAGGATTGAACAACTTACAAGGCCTGGGAAATTGGGGAACATGGCATTACATAATGTGTAGTGGGTTGAAGGGTGTTCTATATCTACTTATCAAACAGGGTCTATCCTTAAATATTTGAAGGAACAGAACATGTAAGGGGATGGATTATGATGGTAAGCAATGGACAGAAATCTAAATGTTAACAGGGCTAAAATCCACAGTCCAAAGATTTTTGTCCCTACACAACCTGGTACTCCATACTCTGCTACAATCTACTCATACTCGAGCACCTCTCTATACCCACTGTATCCCACATACACAATTGAAGTGCCAGGAGACTCCAAGCGTAATGTGGTGTCTGTGCTGAATTCATTCCACGATTGAACATTGCTCTGAGACTCCAAAGCACTTACCAATGTGGAATAGATATCAGATTCTAATCCTCTGAATCCACCATCCATGACCTATGCCAGTATTTAGATGATGACTACTAAACAAGTATTAATCTCTGACCTCTGGGATCTTTACGTTAGTGATAATCAAGGGAGGTCATTAGAGATTGTACGAGAACCTGACCCTTCACTAACAAATCCTGCTGTATCATGGCAATCCATCATTTGACAACTCAGGATATGCACTTTAGAACAAAATTACCAGGAATATGAGATCCCAGCAATTTGCAGATACTGATGTTATCAAGTAAAAGTGGAAGAAGCCAAAATTTCCTGATACAGATTAAATAAAGCAGTAGAGCGCTAAGCGGTGAAGATTGAACACCAATTCTAACATGGGCTTCACAGTTGATACTATGGCTAATATAACCTCTTGTATAATATAAACCTGAATTAAATAAATGTGTGCCTGCACCCATCTCCTCATGACTGTACAGTTAGGATTAATACACAGGGGTCTTACACCCTAGCCCGTTCTACAGGTAAGGTACACAACTTGTGTACCAGTGTAAGCTGATAACTGGGTCGAATGACTAAATCTGGTACATTCATATCTCTCCTCTCTCTCTCTCTCCTTATGAGATCTTGAATACTCTGAGATTAACTGTGCATTGATACACTTGTCTGCAATTTGGTTTATAGATTAATACAAAAACTTGGGAAATCATATGAAAGGGAAAAAGATATTGTTCATTTGTTCCAGGATGACCACCATCCTGAATTCCAACCTATTCACACATGAAACCTTCCAATCCTAATACCTAGATATCAAGGACCTACTGGTATCTAACCTCTATAGGTTCTCTTAGCCTGTGAGTACTGTCCTATCAAGCATGTCCCCATGTAGACAACCTGGGCACTTGGATATACTAGAGTTGGAAGCTCTGATACTATAGGGCCTGATACACCTACCTATCATTAACTGAAACACCCAGGATACAGGGGCAGAGATGTAAGGGTCAAGTTGCACCTATTACCAGACACATGGTCAGGCATTGATGCACTACACCATAGCTCCTGCTGTGGCAATGTGACAAGAAACTCCCACACCCTCCTCTGTTCCAATGCTTTAAACTCGACAGTACTTTCCTTTCATGAATTTACTCAAACACCTACGCTACCATTATACAGAAACGAAACCCAATAATCAAGAATCTTGCAATGATTGAAAGGTGAGTAGTTACCTGTTGAGAATTTCGAAACTACTTCTGTTAATCTCCTTCCTTGAGCAGCCACCCTCTCGAACTCCAGACGTAGGAAGAATTAGGGTTTGGGGTCGGCTACCACCTCCATTTATACATACAACTTGTTGATGAATCTGGGGTTGATGGAGAGATAGGATGGGAGAATTCAATTCTATCTTTTGTTCGAATTTAAATCGAATTCGAAATTTGAAGTTTGAAGCTGCGGTTTGAAGGAAAGTTTAAATAGAATTTAATTGCATATAGGTCCCTATCAACTAATTTATTACGCATAGGTCCTTCTACAGGTTTTTAAAGTAAACTAATATAAGCATATGGTTTTATTTATGAGACAATGATAAATAATAAAATAAAAAAATATACAGGAGAAAATTGGTCAAGGGGTTGACAGCTGTGGGATGCAAATGGGTGTACACAGTGAAAGAGACCCCAGAAGGAAAAGTAGAGCGATACAATGCGAGTTTGGTTGCAAAAGGATTCACACAGTCATATGGAATAGACTATGATGAGACGTTTGCCCTAGTAGCAAAAATGAGCACCGTGAGAACTCTGGTCTCCATTGCAGCGAACTATGGGTGGAAGCTGTACCAGCTGGATGTGAAGAATGTCTTTCTTCATAGGGACCTGAAAGAAGAAGTATATATGGAGCTCCCGCCAGGGTGCTACGCGACGGAATCAGACGGAGGGACGTCGCAAGGAAAGGTGTGTAAACTGAAGAAGTCGCTATACGGGCTCAAGCAATCTCATCGAGCCTGGTTTGACAGATTCAGAAAGACTGTTATAGGCATGGGATACCGCCAAACAAATACAGATCATACGGTCTTCCTCCAGCATACAAGAGGCCACATCACTATACTTGCTCTATATGTGGATGATATAGTGATCACAGGTGATGATGAAGTCGAGATCACTAAGCTGAAGTCAAAACTCGCGAAGGAGTTTGAGGTGAAGGATTTAGGAGCGATGAGGTACTTTCTAGGTATCGAAGTGTGTGAAGGCGAACAGGGAATTGTTCTATCATAAAAAAATATACACTAGATCTGCTGAAGGAGACAGGGATGCTGGGATGCAAAGCAGCTGTTATTCCAATTGACCAGAAGAGTAAGTTTGGAGCAGAAGCAGGAGAGCCTGTTGATCGTGAAAGATATCAAAGACTTGTAGGGAGATTGATTTATCTGGGACACACTCGCCCTGATATCTCATTTGCGGTGAGTATAGTGAGTCGCTACATGCATGATCCAAGAAAGGGTCATATGGAAGCAGTATTTCAGATCTTGAGATATCTGAAAGGAACGCCGGGAAAGGGGCTATGGTTCAAGAAGAATGGACGCATAGAAGTTGAGGGATACTGTGATGCAGACTGGGCAAGCTGCATAGACGACAGAAGGTCTACCACGGGATACTGTGTTTTTGTAGGAGAAAATCTTGTCTCATGGAGAAGCAAGAAACAGTCAGTGGTAGCACGGTCGACAGCTGAAGCAGAATACAGAGCAATGGCTCTGGGAGTGTCAGAGTTGCTGTGGGTGAAAGCATTGCTGACAGAGTTGCAGCTGGATAAGGGAGCACCATTGCATCTTCTGAGCGATAGTCAAGCTGCAATAAGTATAGCTAACAATCCAGTTCAGCACGACAGAACGAAGTACATCGAGATTGAACGATTCTTCATCAAGGAGAAGCTGGAACAAGGGATACTGAAGATTGACCATGTCCGCTCAGAAGAACAAGTTGCAGACAGTCTGACTAAGGGTCTTAGTTCATTAAGTCTGTCGAAGCTATGTAATAAGATGGGGATGATCAATATCTATCACCCATCTTGAGGGGGAGTGTTGAGAATCAATAAGGGACTTTTAGTCCCACATCGAAATATGTAGTATGTAGAGGAGCTAGACTCCCTATAAGTAGTGAAGTAGTCCATCAATAAAATCATCCAACAATTATTTTCTACACAAGTGGTATTCAGTTAATGTATCAACTGGGATTAGTCGAGTTGAAACTTAGAGTTCTTAAATTGTATGAGCATAAGGCTCAGTCGATCAAGGTTACTAGAAAGTGACACATTATGGAACGATGAACAAAAATGAGAATGTGGTCCACCACTTAGTTAGAACGGAGAAGGGTGAAGCTAGGCTTCTCCGAAATGCGTAGGCAGAATTGAGTATGCAGCTATGATAAAAAAAATTTGATTTTAGAGAAGGGGTTGGGGGGTAGGCTTTGTGCTTGCCGCAAGCCAGGTGCATGATGTAGTTATCATCTGTAAATAGTATTAAGCCATGCCTCTTTTCTAATCAAAACAATTAGAAATGTACAACTATGATCAATTTCAATTGGCTTGGTTTGGAATTTTGGAATGCTACATTTGGAGTTTGGATCCGAAATGCTACATATTTCAGAAAGGAAGTCATGGAACATATTACGGGGGTAGAATGTTTATGGTAACAGTGTACCTGATGAAAGCTTGGTTTGTGGTGTCAAAATCGGTTCAGTTCGTGGTTTCTACAGTTTCGAGGTTTCTAGATTGGAGTTTTAGAGTTATTCATTTCAAAGTCAAAAGATTTATTACTATTAACAAAGATAAGGTTATATTGTCATATCGTGATACTTATCGTGTATCGGTTTGTTTGATTACCGAGTCGTGGTGTATCGTAAGATACATAATCCCATTTACAAATACATTAAAATATTAAAAAAAACATATTAGGATAACTTGATCACATTAAGCAACGTAGAGAATATCTTTAAGCATCCAAGTGACGATCATTATAAAGTTGATTGGGAAAGAGAGGCCCAACGTCACTATCAGCATGTATTGGTAATGGTAAAAAATGTTCATCTCCTATGACGATCCTCGAAAAAGTAGGAATACATTTTCATGGAAACATGGTAATAATAATATTTGTATCTTGTCTACAATTTTCAAACAAATATAAATTTTTGGAGGGACTGAATTGGCTCATAATATTTATTTAAAATACAAAGACAAAGGAAAGCATTCGTGTATCACAAGATTTCGAATATTTTCCCCAAATAATGTGATACTTCAATATTTGAAATTCACAAGGCAAATGCCCATAATTATAATCTATAATTTCATGGAGCACCGAAATTCTACCATTTTAATTCAAAAAAATAAAACTTCAAAATTTAAAAATCCATAAAATCCTTTATAATTCAGTATACAAATATACGTTATTCATTTTCATTAACCATAATATCATGAAAATACAAAATCTTAACAGCTCAATTATGTATGTACTTTGTAGTTTGAAGGTCTTACTCCAGCAAACCCTAGTTTTCTTGAAATTGGGATTTGATGGAGTTAGGCACCCAATTTCCAAATCTCTCAACTTTATTTACTTTGATTAGTCTATCATACCTATGTTAACAAAAAACTTCATTTTTAAAACAAATCCAATACTTGCGATAGACTTAACCTTGGGTATAAGCAATATCATCATACCTATATTATGGCACATTAATTATTGGCATAGAATATTATGATTAGATGTGCTTTTTCTTGATTTTGTGCATGATGCAAAGGGCCAGTATGCTCTGTTAAGGATAATATATAATAATATCTAATCTGTTCATCTAGTTATTTAGCTTATTAAGGATAATATCTAATCTGTTTCATCTAGTTATTTAGATTATTCTTCTCTATCATTAGTTTCTAGCAAGTCTATCTTTATATCTTGTTATCTCTATATAAGGAGAATCCTTCATTAATAAAGATCATCAGTTTTCTATACTGGTACATGGTATCAAAGCTTGATCTATCTTCTCTCAAAATCCAAAATATTTTTTTCTTCTTCTTCATGGCTACCATCAGTAACCACACAATTCCTTATGATGGAGAGCCTCAAAAGCCCTTCATCATAGTCAATTTTCCAAACGCAATCAAGCTCTCCTCGATAAATTACACGACGTGGAAGGCTCAAATCCAATCGACGCTCATTGGATATGGACTGTTCAAATTTGTGGATGATTCTTTTTCATCGCCTTCACCACAACAACAACAACATCTGAATCCATAACAACCACCATACCAAATCCATCTCATGAGACCTGGCTGTGCCAAGATCAACTTCTCTTCGGAGCCTTGGTCGGCACGCTTGGCACTTCTGTTGCTCCTCTCGTTACACAGGCTGCATCTACTCGAGCTGCTTGGAAGATTCTCGAGGACACCTATGCCAAGCCTTCGAGGGGGCATATCAATCAAGTCAAAGACAAACTGCACTTTTTACGCAAGGGCACGCAGTCAATTACAAATTTCATGCATCAAGTCAAGAGTTGTGTTGATCTTCTTGCTTCTCTTGGCAAACCTCAAGACCCTGAGGATGTAATCGACTATATCTTAAAGGGTCTTGATTTTGTCTACCAATCAGTCATTGATGGATTCCACTCTCGAGATACTGCAATCTCTCTTGAAGAACTCCATGAAAAACTCATCACCAAGGAGCTACAAATCAAGCAAGATACGCCTTCATCCTCTCCGACGAGTGTCATGGAAATACAAAACAGAATTCAGAAACCAAAGTTCAAACAACCACAATATGGTCAGCAACAACAACAGTCTTGGTCGCCATCGCCTCCTCCTCAAAACTACTATGCACCTACTCATCAACCACCCTCCTATCAGCCACGTCCTCCACCTCGTCCTTTCCTTGGCAGATGTCAATGGTGTGGTGAGCATGGTCACGTTGTTGGCCAGTGCAATATGTTTCGTCAAACAGCCCCCGACTCTCCGTCCTCCTCAAAAATTTCATCCACGTGGCTCTAATCCTATCCATATGCCTCCACCGCCACCCTCTCAACAACACACTACGCCTCAAGTCAACTACAACAATGTTCAACCTCCTCCAAATCAGAATTGGTTGGTTGACAGTGGAGCCTCTCACCATGTTACCAATGACCTTCAAAACCTAAACCTTCATCATCCTTACACTGGGCCTGATGAACTTGTTATCGGTAATGGTAATGGTCTTTCTATCTCTCGTGTGGGCAATCTTCAACTCTTTTCTTCAACTAAAGATTTTACTTGTGATAATGTTCTTTATGTCCCTTCCATTTCCAAAAACATTCTCTCTGTTTCAAAATTTACTCTTCAAAACAATCTTTCCATTGAGTTCTTATCCGACTGCTTTCTTGTGAAGGAACTCAACACGGGCAACTTTCTCCTTAGGGGTCCATGCACGAATGGTGTCTACACCTGGCCGTCCCTCACCTATCCACAGCTGCACATGGCTCAAACCTTCCGAAGTTCTTCTTGGCATCACATATTGGATCATCCTTCAACAACAATTTTAAAAAATTTAGCTACTTCTTTTCATCTAGGGATTTCTGTTTCTGTAGAGAATAATAATGGGATGATTTTATTGATAGGCTATTGCCACTACTTATAGAGGGTCCAACTCATCTTCATAATACATCTTCCGATGTGGGACTAAAGTCCCTTATTGGTTCTCAACACTCCCCCTCAAGATGGGCGATAGATACTAATCATCCCCATCTTGTTACATAACTTTGACAGACTCAATGAACTAAGACCCTTAGTCAGACAGTCTGCAACTTGTTCTTCTGAGCGACCATGGTCAATCTTCAGTATCCCTTGTTCCAGCTTCTCCTTGATGAAGAATCGATCGATCTCGATGTGCTTCGTTCTGTCGTGCTGAACTGGATTGTTAGCTATACTTATTGCAGCTTGACTATCGCTCAGAAGATGTAACGGTGCTCCCTTGTCCAGCTTCAACTCTGTCAGCAGGACTTTCACCCACAGCAACTCTGACACTCCCAGAGCTATTGCTCTGTATTCTGCTTCAGCTGACGACCGTGCTACCACTGACTGTTTCTTGCTCCTCCATGAGACCAGGTTTCCTCCTACAAAAACATAGTACCCCGTGGTAGACCTTCAATCGTCTATACAGCTTGCCCAGTCTGCATCGCAGTATCCCTTAACTTCTATGCGTCCATTCTTCTTGAACCATAGTCCTTTTTCCGGCGTCCCTTTCAGATATCTTAAGATCTGAAACACTGCTTCCATATGACCCGTTCTTGGATCATGCATGTAGCGACTCACTACACTTACCGCAAATGAGATATCAGGACGAGTGTGTCCCAGATAAATCAATCTTCCTACAAGTCTTTGATACCCTTCACGATCAACAGGCTCTCCTGCTTCTGCTCCCAACTTGTACTTCTGGTCAATTGGAGTGACTGCTGCTTTGCATCCCAGCATCCATGTCTCCTTTAGCAGATCTAATGTATATTTTCTTTGTGAGAGAACAATTCCTTGTTCGTCGTCACACACCTCGATACCCAGAAAGTACCTCATTGCTCCTAAATCCTTCACCTCAAACTCTTTTGCGAGTTTTGACTTCAGCTTAGTAATCTCGACTTCATCATCACCTGTGATTATTATATCATCTACATATACAGCAAGTATAGTGATGTGGCCTCTTGCATGCTGGAGAAAGACCGTATGATCTGTGTTTGTTTGATGGTATCCCATGCCTACAACAGCCTTTCTGAATCTGTCAAACCAGGCTCGAGGAGATTGCTTGAGCCCGTATAGCGACTTCTTTAGTTTACACACTTTACCATGCGACGTCCCTCCGTCTGAATCTGTCGCGTAGCACCCTGGCGGGGGTTCCATGTATACTTTTTCTTACAAGTTCCCATGGAGAAAGGCATTCTTCACATCTAACTGATATAGCTTCCACCCATAGTTTGCTGCAATGGAAACCAGAGTTCTCACCGTGCTCACCTTTGCTACTGGGACAAACGTCTCATCATAGTCGATGCCATATGATTGTGTGTATCCTTTTGCAACCAACCTCGCCTTGTACCGCTCTACTTTTCCTTCTGGAGTCTCCTTCACTGTGTATACCCATTTGAATCCCACAGCTTTCTTCCCTTTGGGTAATGGAACTAGCTCCCATGTCTTATTTTTTTCTAGTGCCCCAAGTTCTTCCATCATTGCAGCTTTCCACCTTGTATCTTTCTTTGCTTCATGCCGACACTTAGGCAAAGAAG
Source organism: Iris pallida (assembly GCA_029216955.1). Lineage (NCBI taxonomy): Eukaryota > Viridiplantae > Streptophyta > Magnoliopsida > Asparagales > Iridaceae > Iris > Iris pallida. The sequence continues at coordinate 800,475 of JANAVB010025200.1, read as the reverse complement.
TAGAGTCTAACGATGCAATAAAGGCTCGATAATTCGGAGAAATGTTAGAATAAGACAAGAAGTTGGCAATATCATATTCATAATCATCATACCGACTAGGTGCCTTACCCGCATTGATGCGAGAAGATCTCCTTAAGGGAGCAATAGGTGGTGGAGAGATCATACCATCCGAGTCGGAGAGAACCGCATCAGAATCAGAGTGATTCAGTACGGGGGAAACATCTTCAAGAGTTGGGGCAGGAGTAGACGAGGGACTTGGTACAGTAGGCACTGACGGCACAGTACTGGACTTCTGCAGCTCTTTTCCCTTGTCTGCTTCTTCCACTGCATAACATATGTATCTTCTTCTTCAATCTCCGTATCAGAGTCACTGCTCTCGCCTCCTTTTATCCAATTTTCCACGACCGGGCACGGGACTGATCCGACTACCACGTTTGGACTTATTATCTCCCTCTCACGTCTAACACACACTGTGTTAGATATGTCACCAAACGCTGAACCTTTATCCGAACCATAGTATTGTTCCTGCTCTCTGAATGTAACGTCCATGCTTACAAACAGCTTCCGCTCAACTGGGTTCTAACATGTATATCCCTTCTGAGTCGCCGTGTACCCGACAAAGACACACTTAACCGCTCTAGGATCCAGTTTACCAACTCCTGGCCTATTATCTTGGACAAAACATACACACCCAAATACTTTCGGTAGAACAGTGTACATTGTTATACCAGTAAGCATCTCCAATGGTGTCTTCCAATCCAATACCTGGAATGACATTCTGTTGATGAGATAAGAGGCCGTCAATACAACCTGCCCCCATAAGTGTTTCGGGACATTCATAGCCAGCATCATCGTCCGTGCGACCTCCAGCAGGTGCTTGTTCTTCCGTTCGGCCATACCATTTTGTGCCGGTGTATAGGCACATGAAGTTTGATGTAGTATTCCATGAGTGGATAAATACTCAGCAACCCTCTTATTAGTATACTCCGTCCCATTGACAGACCATAGACACTTAATTTTGGTGGTATATTGTGTTTCCATCCGGCGATAAAAATCTCGAAAAGCCTCAAAGACGTCACTTTTATTCTTCATAAGGTAGACCCATGTCACGCGGGTATAACAGTCAATAAAAGTGACGAACCATCGAAAACCGTTAATACCGGTTGTAGGACAAGGGCCCCATACGTCCGAATGTATCATATCGAATGCAGCTGAACTCTTATTCCCCGAGCTCACATACGTGCTTCTGGTATGTTTTTCTAGCTCACATGCATTACAAAATAACTTCTTTTTATTAGCCCTTTGATATAAGGACGGATATATTTGACTAATAACTTTGAAGGAAGAATGCCTGATACGCTGGTGGTGGATGAGCAATTCGTCTTCTACACTGCGACGTGAAGCGTCCGATTGTGCGTCTGAAACTAGAGATGCCAATGCTTTGTCCAGTCCGGTCCTGTCCAAGTACCATAGCCCCTTATGCCATATGCCAGTCCCGAGTCATCGTCCTGTCCCCTTCTCCTGAAAAGTTATCTTAGGAACGTCAAAGGAAACAATACAGTTTAGATCTAGGATAATGGCACTAATAGATATAAGATTGACAGGAAAAGATGGAGTATGTAAGACATTGGTGAGAGTGATTGAAGGGGTGCATGCGACAGTGCCTTTACCCATTACAGGTCTGGAGGTACCATCAGCAGTCTGAATGCTCTCCAGCGTCGGTAGGTGAATATAGTCCTGGAACTCATCGCGGGACCTCGTGACATGGCGAGATGTCCCAGAGTCTATAATCCAACCTGGCTGATGGACAGATGCAAGAGCATGCGCAGGTAAACCTGTGCTAGCTTGGGCAAAGCAAGTGATGTGATCTTTCGAGGTAGATGACTCCCCAGGAGTAACTTGACTGTCGTCTGAACCCAGCTTCGTGACTCGTAACCTCGCAAGGAACTCCCTCTCAAGAGGGATTATTTCAGCCAGTTGGTTTTCTCCCCCTTCTTCCGCCAGATTTGCTTTGTTTCCTCCAAAATAATTTCCCTTTCTATCAGCATATCCGCCTCTACCACCACGACGTCCTCCATGGCCCCGTCCGCGATCACTCGACTGACTTCGCAGGGGTTTAGGACAAAATCTGATGTAATGCCCTGAGTCACCACAGTTGTGGCAGACATCGCCCACAGAGGGAGGCTGATTGAATACGACAAGGGCAGATTTGTCAACAGCAACTTGCTCCCCTGGAAGTAATCCTTGTTGGGCATCAACTTCAATCGAGCTTCTTCTTGTGCCATGGCAACTATGGCTTCTTCCAAGGATGGAAGCTGGGTTTGTGCTAGAAGAACATTCCTTCTCAGCTCAAACACAGGATTGAGCCCCTTTAAAAACTTTATCATCCACTTACGCAAAATATAATCCAGTAACATCTGAAAATATTTTGCAAATGCTGGTTCGACCTGTGCATCTTCCATCCCAAGAGGATCATAGTGATCCAGATCAGACCAGTACTTCTTCAACAGATCTGCGTACTCAGAGATGGTACGTTCGTCTTGTGCCACCCTATCGAGTTCATCCTGCAGTTGGAAGACCCGCATAGGGTTGTTCGAGCCTGAGTACATATCCTTCAAAGTCCGCCATATATCAGCAGCAGCCTCCATCGCCTCTACATTGTCCGACACCTGGTCGGTCAATGAGGCTGTCAACCACCCAGCCACTACGTTGTTGACAATCTCCCAAACCGTAAACTCCTTTGAGGAGGGGTCGACTGGTGCCTTGGTTTGGCCATTAACATAGCCAACCAAGCCACGTCCCTTCAGCGTCTGCATCGCCTGCCGTGACCACTTCAAGTAGTTGGACGTTTCTTCCAACTTTGTCTCCAGCTTTTCCAACTTTCCCATTTTGTAGGGTAACGGATCCACATTAGTATGGGTCACACGTGGGGTCGCCTCGGTTAATCTCTTTGATAAGATATCATCAACCAAGGCCTTCATCTCTTCTGCCGTCAGTTTACCACCGATTGAATCTATGGCCTCTTCAACTGTGATTCGTCGTCTTCGTCGTCTTCGTTGTCGTCTTTGTCGTCGTCAAAGTCTTCAACAGAGACTTGACGAATGCGTTGTGAACTTGGCCAACACCGGCGCACGCATGTAGATCCCGATATAAAAATCGAGGATGGAAAACAAATACAACATTTGATAATTCCAGACGGCGAAATCTAGGAACAGATGATACAAATAAAGTATTTAACTTTCATCTATCTTCGAAATACGCCCTTTTCCCTCTTTTTTCTCTTTTTTTTTTATTTTTCTCTTTTTTTTGAAAAGATGGCTAGGGTTAGGGTTTGGATGGGGATGGAGCGACTATGGTTAGGGTTAGGGTTTGGATGGGGCGGCTAGGGTTAGGGTTAGCATGTACGGGGGGGTAGCAGCTGGGGGGGTTCGGCCAGAGGGTGGGGTAGCAGCAGGTGGGGTGTAGCAGCAGGGGGTTCGGCCGGGGGGGTCGGCAAGGGGGGTTCGGCCAGGGGGGTCAGCAAGGTGGGGTCGACCAGGTGGGGTGGGTTGGCAGGGAGGGGTTTAACTAGGGAGGGGTGCAAAAAAATAAACTTTGCAAGCACTTCCAAAGAAGATGCAAAAACAACAACAAACAAAACTGGGGGTGCTGCACAGCAGGTCCGGTGGGGGGGTCCGGGGGCGCTGCACAACAGGTCCGGTAGGGGGGTCCGGGGGCGCTGCACAGCAGGTCCGTAGGGGGAGAAGGTCCGGGGGTGCTGCACAGCAGGTCCGAGGGGGCAGGTCCGGGGGTGCTGCACAGCAGGTCTGGAGGGGAGGGGGGCAGGTCCGGGGGTGCTGCACAGCATGTCCGGGGGGGAGAAGAAAAAAAAATCTTTTTTTTTGTGGAAGGGTTATGGCTCTGATACCATATAGAGAATAATAATGGGATGATTTTATTGATAGGCTGTTGCCACTACTTATAGAGGGTCCAACTCCTCTTCACAATACATCTTCCGATGTGGGACTAAAGTCCCTTATTGGTTCTTAACAGTTTCAAAGTCTAATTTTTGTAATTCTTGTTCCATTCATAAAAGTCATAAGCTACATTTTCATCAATCCACCATTCAATCTCATTCTCGTCTTGAAGTTATCTTTTCTGATGTGTGGCAATCACCTATTTTATCCTTTGATGAATATCGCCATTATATTATTTTTGTTGATCACTTTACAAAATATATATGGTTATATCCATTAAAGCTGAAATATGATACAAAATCAATTTTTGTCAAATTTAAAGCTCTGGTGGAAAATTACTTTAATACAAAGATAAAAACTCTGTTCTCGGATAATGGAGGAGAATATATTGCCCTAGCCAGTTTTCTTGCCATTCATGGCATCCAACATCTTACTAGCCCTCCACACACACCTCAACACAATGGTTTTGCTGAAAGGCGTCATCGTCATATTATTGAAACTGGGTTAGCTCTTCTATCATACTTGTCTTTCCCTAGAGACTTGTGGCCCTATGCCTTCCAAACTACAGTTTACCTCATCAATCGGATGCCTACTCCCACTATAGAAAATCAATCTCCATTCTTCAAACTGTTTCAAACTTTCCCTAATTATCATAATTTCCAAAGCTTTGGTTGTCTATGTTATCCATGGTTGCGTCCCTATACCGCCACCAAGTTTGAACCTAAATCTGAACCATGTGTTTTCGTTGGGTATTCCCGCACCCAAAGTGACTATCTGTGCCTCAATCCCATCACCTACAAAATCTATGTCTCCCGTCATGTTACTTTTGTCGATCACATATTCCCCTTTGCCTCACAAAACTCGCCTCCTACATCTGCCCCGCCTGAAGATCCCGCTTGGTGTTCTATACGTCTTCCACTGTAGCGAACAAACCAGTCCCTACCACCACCACCACCACCACCACATCCATCGAATCCTATGCTAACACCACCTGCTACACCCTCTACTACCACCACGACCTCCTCATCCCCGTCTCAAACAGATTACTCCGCCACTCAGTCAACCTCCACCCCCCAATCTTCCGCTTCCGCTACCTTATCCGCCACACCTCCACCCTCAACTTTGACGCGAAGTTTCCCCATGCCAGCCAAACTACCCGACCCTAACCCTACCAAAATCATTACTCGATCTAAAAACAACATATTTAAACCCATTCAGAAGCTTAACCTCACTGCTATTTTACAATCTCATCGTGAACCCAAAAACATCACCCAAGCCCTAAAAGATCCGGATTGGCGTCAAGCCATGGCTATTGAATATGCTGTCTTACGTGATAATAATACTTGGTCTCTGGTTCCTGGTGCTACCTGCATGAACATTATTGGATGTCGTTGGGTTTTTCGGGTTAAGAACAATCCAGATGGGTCCCTTGACAAATACAAGGCACGACTTGTCGCTAAGGGCTTTCATCAAAGGCCTAGTTGCGACTTCACAGAGACATTCAGTCCCGTTGTTAAAATGGCCACAGTTCGCACCGTTCTCACCATTGCTGTCAGCTCTGGTTGGTCTCTACGTCAACTGGATGTCAACAACGCCTTTCTCCAAGACACGCTCCAAGAGGATGTCTACATGTCTCAACCCTCGGGTTTTGTCGACAAAATGTTTCCCTCTCATGTTTGCAAGTTGAAGAAGGCAATTTATGGTCTAAAACAAGCTCCATGTGCTTAGTATACTGAGCTTCGCACGTTTCTGCTTCATCTCGGGTTCATCAATTCAGGTTCGTCAATTCAATTGCAGATGCCTCTCTATTTGTTCTTCGTCACCAACATACCACCATCTACCTTTTTGTGTACGTTGATGATATATTTGTTACGGGAAGTCATACTGGACCACTTGAGAAGATGATACAAGTGCTCTCTATGCGGGTCTCTCTCAAAGATTTAGGAGACTTATCCTATTTTCTTGGTGTTGAAGTCTCTCATCATCCACAAGGTATCTTCCTTAATCAAAGAAAGTACATCATTGATCTGCTTGTTAAAGCTCAAATGTCAGAATCCAAGCCGATTTCCACTCCCATGTCGGCTCTTACCAAGACGGGTGGGGATCCTATGTCCAATCCTACTGATTATAGAATGCTTGTTGGTAGTCTCTAGTACCTGGCCCTCACTCGCCCGGATATTGGATTCACGGTCAATAAATTATCTCAGTTTACGCAATCACCTACAACCACGCATTGGAGCGCTCTAAAATAGCTCCTTTGGTACATCAATGGTACATCATAACACGGAATTGTCATTCATAATGCACAGAATCTGACTCTGCATGCTTTTTCCGACGCAGACTGGGCGGGTGACAAGGATGACTTTATCTCTACCATTGGCTATCTTCTCTATCTTGGGAAAACTCCGATCTCGTGGTGCTCAAGAAAACAGAAGACACTTGCTCGCTCCTCTACGAAGGCTGAATACCGCGCTCTAGCTGATTATAGTGCTGAGTTAATTTGTGTCACATCATTACTGTCTGAATTGGGTGTTCACTTGCCTGTTTCTCCGATTTTGTACTGTGACAATATGGATGCTAAGAGTCTTAGTGCTAATCCTGTATTTCATTTTCGGATGAAACATCTTGCATTGGCATTCTATTTTGTTCGTGAACAAGTACAGGGTGGTGCTCTACGAGTCTCATATGTCTCCACAGAGGATCAACTGGATGATGTACTTACCAAACCACTGCTTCGTCAACGGTTTCACACATTGCTTTCCAAGCTCAGACTCTCTGTCCCGTTGTCTCGCTTGAGGGGGCATGTTAAGGATAATGTCTAATATGTTCATCTAGTTATTTAGATTGTTAAGGATAATATATAATCTGTTTCATCTAGTTATTTAGATTATTCTTCTCTATCATTAGTTTCTACCAAGTCTATCTTTATATCTTGTAATCTCTATATAAGGAGAATCCTTTATTAATAAAGATCATCAGTTTTCTATACTGTTACATGCTCATCCTTGGGTTTTGGAGCCATGAAGGAACTTGGACCCTTTCGAGTAAATAACGATGGCTCGACACTTCCTAAATATATATATAAATGGAACCATGGTATTTTCTTGAACTTAACACATTTATATAATGGCATATGATTAAGCTATGCAAATTTATTTCTCATCATGTGTTTCCATAAAATGTACTTTTCTTGGAATTACCCCCGGGGTTGGATATCCATATTCAAATACAAATTCTGATTATGAGAAGAGTGGTGATGAGATAAATGCAAAAGATTCCTATATTTTTTATAAATTGGTTGGAAAGGTTCCTACAGTATAAGAGTTGTGACTTCTTTATTACTGGAGAAAGCTCTGCAGCCCACCCTAGCTTGCCTACACCATCCAACGAAACTACAAGATCAACAAAAACATAGTCATTAATCGTTGAGGCGTTGTATTAACTTATGGGATTTGATTTTTTAGAGGAAAATACGAGAATACGAATCAAAGAATTTTCTTCTTCTTTTTACCATTGATTTTTTTCTTTTTTCTTTGACTTTCAGATCGGGAATGCCTAGGTGGGAATGTATGATTTTTTTTGGAATCATGCGCTCATCTCTGAAGAGACATATTTTGTGATTCAATCTAAGTGCAACTTCTCAAGTAATTAGGTATCGACTGAATGTCGTGATGCTCAAACCAAGGTCTATTGCGAATATGGTGACATTGATATGCACAACGTTTATGCTCTGACAAGTCATAGTTCAAGTAGCACAAGGCAATCTAAGCATGAAACAGTAAGCAAATTTTGTGGTTCGCTCTATATATTTTAGGTTACTTTATTAAACATTATATTTTTATTTATTTTTTAATTTTCTTCTAATCCGATGGGAGAATTTGATCCTTGTTCGGATAACTATGTTCATACCAATTTGAATAGTCCTGATGTTTAGAAGGCATTTCATGCAAATGTTATAGATTTCCTTTTGAATAGAAAAACTGCAGGTAGTTCGACAGTTGTTACTTCACTATGTTAATGATTCTAATGTCTAATTTTCATCTGTAGTTCGTTTTGAACCATAATCAGCAATATCATTACTCTATGGAATGACGTCCCTCATACGGTGTTGCCTACTATTAAGCAACTCATTTCGAGTTGCATATGTTTTTGGCTGTATAGGTAATTTTCTTTTGAGAAGATAATTGTGTTCATAGTTTGCTATTCCTAGTTATATTATGCTCATAATGAGATTCCAAATATCTCTTAGTGGTGATGTGAACGGGGTAGTTCTAATGACTTCTACAAGACACTCGAAAAATTGCTTGGATTAACAGTCAAGAACTCATGGCGGCCATGATACCTCAATAAATAGGTAGTTTTAAATTTTAATATGATTATCCCAATGCTAACTATATGTTTATCATATCTTTTTATATTGATCATGATTTGTAAAATTATATGTTACCTGCAGGTTGCAGGTTAGGTTGTGTCATGCCCCGCTCCCGCAGGAGCGATCGTCCTCGCTAAGGCGTGATGCCGCACGGGCCTAGGTTGCGCCCGTGCAAGGCTATGTCCAGAAACGGCCGATTTGAGCTTGGCCACAGAGTCGCACAGAGTGTTCCCATTTGCAGCGGAAGGTAAATGAACACAAATTGAAGCGAATTCAACTCTTTATTGATATTCAAGAAGTTTACAAGCGGCGCTAGGCCGATATTACAAATCGCTCAAGCTCTCTCTCTCTCTGAAACATAAAAGGCGTGTCAAGTGGCTTACAATATGGAATGATTCATGGCGATGTTCCGATATATTATGTACTGTATATGGTGCTTCAGCTCCTTGCAACACTCCAAGGCTCCAGAGATAGCTCCGCGCCTTAGCACGTTCGATGGAAGCTCCGCACCCGCCGACGTCTCCTGTATCCTGCAAGCAGACTGTGGGGTTATCAGTACATTGTTATGCACTGGTGGAGAGGCTAGCTCGCCTACAATGCGATCATTACCAAACACGTTCCATTTACATTTGTGCATCTCTATCATTCATTGTCTTTCTAATCTTGCCTTAGGATCAATTTCATGGCATGTGTCATAACCTATCCCGTGTTGCCGAATTCAAGTGTCGCATGAAAATACATGCACGACTTACCCATACTTATCGTCCGGCCATCCCTGTTCAACGTAAACTAAGTTAGTCAACAATTCATATGAATAACTTAACGTAGTTCATGCAAGCATTCAATGTCCAGTGCGAGTCCTTACCTCGGGTTCTAGCACATCGTGGGCACGTTTTCTAACTCGTTTGCTCGAAGTACTCTTGATCATTTTGTGTGTTATATTCAAGCCTATTCAGAAAGTGCTTTGTACAGTTAACTTAGACTACTTTGATTTCAATGCAAGGACTTGCACGTGGATTGCCACCAGCAAAGCCCACTTAAATCTATATGCACCGGTCGCTGGCATCACAAGCCATTTTGGACACACCCCAGCGTAGTATTTCTCAACTAGCGTAGGGTGAGGACTGGCACACACCCCGTTAGTCTTTTGAAATACCACAGCACTTACGTCCCCCGGGTGGCCGAGTCCGCACCCAGGCAGCCCGTAAGCCTCGACTTGATCCCGCCTAGGCCGGCCACGATCCTTCCTTTGATCATGCCGCGGAATCCGTATCACCCGTGCACGGGTCCGTCCACGACCATTTCATATTTTATCGTCATAGGCTAACCCTTAGCCACAATGCGTTATCGACCAGGTTGGCGTCCGTGCAGCGCAGGTAGCGAGCCCCGTTGCACGTGCCCGTCACACCTGTCGCTAACCATTCTTTTCCTTCTTATCTTTTATTCATTATTTCTTTTCTTTCTTTCACTTGTCCATTCGTTCATTGGTTCATTTTCGTATTCATCCATTCGTTGATTCATTCATTCACTCGTTTATTCGCTCATTCTTTCATTTATACATTATACAACTTCCCGTGCGGGAGTCGCCTTGGCGACCCATCGGTCCCATAGTCTTTCAATGTTGCTAAACTCTACTCGAAACGACTATGTTGATAGTCTTCCCATTTTATTGTTGTAAACCATTCATTGTTTCATTGTTGAACGCATAAGGGTCATAAACGTAAGCTTGTGCCTTAGCACGAGCGTGGAGCGCGGTGCGAGAGTTCTCGTATTTTTCATGTTCCTTTCCATATTCTATACGAGCATACAAGATGGGATTAATCCCTTAGCTAGGTGCGTTGGGTCATTTATTAACATGCGCGGTGTTATCGCCTAGCGATTTCAGTGATAGTGTCCGTATTATTATGTGTCTAGGCTAAGCAAAGACGGGTTCATCGGAGCCACCCACCTTAGCGATGTTCGCATCGGCCGAGCGATACTCCGAGCGCGCCTTTGATAGTCTAAGTCTGGATTCATCTTTGACGTGCCATTGTAAGTCTTGTATCGATTCGCATCGATACTTCATCAGGTCGACGCAACTCTTCGAGTCGACGGCTCGTTTGAGTCGTTACACTTGCCGTTTGAATCGACGTTCCGCTAGGGCGGAGCGGGTCATTACATAATACACCACTCAAAACAAGTCTCGTCCTCGAGACTTCCTGAGTGTAGGTCATCCTACCGTTCCCTAACTCATGTCGTGTGCGTATCGAAGACAATTCCTATCGACTGGCCTTATCACTCTATGGCATCGAACTATACTCGATACCTTTCTAAGTTCCGTGTCTACATACGTTTGGTCGATTTTATTGAATAACTTTTCATTCATTTTAGAGTTGATGGTACTTATTCAATTCAAGTATTTCTTCGACTTGGTTGCTATTTCGACGTATCATGGGACTGAAACGGTCGCACGAGGTGCGTTATTATTTATCAAACTCGAGGGTCGTAGGCTGAGGCAAACTCACCATTCGTTCATGCGCATCGCAACACCCACTTGCAGCTGCATTCGAGTTCATCATATCGCTGAGTTTGGATCATGCACGTATCCAAGGCGTCCCTCGAATACGTATATTTCAACCAAGCTTAGCGACTAGCGAAGTCGGACAAGCTACTCGTGATAGTTTTGATTTGCCGATCGCTTTGCTAACTTCGACTTAAAACCGAACTCATGTGTGTATCACATATCGTTTATCTCGGTCCTCGAGATGATCCGGTTCGCTTCTCAAGCGTTCTTGTCTACGAAATCAATACGATTTTATCTTAGCAGAGCCGACCAAGTCTAAGTAATTCCCATCCGATTTGAGACCAAATATTGTACTGTCATCGAGTACGACTTCCAATCAATGATTCAATTCGTTATCCCAACTTTACTGCGCATCATTCATTCTTATCATTTCCTTCGTTTGGGATCAATCTCAACGTCATTCACGCACACTCACAGTTTTCGTCCTACTCTAAGTATTGCTGCCCAAGTCTATCGTCCGTTCAGACGATACTGTAAGGTCAATTGCACAAGTTCAATCACTTGGCATAGGGTCTTCCGCCTATCCGCTAGGTCAGCTCACAAGGTCATAGTTACATGTCAAGTCCGTGGCTCGTCGTGTAAGGTCATTGCACGATGCTCTCCCCAAATCCTATGGTCAAACCATTTGTTTGCTTGTACGGGAGTTTCAACCCAAGTTCGTTTCACTCAAATTTCTAAACATCGAGCATGATCACCTAATTCGCATCAAGCCTTACGTTGCACATATTCAATTCCGTTCAATCACCAGTTCTAACCAATTCATGTATTCGATCACGAGGTCATCCAGTTCGACAATACATTACGCCCCAATCTCACGCGAGTCCGATTATCTACGGCGGTTCATGAATCACCATGCAACGCTCCCGCAGAATAATCATTCTCATCGGGGCGTAACTCTTGTTTGAGTTTTAGACTAACCCATTCTCGATACGCGGATTGGACCTACTCAATCCTCAAGTTCAATTCTTCAAGCACACAAATTTATTCTCGAGTCCACCTTCGCGTCAAACCACAAGTCAAAGCAATCAGATTGCCACACCATCCAAGTTCAATCACTCCCGCTGTATGAATTACCATATCAGCGCTCACGCGGAGTGATCGCCATAATCCGACGCGACGCATGTGCGAGGCTGGAGTTGCACTCGCATAAGACAAAAACGTCAACGTTGTGGTTGTCAATGAAGCAAATCCAAACATTCACATTTTCATCCAAACCAAATCAATTCGATAGCCTGTCCGTCATACGTTCAACTAGAAAATCCTCGAGCTAAATCTATCTTTTCTTCGACACATTTTTAACATCCCAAGTATGGCATCCAACGGAACAATGACATTTGCACGATCGTCATTCGCCGAGTCAGAGTACCCCCGAGTTATCGCATATCGATCTTTGATACGCCTCAATACCATCGACGATATGCGTAACCTGACGATCTTCCTTTGCAACCGATTTCGAGTCGTGCGTTGATGCTGTTGTCCGAGTTGGATATTCCACAATTTCATTTAATGTTCAAGATCAAGTTCAACTGCTATTCCTCAAGCTAGTTTCAAGATCGTTGTTCAAACTTAAGTCACATTTCATTTGAATCAATCCGAAATTGTACACACGATCCTCTAAGTTTCCTCGATCAAGACCATTCATTTTCGTTCATCGTTTCGAACCATTTCCTAACTCGCGTTGCCCATTGACAAGTTGTCCAGCGACATCTCGTTCGGGACTTTTTGAAGCCACGGCCAACTAAGCGTGACACGTTCTAAGGCTTTGCGCGATCGCATCGCTTGCCAACATACTCGTACGATCCGTAAATCCTTTAGTCTCGCTCGAACAATTTCTATGATGTCCATACACCATTCAGGGTTCAAGCCACTCGACTAGTCGTCGACACTCATTATTATTCTTCTCTGAACCTATCACATACACCACTCGGATTCAAGCCATACGATCTAGTCCTCAATCACGTTCGCGTCATGCGCTAAGACATCCTTCAGATTCGTTCGACGAATCTCTAGCGTAATCGCTCACGTCGCCTCGACATACTAAGTCGTTCGCACTAATCCTCAAAATCCAAGCCAATCTTTCGTGCACGCCTAAGCCTTAGTTTGATAGTGTTCCTATCGATATATACTATAAGTGTATCTCCGTTCCCGATCGAGCGGTACTTGATATCGCTCGCAACTCGATTGCACCAGAAGTCGAGGTGCGCGACACACGGCACAACTTAGCCAAAAGGCCGTATGCATAGCTATCCCGTACGTACTATATTCGAGTTCGCATGCTCACTTATTCTTGTTCGAGCAATAATCGATCTCACTCGCAACTCGTTTGTACCAGAAGGTCTAGGTGCGCGATACTCTTTACAACTTAGCCAAAAGGCTGCGTGCACAACCATCCCGTTCGAACTATACTTTGGTCTCGTGTACTTGTTTATGGTCAGCGTAAGCTCATTCATGCACGCACTGTGTTTGCTAACTCTTAGCATCGGTTTCTTCCAACTCAAGTCCGTCGTGGTGGCGCAAAGGCCTTCGCCTATCGATCCCGTCCAACCGAGTACTCATACGATCTTTTGAAAATATTTAGACTTATTGCATGGAACATCCCAAGGCATAACGAGAGAGAGCATACACTTCTTTTGTTTCCAACCGAGCTTTCAAAACTGAGAAAATCGAAATGAAGTCCAAGGACGTAAAGCCGTGCTCTGATACCAATCTGTCACGCCCCGCTCCCGCAGGAGTGATCGTCCTCGCTAAGGCGTGATGCCGCATGGGCCTAGGTTGCGCCCGTGCAAGGCTATGTCCAGAAACGGCCGATTTGTGCTAGGCCACAGAGTCGCACAGAGTGTCCCCATTTGCAGCAGAAGGTAAATGAACACAAATTGAAGCGAATTCAACTCTTTATTGATATTCAAGAAGTTTACAAGCGGCGCTAGGCCGATATTACAAATCGCTCAAGCTCTCTCTCTCTCTCTCTGAAACATAAAAGGCGTGCCAAGTGGCTTACAACATGGAATAATTCATGACGATGTTCCGATACATTATGTCCTGTATATGGTGCTTCAGCTCCTTGCAACGCTCCAAGGCTCCAGAGATAGCTCTGCGCCTTAGCACGTTCGATGAAAGCTCCGCACCCGTCGGCGTCTCCTGCATCCTGCAAGCAGACTGTGGGGTTATCAGTACATTGTTATGCACTGGTGGGGAGGCTAGCTCGCCCACAATTCTATCATTACCAAACACGTTCCATTTACTTTTGTGCATCTCTATCATTCATTGTCTTTCTAATCTTGCCTTAGGATCAATTTCATGGCATATGTCATAACCTATCCCGTGTTGCCGAATTCAAGTGTCGTATGGAAATACATGCACGACTTACCCATACTTACCGTCCGGCCTTCCCTGTTCAACATAAACCAAGTTAGTCAATAATTCATATGAAATAACTTAACGTAGTTCATGCAAGCATTCAATGTCTAGTGTGTGTCCTTGCCTCGGGTTCTAGCACGTCGTGGGCACGTTTTCTAACTCGTTTGCTCGAAGTACTCTTGATCATTTTGTGTGTTATATTCAAGCCTGTTCAGAAAGTGCTTTGTACAGTTAACTTAGACTACTTTGATTTCAATGCAAGGACTTGCACGTGGATTGCCACCAACAAAGCCCACTTAAATCTATATGCACCGGTCGCTGGCATCACAAGCCATTTTGGACACATCCCAGCGTAGTATTTCTTAACTAGCGTAGGGTGAGGACTGGCACACACCCCGTTAGTCTCTTGAAATACCTCAGCACTTACGTCCCCCGGGTGGCTGAGTCCGCACCCAGGCAGCCCGTAAGCCTCGACTTGATCCCGCCTAGGCCGGCCACGATCCTCCCTTTGATCACGCCGCGGAATCCGTATCACCCGTGCACGGGTCCATCCACGACCATTTCGTATTTTATCGTCATAGGCTAACCCTTAGCCACAATGCGTTATCGACCAGGTTGGCGTTCGTGCAGCGCGGGTAGCGAGCCCCGTTGCACGTGCCCGTCACACCTGTCGCTAACCATTCTTTTCCTTCTTATCTTTTATTCATTCTTTCTTTTCTTTCTTTCACTTGTCCATTCGTTCATTGGTTCATTTTCGTATTCATCCATTCGTTGATTCATTCATTCACTCGTTTATACGTTCATTTTTTTCATTTATACATTATGCAACTTCCCGTGCGGGAGTCGCCTTGGCGACCCATCGGTCCCATAGTCTTTCAATGTTGCTAAACTCTACTCGGAACGACTATGTTGATAGTCTTCCCATTTCATTGTTGTAAACCATTCATTGTTTTATTGTTGAACGCATAAGGGTCATAAACGTAAGCTTGTGCCTTAGCACGAGCGTGGAGCACGGTGTGAGAGTTCTCGTATTTTTCATGTTCCTTTCCATATTCTATACGAGCATACAAGATGGGATTAATCCCTTAGCTAGGTGCGTTGGGTCATTTATTAACATGTGCGGTGTTATCGCCTAGCGATTTCAGTGATAGTGTCCGTATTATTATGTGTCTAGGCTAAGCAAAGACGGGTTCATCGGAGCCACCCACCTTAGCGATGTTCGCATCGGCCGAGCGATACTCCGAGCGCGCCTTTGATAGTCTAAGTCTGGATTCATCTTTGACGGGCCATTGTAAGTCTTGCATCGATTCACATCGATACTTCATCGGGTCGACGCAACTCTTCGAGTCGACGGCTAGTTTGAGTCGTTACACTTGCCGTTTGAATCGGCATTCCGCTAGGACGGAGCGGGTCATTACAGGTTGAGGCATAAGATGGATTGACATTAGAAACCATTAGGAGAGCTGGCCGTGATGTTCCTGGTTATCAGCCTAGATGAGCATTACTTTTGATCTCTTCATTTCTTGAAGGAGAACTTTCGCATTTTTCGTAAAACACAAAATATCGTAATTTCATTACTAGTTTAAATTGCACAAGTAATTATTCTACAAAATTTAATTAATTATTCTTTAATTAAAAAATATGTGACCTGTCTTCTTCTCTCTCTCTCTCTCCTCCTCCTCCTCTTCCTCTACTTATGTTCTCGATAATCATTTGGTAATGTAGTTTCAGATGGAAAATTCTATGAAATTGGAATTAATTTGATCCAACACAAAAATAAAACAATGGCACCGATGGGATGTTTTCTCGGAGCTCCAGTAATCTTCTTGAATTGAAGGACACACTTTTATAACCTTCTCTGACATAATGGTTCCCGTAGTAGACATTAGCTTTTGTCCATCTACAAATGCCTCGTACGAATGTCCCACAACCACAACAATGTCCACAAGTGATAGACCGGGGTTAATATTGCTGGTACCTATAACACAAAGTTCCTCTTCCTCCATAATTCGTAGTTTTGCATGAAAGTGTAATTGCATCCAACATGATCATTTTTAACCATAATTTGTAGAACACAAACTTGGTAAATACTATTCCTTGTCTTTATTAATAATTAATCAAGAAGAAGAAGAAGAAGAAGAAGAAGAAGAAGAAGGTCAAGAAGAAGAAGAAGTAGAAAGATTGTTGCCGATTGGTATTGTTACGACCTGCTCCCAGTTTTCTGGATACGAGTCGGGCACACCCAGCCTACGCTGTTGTAAACAGCGATAATAAGCTGTCTGTACCTCATAAATCATAAAACAATCATAATATTAATCCTTGGCTCAATCATAGAACTAGAAAATGGAAAAAACCCAGCACACACTCACAAGATCACCAGTCTACTATTAGATTTTCAGTACATCGTACATATCCAATTTTAGGAGACAAATCCGATAATCATCATCTTTATCGATATACATCTATAATATCTAAATCATTCATAACATCTAACACCTTTAATTCTATTCTAATATGCTAGAGTCTTCCAGAAGCTTCTCGATCCACATGCTATCTCCCAACCTAATATGTCAACTGTTCTGTCAGGACGGAAGCGAATTACATCCAAATAATATGTCATAATAAAGCAAAAAAAATACATAATAATAAAAAACCAAACAATAGGACACAGAATGTTGTCATAACCACAAAACCTATAACACAAAAAACTATAAGAATAATAAGGAACAAGATAACCACGACTAGCCACAAGAACAAAAAATGATCAAGAAATACACGACAAGCAATCTACGTGATTTGAAATAACATTTTCAATATGTGGGTAGCTAGGCTTTTACTTAGATTGGTGCAGCTCGACATACGTGCATTGTATGCCGAACTATTAGCCGGAAACATAGGGTTACCCACATATCTACTTCTATTTGGCCTTCTTCGAGATTCAGAAAACAATATCAGGCAATAATCAGATCTGATGTGTAGAGTACAATAACAATGAATCCGAATCACGTCATGTCAATATCGTGTCAAAATATGAGACATGACTAGTCAGGCAATAAAACACGACATCTATAATGTATGTAGAAATATCTTGTAAGAGTACTTGCCTCGGTCCAATGTTCGTTGTAGTTGTGCTCCTAGTCCAACCCTATTTCATAATACCGAAATTAATTATTAGGTTCAATACCACAAATACCTCAAAGTCGTATTCTAATTCTAGAACCAATGCGATTCCATGTCTTTTAAATATCCTAGAATCCCTAAAATTCCAACTAATTCCTATTCCAAACACGTGAGCCCAAATCAATTTTTTTCAAACAATGAACCAGCCCAAAAACTAACAGATTTCATTCTTACACCTAATATCTTCTGCTAAAACTATACCAGGCCTAAATATCCCTTCTTCGATTCTTTTTCTTTCCTTTTTTTTCTTTTTTCCTTTGTTATCTTGGGCTCAACCCAAACCAACCATTCTTTTATTTCCTCCGGGCTCTCTAGACTGGACCTATAGACTCGCCCACTCCTTCTATTTCTCTTCCCTTTCTTTTTTGTTTTGTTTTTTTACGAGGCCTAAAGCCCGGCAACTAAGCCCACCTACTTAACCCATGCGTAGAAAAAGAAAGGAAAAGGAAGAGTCGAGGAGTTCACCATTCGAGGAGAAGAACCAGCGGCTACCAATCTGGTAGTGGTCCGCTCGGCTGTTCTAGGTGGTGGTGACAGTGGAGGTAGTTGGGGTCGACTGCGGTGGAGCGCGGTGCATCATGACAAGGAAAGGGGGAGAGAACTTTCGCCGGAGAGACATGAGGCAGGCAACGGTGGGGACTCGGCCGAGGCGTGGGGTTCGACGACGTACATGAGGACGGTTGCTGGTCGGAGAGAGCGGCCGTTGGTGTTGATTTGGTGAGGATACGGCTGCAGAGATCAGACCCGATGGTTGCGACATCTAGAGGCCGATGAGGAGAAGGTAGTGGCAGCGGTGACTCCACGTGGAGGCAACTGGACAAGGCGGTGGTGGTGCTGTGGATGATCGGAGAGAGGTGCATGCTCCTCGGCATGGATGGTGGTTCAAGAATAGTCTGAAGAAGAGCATGGTTGGACACAGTGGTGTTAATAGTGGGTTTTGGTTAAGACACGGCTAGATGCCGGACAAAAAATTAGATGTCGGTTGTAGTCGTATCCTCGGACACAATGACACATGGATAGAAAATTGTTGTGATTTGGAATTTGCTGCGTGTCGGACACATGGCTTTGGATGTAAATGTAATAGTGTAGAAATACTAAGAAAATGGGATGGACACCCGGGGTCGGACCCAAGGCCGACACGGCTTGACACGGGAATTGGTGGGACACAGACACGATATGAACATGTGGAAAATAGAAAAATTAGGGTATATGTAGGATTGGGCTTGGCCCAAAAGCACATGGGCTAAGAGGATATTCTAAGAATATTCTAGGGACATGCTCGATTGCAGGGAATAATACTTGCGATTATCTAACACTAATCCATAATTACGAAACCTAGAAGGTCCCTACTATAATCCTCGTGAATAATTACTAGTAATGTCACTACCTAATCTTGGACTACTAGAAAATTACCAATGGTGCCATTCTAACAATTTACCTATTCATAATCACCCAAAATAATTATTAGCAAAAATAATCACCAATAAAATAATAATTAAAAAAGAAAATTGAGGAAATAATAATCAAAATTTTGAGGAAATCAGAATTTGAAAATCAGGTGGTTCGGTAATACTCTAGGGTTTTTCTTATTATGAATATATAAACATGGAAGAAGATGAGGATGGTTGTATATAGGAATGAGCTATTTTGGTTTATCCACAAATCACAAAACTCTCCCTGAATCTCCACTTTAATTATTTTCTCCTTAAAAGCTTTTCCAAGAAAAACCCATCTTTTAAAAAATTCATACTAAAATAAAAAGTAGTACAATAATATTTTTCAGGAACATGATTCTTGAGGAGTGTGACTTGCACTTTCTCGTTGAGAACCTTTCGAAGAAAAAACCCACTAAGAAAAAAATCTCATGGAAGCAAAAGATTACAATGCACAAAGACATTTTTCAAGATGTCTCCATTAGCAGTAGCATCTTCAGGATCTCCCCCTCTAAAAAATATTACATATAGTTCTTACATCAATTCAAATTAAAAATCAACCCCCAATATATTTGAATATTACATCTCACCCCAATACTTTATTTTGCCTATATATAATCAACAATATCCTCGTATCCCTTATGGGAATCATACAAATAACATGCGTCTGCATATCTCATAAGATTAACACATTCATATGAATAAAGTTGACGTAACTTATATTTTGTTGACAATAAAGAATTGCACTTATTTTATTTAAATATGGTACTTCAGGATCCAGAACATATTTTTTCTTCTTTAGGTCAAAACAGGTCCCATTGACCTTACCACTCTAGTTGTACGGAGTAGATGACAATTGCTCATATTAAATATCTTCAGGGGATGCCCACTTTAATTATTGCCTCAAGAAGAACTTTTATAAGAAAAAATAAATTATTTTTGGAAAAAATCTATAGTAAAAGAAAATAGTACAATAATATTTTTCAGGAATATAATTTTTCAAGAATCCAAGTGGGTGCGACTTACACTGTCCCATAAAAAACCTTTAGATTGAAAAACCTAGTAGGAAAAATCAAATCGAAGGAAAAGAGTACATTGTGCAAAGACATACTTCGAGATGTCTCCATTAGCATCTTCAGAATGCATGCATCTAAGGATGCTCCCCTAAGCATTATAAAATTATATTTAGTTCTTACATCAATATAAATAAAAAGTCAAACCCCAATACATTTGAATGTTACATCTCATCCCAATACTTTCATTTGGCTATAAATTTATATACAATATCCTCATATCCTAACGAAGGATTATAGACTTATTTGTTATTCTTGGAAGCTTGCACCCCCTGATATTTTGAACTGTTGAAACCATAGCCATTCACATTCTCTGTTTGTTTCATTAGGTACAAGGATGGTTGGCTGAGGTTACGATGCTCATTCTACAGTCTTCCTCTGCTGCTCCCTCTATTTTATTACCCCCGATCGCTTCTCCGTCATCGGGTTTAACCTAGAGATCGAGAGCTAGGGTTCAGAAATGGCACCACCGTTGTAGGACAACCTTATGTTCGTCCGTCTGGTCTCCTAGAGCGTATGAGGGAACGAGAGGGAGGATGTTCTTGGTCAGGGGCGTCGGGGGAATGAGATATCGAGGAGCATGATGGTATGAGAGGTAATTGGGAGGTCTCCAGAGCTCATGTCAGTGTGCTATCATAATTACTCCCACTAAGTTGTAAGACCTCTGGTCGGAGGGGATGATGTGCGTTGAGGTACATGGCTGCGGGTTCAGGTGGTTCTCATTCGCGCCCCCGATAAGCTCTTATCGTTTGAATTAATGGTCTTGCTTGTTTTATATGTTGTTGTTATTGCACGGACACATGATGTGACAATAAGGACATGGTACAGGTTTAAGTCATGTTCCATCTCAAGGGTGTTGTTTTATAAGCAATAAGTATCAATGATTTCTTTTTGTGAAGATTTCTCTCGATTAGCCTTTTAGATAAATATTTTTTTGCTAAAATTGATAGAGGAAGGATATTAAGGTAGAGATAGAGATATAGATATGTACAAATATGATTAAATATATTATGACAATTTAATGTCCCTTTTTTGTTTTTGTTGTTTGCATTTGACCCCTTTTGAGTGGATGCCAATTGTAGTTATGATACAGATTATACATTCACTTTCGTTTGCACTAATCCACCCAAGAATAACAAGTCCACCTAGCCTATTCCACAAAATCCTCGTTACCAAAGCATAAATACATATTATGGTTAACCTAACCCTATATAAACCCTTACAACCCTTCCAATTCGTCCAATCACAAGTTTTAAAACAAGAAAGAATTATAGAGAAGAATATTCATGAGGACTTCTTTCTCATATTTGCTTATAATAGTCCTCAGTTTGTTCATCTTTCTTCTTCCCAACACCAATGAGGCCAAGCAGGCCGATCAATTAAGCAAAGTTGTAAAATTGCATCGGTCACCGATTTATGGCCGATACAATACTTCATGGCTTCGGTCTCTTTCGAGGAAACTGTTGCTCTCGAATGTCTATGTCAGTCCTCAAGATGGGACGATGGAGGCAGATAAGATCAGGAAGTTGCCAGGGCAACCTGATGTGGATTTCGATCAGTACTCTGGGTATGTGACTGTCGAGCCGAAGAATGGAAGAGCACTCTTCTACTACTTTGTGGAGTCTCCCAGGAACGCTTCTAGCAAACCTCTTGTTTTATGGCTACAAAGTAAGTTATTAATATTTACATAATTTTGGTTCCAACTTTGTTTAGGCACATCTCAGTATTAAGTGACATATGACTGTCACAGTAGAGTTTTGGAAACCGGGAATGAAATAAAAATCTATCTTAACAAATGTGATACCAATTTCATGCATATTATTGTCTCCTATTATCTGAGGTCCATTTGTTACCAAAATTCGGTCTTAAGTTGTGGGAACATCCTTTGGTTTTTGGTTTTAGGTCAGTTTTGGCAAAATCCAATCCAATTTTTTCAAGTTACTAACTGCAAATATGGACCGACCAGGCTACCCTAATGGTCGGACTATATCGGGCTTTGGCCCACTGGACCGGACTGGCTTTTTGGGGGCCCATGGGCCTCGAGCCCAATGATGATCCCTATAATAGACCATTGGAAATAATTTAAACATATGATTTTTTGTTGGTAGTTTCAAAAAAAATGCATATACATGCATGTCCAACTAAATACTAAATTCCAAAACTTTTTTTTTACTTTGAATTGTCAATCATATCTCTGTTAACAAAAAACTTCATTTTCAAAACTAGATTCCACACTTATGATAGACTTAAACTTGGGTATAAGCAATATCATCGTACCTAGATTATGGCACCTTGATCTTTGTCATAGAATATTATGATTAGATGTGTTTTTTATTTATGTTGTGCATGATGCAAAGGAAAAGGATGCTCATCCTTGGGTTTAGGAGCCATGGAGCAACTTGGACCCTTTCGAGTAAATAGTGATGGAAAGACCCTTACTAAAAATAAATATGCATGGAACCATGGTATGTTTCTTAAACTTAATACATTTAAATAATGATTTGTGATTAAGCTAAGCAAATTTCTTCCTTATCATGTGTTTCAATGACACAGTGGCAAATGTGCTTTTCTTGGACTCACCAGCTGGGGTTGGTTATTCATATTCAAACAAAACTTCAGACTACGAGAAGAGTGGGGATAAGATAACTGCACAAGATTCCTATAATTTTCTTATAAATTGGTTGGAAAGATTCCCACAATACAAGGGTCGTGAATTCTTTATTACCGGAGTGGACTATGCAGGCCATTATGCCCCCCAGCTTGCCTATACCATCCTACAGAACAACAAGATTAGCAAACACACAATCATTAATCTTCGAGGCATAGCGGTAACTTATGTGATTTGATATTTTGTTTCTCAAGTGGGAAACACAAAAGTACGAATCAGAAGATTTTCTTCTTCTTTTTACCTTCATTTTTTTTCTTTTTCTTTGACCTTTAGATCGGGAATGCCGATGTTGATGCCCTATCCAATAAACTGGGATTTTATGAATTTTTTTGGCATCATGCGCTCGTCTCCGATGAGACATATTACGAGATTCAATCCAAGTGCAACCGCGCAAATGATAAGTTATCGACTGAATGTGTTGATGCTCTAACCAAGTTCGGTCACGAAATTGGATACATTGATATGTACAACATTTATGCTCCGTTGTGTCATAGTTTAAGTAGCTCAAGGCAATATAAGCATGAAACAGTAAGTAAATTTGTTGATTTGCTCTATATATTTTAGGTTACTTTATTAAACAATATATATTATTAATTTTTTTAAATTTTCTTCTAATTAGATGGAAGACTTTGATCCTTGTTCACACCACTATGTTCGTACCTATTTGAATAGCCCAAATGTTCAAAAGGTATTTCATGCAAATGTTACAAGATTGCCTTATGATTGGGAAATGTGCAGGTAGGTTGACAGTTGTTACTTCACTATGTTAATGATTTTGTTATGATTCTAATATCTAATTTTCATATATGTGGTTTTTCTTGAACTATCAGCAATAATATCCTTAGTTTATGGAAGGACAAGGCTGATACAGTGTTGCCTACTATTTACCAACTCATTTCGAGTGGCATACGTTTTTGGTTGTATAGGTAATTTTCTTATAGCAAGACAATTGCGTACAAGTATAGTTTGCTATTCATGTCGCTACCTAACCTAAACAAAATATTATGCTCATATTGATATTCCAAATTTCTCTTAGTGGTGATTTGGATGGGTGGGTTCCAATAACTTCTACGAGATACTCAATAAAATTGCTCGGACTACCTGTTAAGAACTCATGGCGGCCATGGTACCTCAATAAAGAGGTAGTTATATATGCTTATCCCAGTACTAACTATATGTTTATCAAATATTTTTCATATTGATCAAGATTTATAAAATTATATGTTTCTAGATTGGAGGTTACGTCGAGGAATACGATGGATTGACATTAGTAACCGTTAGGGGAGCCGGCAGCGAGGTTCCGAGTGATCAACCTGGAAGAGCATTACTTTTGATCTCTTCCTTCCTTAAAGGAGAACTTCCACCTTCTTCGTAAAACACAAAATATTGTAATTTTCATTATTAGTAGTAAATTACATAGGTACTTTAATTAATTATTCTGTAAACATTTCAATAATTTGCATTTGGATGAAGAATCTACGAAGGTAATCATTGGATATCACTATTGGATACCACAACATATTCATGATATTTTAATTCATGTTTTCTTTCTTTTTATTGGTCAGTAAATTAGATAGGTACGTCTGCTCTTTGATCTGACAGTTTTTTCTTTCCTCTCTCTCCTTGACCTATCTTTTTATTCTTGGTGCTAAAAAACATCGGCCAATGATTTTCTTGGTGATCATGACGGTTGTGGTGACATTATGAATTAGTACGATGTCATTGTGAGGAGCATTACAGTTGGACTGTTCCTATCTGGTTGTTCAGATTTGAGCAGCCTAGGGCCAGCCTAGGGGCAAGCCAAACAAACCTGCGGGCTTGGCCAATGTAATCGGTGTGGTTGAGGTTTTTAATCCACCTCCATATGATTATGAGATTTCCATTTACCTATTTTTCTTCTTCGTTCTTTTTTTATTTTTTTTCTTGGTATCAGAGCAGGTTGTGATCACTCGAACAACAATGTTTCTCCCCAAATGTATCACACCAAATCTAAATAATCCCACACACCAAATCCAAATAATCCTAAATCCCACTGATACGAGAAATTTTGCACCAAAACCAAATCCAAAAAACCCTGCACACCAAATCAAAACAATCCCACACATTTTTTCGTCTTCTTCGTGAGTGAAATCAGAACACTCCATGCTGTATAAGAAGCTCTTAGACAAAATAGAGGACAGAAAAGATGGTAGATGAATTTAATACTCTCTCTCAAACAAGTCCAAGATGCTCTCTCCCAAACAATTCTAAGATAGTGGATAAACTGCTCTGGAATCATTACGTGACAAACTATGTATGGCCACCACACAAAGTTTGAGGGGAGATGTTAGAGGATCAAACCAATTACAAGTTCGAGATTCAAGCTTATCAATTCAAACCTTCAACTCATCCATATTAATCATCATGGATAAGTAGGATATTTCTTGATTATACTATTGTTGTATTAGATTTTTTTTAGTATTGTTTACTTTTAACCTAGAGGATACCCTAATTATTGTTGTATTAGATTTTTTTTAGTAATTTTATATTTATTTGATTAGGATTAGGTTGTCATACAAGTATTATAAATATGCACCTTTTCTGTATGCAATTGAGGAAAAACTTTTAACTAATAAATTTTTCTTTAGTTATCAGATTTGTTCTCTCTTTTTTTTGGTTGTGGACTCGGCTGTTCCATGGATTTAGAAGCCCCTCGCTTGAGGTTTTCAAGTAACCTTCGTGCGAACCCCTCATTAAGCCATCCATCAGAGTTTTCTTAGTACCGTTTCGCTCTCACCAAGCAACAGTAGTGCAGTTATCGTCAGATCCGATCAACTTGTCCATTACCAAGCACGAAGGTAAGTCCATTCCGCTACCCCCACAGCGTCAAGTGATATTAGAGCTCCACATGTCAAAGATTCTAATTTTTTAGAAACATTTGGAAATATTTCATTTTCAAAACAACAATGGCGAAACCAGTAGAGCATGAGGAGTTTGAACAACCAATGTATATTGTCAGCCGACTATTGCTAGCCCCAAAGACTGAAGAACCGTCACTGCACCATAATGTCTTTCAAACCTGACGAAAGGTTAAAGACAAGTTATTTGACATCATTATTGACAAAGGGTGTACATAGAATATTGTTTCAAAAGCAGTGGCAGAGAAGATGAGACTGACCAAATAAGCACATTCGGCTCCATATAAAATTGGCTGGATTAATTAGGGCCACAACATGGTTGTCTCTGAAGTTTAGCGCATATCCTTCGCCATCAGAAAGACCTACAAAGATGAAGTCACATTCGATATTGTCTGCATGGGTTATTGTCACATCATCCTCGGTCAGCCGTGGCAATTTGATAAAAAAAGTCATGTATCAGGGAAGAGAAAACACATATTCCTTTCTTCAAGAAGGGCGACTTCTCACTCTCTTTCCACTAGCACCATATGATATTTCTAAGACCAGTCCAAAACAACAAAAAGGGCTCGAGCATTCCTACAACAGCTTCCCCCTTTGAGTCGAAGTTGTTGTTGACTATGAAGGCGACGAGATGTCAAAGTCGGATGAACCAATTGCAAATGTTGATCTAAAATCTTCAACCCCTCAAGAAGAAATGAAGTTGTCGGTTTCTAATCAAGAAACATGATTAATTAAAGAGAAGGACATGATAATCTTCATTGAAATCATTATGGACGCTACGAAGATGAATTCTCCAACCCCTCAAGAAGAACACCCAAGAGAAGACGAGGTCCTCTCCAATGGTGACGGTCAAGAACATGGTGCAGGGTCTCAACAGATAATTCTGGAAAGAAATATCAGCAAAAGTTTACACGAAAAATATATAATTCTAGTGGAGTCAACCAATACAACATTTTCATTATAATGTACATCATTCTTTTCTCTAGTATACTAAAATGACTCAACAAGAGACTCTCTTCTTTGACAGAACATTGAATAATTTACCAACACTAAAATCTTCCAATGCAAATGGTAGACCTCATTATCACAAATCTCACAGTGTTCCATCATACACATTATGTAAGTTCGATCGTCGATTCCTGCATTTTTTAGATGCTGCAAAAGGTCCTACATATATGCGTTTTCTTCAAACATCTTTAAAGCTAAGTCTTTCTTTGCATGTTATCAACCTAAATACCTCCATAGACACGAAAGCTCATGGACATGAGCTTGGGCCAATGAAAGTCGACTCATCGCGTATGTACATCGACAATCAGACTATCAACCGCATGACCGTCATCTGCCATCAGATCCAGATACGGCCTGGTGATGTATGGAAGACTATTTTCAAGATCCGAAAGGTACTCTATATATGGCTCTTTTGCCCTTCGGACTTTCAAATGCGTTAAGAACCTTCATGTGCACTAAGAATCATGTTTTGAAGCCATTAACATGAAAGTTCGTAGTCATCTACTTTAAAGATGTCACGACCCGCACCCTAGAGTTAGGGCACAAGAAGTGGGTACGTCCAGCCTACGCCGCAGTGTCGGCGGTAGAACGCTGTCCTAGGTCTCATGCATCTAACAGTATAAGGCTAAACAGTTTATACTCCCCGAATGGGGGTGACATAGCAGGTACAGACTCAATCACATCTAAGGTAGAGCATGATAAGGATAGATAAAACATGAAATCCAAAAGAGGTACAACAGAGAGAAATCTAAGTGTCTAAGATACACAAATCCAAAAATACATCTCAAATCTCCAAACTCAGATACAGTAATCCATAAAGTAAATACAACTCCAGACAATTGAAAATAACTAACTAAACAACCTCTAATGTGTCACCTCTAGGCTAGCAGGCAATCTCCAAGCTATCTGTAAAATTTATCAACAGGTCCAGTCAGGACAGGAGCGAGTACAGTACATCTCAATAATATCATAACAGGTTAGGAAATATAAACATGCTAGAGAGTAAGATACAAGATCTGAAGAAATAACATGATGAAAAAGAGAGAGACTGTAAGTAAATAGCTACACTATATAGAGAACTATCAGTGACTAGTGATTCAGAGCACAAGATGGTTATGTAAACGGCACGATGTTGTACACGAGTAATCTACAGAGGTTGTACACGAGTAATCTACTGGATTGATTACATAACCACTTCTACTCCCCCGCCCCAATCAATACACAAGGATCTAGATATGATATGTTATTGCACACGAAGTATAGTTGCACACGAGATCATATGAATACATGAATATATACGATTTTACAAGATTTGTACACGAATGTCATGAATACAAGGAGTACACGATGCTCACGATAAAGTACACGAACACGAATACCCGATGTATCCGCTAAGGGGATAACATCGCACAACAAGATCCATATAGTACTAATCCGTGTTTCTAACGTGTCAGCATCATGTAAAGTAATCTAAAGCAGGAAATATAATCCTAAACAAGATATAAAATAATCAGAGAATGTACTCGCCTGATATCTGAATGTCCAAGGTAAAGATACTGTCCGAGAAGAGGTGTCTGGCTCCTAATTAGAACAGTACAAGTCACAACATGTCCAGAAGGATAATATAAAGCACTACAATATATTCTACATGAATCTAGGTCAAACTAGGCCAAAGTCAACCCTTGGTCAACTCTGGTCAACTGCACTAGTCAAACTAGGTCAAACTAGGTCATGTCCTAACCCAGCAAGTCTTACTAGGCCTAACCAAGACTATCCTAGCAAGCACACATCAATACAAGGCTATACAAGCCAACATACACCCAACTCTATATAGCATGCAATTATTCAATACTCAAATAGGCAAGAATTCACATTAGATATACACTAGATAATCTATTACTTTAAGCTATACATGTCTACACATATATACACATGCATATATTGGTATTCAATATTAGGTCTATAAGCATGGCATTTCAAATGGTTATATAAACTTATATATTACAACACAATATGCTAACATATATATAATATACATACATAGCTAGGTTAACTATATTCATAAATACTTATTTAAGAGGCTATGTGTGTGTATGTGAACATGGCAAAGGGGCAAGTGAGGGTTAAATGGACATACATAGTGTATACATATCAAAGAGTGTCAAAGTGTAAGTGAACAAAGTGTCAAGTGTGATAGTGTCAACATAGTGTAAGGGGTACATGAGGTAATATAGGATTTGTGTTAACATAGAACATTACATCTCATTAACTTGTATATTATATACATTACATCTATTATTACATTACATTCATGCTTGCATTCATTCATCATTCATTTATTCTCTTGCACTACTATATGTACAATACATTACATACTATGGAGCCTACATATTCATTACAAACCATACTTATACATGCTTATATTAGATGGGATACTTACACCTCATACATCATTTATTTAACCATTTACTCATGCTTGCATTCTCTATTTAGTTACATAATATATATACATTAACATGGGTTAAAATCAAATAGAACATTATATTACACACAAGGGTGCACAAAATGCATATGCCGAATAGTAACTCCTACTAATAATCAATACTGTACCAACTCAGCATGAATTAAATTCTAGGATTAAAGTATATTATAGATCTATGTGTTAGCTTTCCGAAACTTCAAACGGATCGCATTTTTGTTTCCGGAAACTCCCGAAATCGCGATAACACCGAGAACGCGTTTATCTTTCGTACAGCTGACACTCAAATAATTCTCCAGAAAGTTACAGAAAGAATTTGGCCTATTAATACATATTTTTGGAAAGCTAACTTCAATACGTTTCTTTTAAAAAAATGGGAGATTAAACCGAGCTTTGAGCTAGAAGTTATGACATTTCTAAGTTAGGGCTGAAATTAAAAACGTGGATAAAAATTATGACGGATTTAGATAGTTTGAGCCAAAAGAATACACAATATATATCCTAATTATCCACAACAATAATAGCAATAATAATAAGAGGAACCACACTCACAAACTTGATTATATAATCATCATGAACCATTTATTACCTATATAAATATAGATACACTCTCATTACAATATATATATATATAAATATATATGTAACATGAACACATCCACAACACAAAGGACACTCCTATGACCTCCAAATGGACACAAAATGGACACAAATGGAGATACAACCATGGGGGTCATTCCTATGGGTTCAAAATAGACCTATATGCATGAGGAAATGAAAAGGAGAAGAGATTTATACCTCCCGGTAGATTGAATCGAAGAAAAACCTTCCCGGAGCGACACCGACACGTAGAGATTCCAAAAGGACACGAACGAGCTCCGAATCCTCCCAAACTTGGGTAGCTTCCTCCTTGGCTAGAATGGAGAAGGAAAGAAGAAGATTTGGTGGTGAAATGGAAGGATTTGGTGGAGAAATTGCTAGGGATTGCTCTCTAGGAATTTGGGGAAGAACAAGAGAGAAAAATAGATGGATAATGACAAATGGGAGGCTCAACCCTATCCTTATTGTGGCTGGCCATAAAGGTGGTTTTGTCCTATTAGAAAAAGTCCAAAAGCCCCTACTAACCTATTCTATGAGCATTAGGAAAGGGCTAATTGGTTGGGGCTAAATTAGTCATTCTAAAGTCTCTAATCACACTAACCTTATCCATAATAATTAGTCTAACCTCTAACTAAAATATTTCTATCATGTGGACTAAAATTAATATTATGTGGGCCATGCCTAACTAGTGTGTGGGTCCCACTAGAGTCAACTACCCCCGGGTCCCCGTTTCAAGTCGGATTGAGTTAAAATTCGAACCCGACTCAAATAACCCCAAAACAATATCATAAATAATAAAATAATATCAAAATAATTCAAAGTGGTCAAATGCAAAAATATCCTTAGGCCAAAAATGACATTAAAATATCATAATCACATGGTTAGGCTCTAGGTCAAACAGTCTCTAGGGTTTCACTAGCAAAACGTCAAAACCACAAGTCATTGATTTAAATAATGTTAAAATGATTTAAAATCACCAAAAATTATATCATGAATGAAATATCATTATTAAAATAATTATAAACACGAAATTTCAAAATTACCCTCATTTAGGAAACTGGGTGCTACAACTCTACCCACCTTAGAAAAATTTCGTCCTCGAAATTTAAGATCGATAGTACTCTTTCTAGAGCCTCTAACCTACCCAATATCTAAGGTAACACTTCCTAATACTGGAATAATAAACGGACATCTAAAAAGTGTCAATCTAGGAATACCTCCAATACTGCTCTGCTGTACGGCGGTAATGGAACTTCAATAAAATATGGACTGGAACCTATATCCAAGGGACTGGACCTATTTTAAAGTGGTCTTAACTAAGGATGAAAAGGAACTGATCATAGACTATAGGTATGCTCAAGCTATTATCTTTCTATTAACCATCTATTAATACATTCTATTACCATAGGAACGATGCATTACTAAGACATATAGGCCCCTATCTCTCATAACACATTTATACTCACAAAAGACTAGTACATCCTATCAAGGCTGATACTATAATCTCTCATAAATCTCATAAGCTACATGTTTATAGACACACATCCCCACATCAAGGACTAACCTATATATATCTACAACTGATACAAATGGGGTGACGTCCCTATTTCCCAACAATCAAGGTCTTAAGAAAATTTATCTAAATCATGCAATTTGAAGGAATAGTATACAAGGTCAGGGCATACCATAGCAGTTGGAAGTCTCACCTAGGTACAGTAATCATTCTAGGTCAAAACAGTACTATGGTATCAACACACAAACAATCTAGGGTGTCTTAATTGGAAAGGTAAGGGAACAACAATCATCAAGGTTGTAGGGCTGTTTACCATCCTATATAAAAATTGGTCATTAACAAGCAACTAAGAAATTATTAAAAGGTTACTATTCCATAAAATGGCAAAAATTAAAAATTTAGGCACAACAAATCACAAATAGATTTTTGTCTTGACACGATCAAAGTTGATCAATTTTGGAATAAACGAGATTTGGGTAAGAAGGAAAATCAATAAAATCAAAGTATGAGCACGAGCATCCAATGATGGAGATTCAGGTCATGATTAAATTTAATTCGACTGAGTACGAATACGAGGTTCATAGGCGATGAAAAGATTTCAAGGAAAATTATCAAGGCTGTCGCGAATGAGACTCTAGGGTCAAGTTTAACTATGTCTCCATTCTCGTAGATTAATACATAAAAAAGCGAACCAAAGTACAATAGGTTGATCAGACCATCATGTACCGGTTCTGATTAGACAATATGTTAGTGGGTGGCTACCCAATAAAATATGTCATGACCAAGCTCGAAAGTAGATAAGCTTGCAAAACTAAGGCTAATTTAGCAGCACAAGATATAAGGGTAGTAATGATGAAAGGAATTACATAGTCCAAGGTTCTTAACCAAACGGGTCAAGTAATCAGATAAGGTACAAGGTTAAGCATCTAAGGAAACAAGCAGAACACCATCACATGTCGGGTCGAAAGAATTGAGTCAAGGCTGGATTTCTAATTGAAAAAAGAAGAAATTTAGTATAATGGTAGAGGTTATAGTTTAGCCAGTTGACCAGACAATCATATCAAGAAAATAGAGTACAAGAAGACGGGTTTTAGTGGGACATGATATACCTACACGAAGGTGAGCTCGTCTAGGTCTTGTATATAAGATTTGTTGGAGGGTAACAGCTAGTATTACATTTCGAATATCAAAGTAACGATAAGGAACGTCAAAGGATCTCAATTAGAAAGTGGAAGTTCAAGAGGTGGTAATTAATGCACAAAAATAATGAAGATCGAGTTAGTCATCTGCTTCTGATACTCTTAAGTTCATCTGGTCATAACTTGCCAATCATATCTTTACCTCACCAGTCTCCATATAAAAATTTAACCTTTACTTAAACCCTTACCATGACTACCGTAGGTAATTCCCAATTTCCAAACACCACTCGTGAAGCACAGCCCTCACATTAGGAATCAACATTAACCATTTATTTAAATTTCCAAGTTCTTTCACCTTGTCTTAAATTTGACCCAAAACCTCTAAATCCCGTTTACGAATTCCTTGAACTTGTTCAAATTGTTCTCCTCGTATTATTTAATTTAAATCTCTAGGCCTTACAAAACTTATCTTCCATCATAAAATTAACTTTCGTATTTTCTTCGACATACACCCTTGAATATTATTCTCCTAAAAATATTTCACAACAATCTCTAAACTTCCATAACTTTGTGTTCTCTCTATCCCTAGTCATTTCCTCGCAACATCTTGTTTAATATCCTTATTAAACACAATTAACTTCTCTTTTCCATTACTAACCTTCTACATAGCCTCAGAGTAAAAGTTTTCTCCAGAATCAATAACCAAGATTTTCTAAGTTCTCAAAACTAGGTTGACCTCTGATATCCTCATTAGTTTTGAATACACCTATAAACTATCTCATAACCCCAAAATTTCTCTAAATGTAATTGTTTCCAGATTGGCAGTATACATCTCTTTATTCTATTCGAGACCTTTACCACATTTCTATATCAAGTTTCCATATGGAACACTCCACATTGATTTCCTTTAGATCATCATATAATAACCAGTTACGTCTTCTCTGAGCTACATGATTTACGTCACTTCCTTAGCCTGCCCCATGCAAAAGATATAAAGATTTAAGGGTTTCGAAGTACATCTGGTAGGGATGACAAGATATGGGTAATTAATATAATGAGACCGAGTTTAAGATAAGAGGTAAATAAGAATGCAAGAGAATAATGGCGAGAAAGAATAATGAAGATATGTTCCTTCTCATCGGTTCAAACGAGAGGAACCCATCAAGCTTAAATTCAATAGCAAGGAATGAGGGTGAATCCAAACAAGAGGAAAAAGAATTCCAATTGAAGTTTAAAATAAGTTTCTCAGGGGTCGTCCCAGAAATCTCTTAAAGAATCCTAAGTGTGATTGAGTACCTTGGATTTGAAAATATTAATTTAAATACAAAATTAAATCAACAACTATAAAATTTTATCAAAATTATCAACTAATACCAGGATTCAAAGTTCTACAATGATCCACAAAATCAAATTCAAATCAAGGAAAAAGGTGAATCAAAACAAGAAAAAAGAGTTTAAATCGAAATTCAAAATGAGATTCTCAAGGGTCATCCCAGGAATCTCTCAAGGAATCCTAACAGTGATTGAGTATCCTCTCATGCTAACATCTTAATTTACATATCCTATAGCAGGCTCGTAGTAGTACAACTAAGTCGTTGCGCCTCGCACTAATGCGAATCTCGACCTGCATGGGCTACCACTAAAAATGTGTCACGGCCCGCACCCTAAAGTTAGGGCACGAGAAGTGGGTACGTCCAGCCTACGCCGCAGTGTCGGCGGTAGAACGCTGTCCTAGGTCTCATGCATCTAACAGTATAAGGCTAAACAGTTTATACTCCCCGAATGGGGGTGACATAGCAGGTACAGACTCAATCACATCTAAGGTAGAGCATGATAATGATAGATAAAACATGAAATCCAAAAGAGGTACAACAGAGAGAAATCTAAGTGTCTAAGATACACAAATCCAAAAATACATCTCAAATCTCCAAACTCAGATACAGTAATCCATAAAGTAAATACAACTCCAGACAATTGAAAATAACTAACTAAACAACCTCTAATGTGTCACCTCTAGGCTAGCAGGCAATCTCCAAGCTATCTGTAAAATTTATCAACAGGTCCAGTCAGGACAAGAGCGAGTACAGTACATCTCAACAATATCATAACAGGTTAGGAAATATAAACATGCTAGAGAGTAAGATACAAGATCTGAAGAAATAACATGATAAAAAAGAGAGAGACTGTAAGTAAATAGCTACACTATATAGAGAACTATCAGTGACTAGTGATTCAGAGCACAAGATGGTTATGTAAATGGCACGATATTGTACACGAGTAATCTACAGAGGTTGTATACGAGTAATCTACTGGATTGATTACATAACCACTTCTACTCTCCCGTCCCAATCAATACACAAGGATCTAGATATGATATGTTATTGCACACGAAGTATAGTTGCACACGAGATCATATGAATACATGAATATACACGATTTCACACGATTTGTACACGAATGTCACGAATACAAGGAGTACACGATGCTCACGATAAAGTACACGAACACGAATACCCGATGTATCCGCTAAGGGGATAACATCGCACAACAAGATCCATATAGTACTAATCCGTGTTTCCAACGTGTCAGTATCATGTAAAGTAATCTAAAGCTGGAAATATAATCCTAAACAAGATATAAAATGATCAGAGAATGTACTCGCCTGATATCTGAATGTCCAAGGTAAAGATACTGTCCGAAGAGAGGTGTCTGGCTCCTAATTAGAGCAATACAAGTCACAACATGTCCAGAAGGGTAATATAAAGTACTACAATATATTCTACATGAATCTAGGTCAAACCAGGCCAAAGTCAACCCCTGGTCAACTCTGGTCAACTGCACTAGTCAAACTAGGTCAAACTAGGTCATGTCCTAACCCAACAAGTCTTACTAGGCCTAACCAAGACAATCCTAGCAAGCACACATCAATACAAGGCTATGCAAGCCAACATACACCCAACTCTATATAGCATGCAATTATTCAATACTCAAATAGGCAAGAATTCACATTAGATATACACTAGGTAATCTATTACTTTAAGCTATACATGTCTACACATATATACACATGCATATATTGGTATTCAACATTAGGTCTATAAGCATGGCATTTCAAATGGTTATATAAACTTATATATTACAACACAATATGCTAACATATATATAATATACATACATAGCTAAGTTAACTATATTCATAAATACTTATTTAAGAGGCTATGTGTGTGTATGTGAACTTGGCAAAGGGACAAGTGAGGATTAAATGGGCATACATAGTGTATACATATCAAAGAGTGTCAAAGTTTAAGTGAACAAAGTGTCAAGTGTGATAGTGTCAACATAGTGTAAGGGGTACATGAGGTAATACAGGATTTGTGTTAACATAGAACATTATATCTCATTAACTTGTATATTGTATACATTACATCTATTATTACATTACATTCATGCTTGCATTCATTCATCATTCATTAATTCTCTTGCACTACTATATGCACCATACATTACATACTATGGAACCTACATATTCATTACAAACCATACTTATACATGCTTACATTAAATAGGATACTTACACCTCATACATCATTTATTTAACCATTTACTCATGCTTGCATTCTCTATTTAGTTACATAATGTATATACATTAACATGGGTTAAAATCAAATAGAACATTATATTACACACAAGGGTGCACAAAATACATATGCCGAATAGTAACTCCTACTAATAATCAATACTGTACCAACTCAGCATGAATTAAATTCTAGGATTACATTATGTTATAGATCTATGTGTTAGCTTTCCGAAACTTCAAACGGATCGCGTTTTTATTTCCGAAAACTCCCGGAATCGCGATAACACCGAGAACGCGTTTATCTTTCGTACAGCTGACACTCAAATAATTCTCCAGAAAGTTACAGAAAGAATTTGGCCTATTAATACATATTTTTGGAAAGCTAACTTCAATACGCTTCTTTTAAAAAAAAACGGGAGATTAAACCGAGCTTTGAGCTAGAAGTTATAACATTTCTAAGTTAGGGCTGAAATTAAAAACGTGGATAAAAATCATGACGGATTTAGATAGTTTGAGCCAAAAGAATACACAATATATATCCTAATTATCCACAACAATAATAGCAATAATAATATGAGGAACCACACTCACAAACTTGATTATATAATCATCATGAACCATTTATTACCTATATAAATATAGATACACTCTCATTACAATATATATATATAAATATATATATGTAACATGAACACATCCACAACACAAAGGACACTCCTATGACCTCCAAATGGACACAAATGGAGATACAACCATGGGGGTCATTCCTATGGGTTCAAAATAGACCTATATGCATGAGGAAATGAAAAGGAGAAGAGATTTATACCTCCCGGTAGATCGAATCGAAGAAAAGCCTTTCCGGAGCGACACCGACACGTAGAGATTCCAAAAGGACACGAACGAGCTCCGAATCCTCCCAAACTTGGGTAGCTTCCTCCTTGGCTAGAATGGAGAAGGAAAGAAGAAGATTTGGTGGTGAAATGGAAGGATTTGGTGGAGAAATTGCTAGGGATTGCTCTCTAGGAATTTGGAGAAAAACAAGAGAGAGAAAAATAGATGGATAATGACAAATGGGAGGCTCAACCCTATCCTTATTGTGGCTGGCCATAAAGGTGATTTTGTCCTATTAGGAAAAGTCCAAAAGCCCCTACTAACCTATTCTATGAGTATTAGGAAAGGGCTAATTGGTTGGAGCTAAATTAGTCATTCTAAAGTCTCTAATCACACTAACCTTATCCATAATAATTAGTCTAACCTCTAACTAAAATATTTCTATCATGTGGACTAAAATTAATATCATGTGGGCCATGCCTAACTAGTGTGTGGGTTCCACTAGAGTCAACTACCCCCGGGTCCCCGTTTCAAGTCGGATTGAGTTGAAATTCGAACCCGACTCAAATAACCCCAAAACAATATCATAAATAATAAAATAATATCAAAATAATTTAAAGAGGTCAAATGCAAAAATATATTTAGGCCAAAAATGACATTAAAATATCATAATCACATGGTTAGGCTCTAGGTCAAACAGTCTCTAGGGTTTCACTAGCAAAACGTCAAAACCACAAGTCATTGATTTAAATAATGTTAAAATAATTTAAAATCACCAAAAATCATATCATGAATTAAATATCATTATTAAAATAATTATAAACATAAAATTTCAAAATTACCTTCATTTAGGAAACTGGGTGCTACAAAAGATATCTTGATTTATAGCAAAAGCCAATTAGATTAACTGAAGAGAAGATTCAAGCAAATCGTGACTCGTCTACTATGAAGAGTGACTAAAGTTTAAAGCTTTTACGGTCTCGCCAACTTCTACCGATAATTCATCTGCAACTTTAGCGCTATCGTGACGCTAGAGACATAATGCATGAAGACATGCGGGTATCCCCAACCGTCAATATTGCTGATCATTATGAGTATTTTCCTCCTAGTGAACTACTTTATTCTAGGAAGAACTCGAGCATACGTTCTCTTGAATCTGGGGAGACAGTTGTAGCATGGATTCCAATTCTGAATCTTTCTAGTATTTTTCTTTTTATTTTTCTTTCTTATTTTAATTCTTTTTATAGAGTTGTTAAGAATCATATTTCTTTTAGAACTCTTATTTAACTTTCTCTTTTATTTGGATAGATTTTATCTTTATTTGATTAGGATTAGGTTGTCACAAAAGACCTATAAGTAGACACCTTCTGTATGCAATTAAGCAAAAACTTTTAATTAATAATTTTTTTTAAGTTCTGAGATTTTGTTCTCTCCTTTTCTTGGTCGTGGACTGGATTGGTCCATGGATTCAGAAGCCCCTGGTTCGAGGTTTTCAAGTAACCATCATGCGGACCCCTCATAAAGCCACCCGTCGGAGCTTTTTCGACACAATATCGCTCTCACCAAGTAACTGTGGTTCAATTATCGTCATCACCGATCGACTTTGCCATTGTCAAGTAGGAAGGGAAGCCCATTTTGCTATTACGATGCGTCAACAAATCGGCTTAATCTTCATCATCGAATTTCAAACATGGAGAAGTGCAGCAGAGCGATACCCCGTTGATTGGTATAGAAAAGCGGCCGTTTAATAAGGAAGAGGATGGGGAGGTTCATGGAAGAGTTGCACCTGATCAAGAGAGTGAGGAAGAAGAATTAGGGTTAGGCTTTGGGCTGCTTGGTGGAGAAGAAGGTGAAGAATAAGAAGATAAGGAGAGAGTGCAGTGGTATTTGAACATTTTGAATTGTCAGTCAACTTCGTCGAGATCGCAATTTGCCTAATTATAGTTTAGCATTTTAGTGAACGTCATCAAAAAAACAAGTGGCCTAACTATAGTTTAACGTATTGGTGAACTTCGTCGACATAGCAAGTTGTAAAATTATAGTTTAGCTTATTAGTCAACTTGTCTAATTATAGTTTAGCGTATTAATAGTATAATATAACACATCAGGTATCAAAATATATTTAGAGTACATAATTTCTTTTCATGGGGGTAATGTTGTTTGTGACCTTGGAGTGGTAGAGAGGCGAGTCATTGATGGAAAGCAATTCGACCAGGCCGTACATGTCGGACCCACGCCGGACCGCCACCACATAAATGAACAACCCCAACCTGAAAATTAACCGCTCCATTCCAACCCAGCTCCAAATTGAATAAGGCACCTGACTATTTATGTTGTATGTTTGACATGTTCTATTTAAGTTGGCTTGTTTTACCATTGTGGCTGCTATAATTTTGGGCGCTCTTAGATTATGAAGAAAAGCATTACATGGAAGTATTCATAACAAATTTGAGGGGATGATAGTTAATTGCCCTATTTACTAATTAAAGTATTACTTTACCTAGTTGCACTGGCATACCTTATTTATAGTATACAGATGCCAGTGACTCCATTGAAAAGGCGCATGACACTTCATCAAACAAATCAAATCAAACTATATACTTCTTTTCATCCCTATTATATTCTATAGATTAGTGAACTCTTAAACTTGCTAGGTTTAAGTATACATTCTTGCGCATAAGGTTGCCTTACGAGTTCACTACTAAGTCAATATTCCCCCTTTTATATTAATTGTATAGTCAACATTATATACTACAGACTCGATTGATGGACATGAGTCCCTTGTGTAATATTTATTATCTGTTCATATATATAGACGTATACCTTATCACTCTGAGAAATAAAATGGGGGTAACAGCTTGCATATATTTGTCCTCTCCATACCTTGAATTTGCTAGAGCCTCATGGCGCTGGGACAATTATAACCTTAATGATTTAGTTAATTAATTTCTTAAATTTACTATTGATGAGTTTGGTGATTTATTTTTCTCTATTATATACCATTATTTTTTCCATCACTATGCATTATACAACCAGCGGTACACATAATAGTTTCTTTATGAAAATAATCGGCTGTCATTTTAGTTTTAATACCTCGAGTCTGACCTAATGATGATAAATCCTTTCTTTTTTGCACTGGTATTGTCGTCAGACATTAAGCTTTCTTTTTCAAATTGTAAAAATTCTTTGTGAACATCTAATTTAGAATCTGCTTTAGTTGGTTATCTACACTTGGTAGAGGATTTCCACTTTATTGGTAGGCAATGAATATGCAAGTCTCATTGTCACTCTATTTTTCTGTTACCAGCCTTAAGATAATTGTAAGGATGCCTTAACTTTTAAGAAAGATTAAAGGTATCATAGTTCACTTTATTTTACCTGTTACAAAGTTGTACTAATGGTGATATATATATATATTTTTGTACTAATGGTGAGATATATATATATATATATATATATATATATATATATATATATATATATATATATATATATATATAATATATATATATATATAATATATGTATACACACATGCAAATAACCTCTAGCCTAGTGGTTAAGAGAGATGCATGCGGTCCGAGTGGTCAGGAGTTCGAATTCCAGTGGAAGCGATTCCAGATACAATTTACCTGGTTCCAAAACACACACACACACACACACACACACACACACACACACACACACACACACACACACACACACACACATATATATATATATATATATATGAAGGCGAATTTATATATATATATATATATATATATATATATATATATATATATATATATGAAGGCGAAAAATATATATATATATATATATATATATATATATATATATATATATATATATATATATATATATATATATATATATATATATATATATATATATATATATATATATATATGAAGGCGAAAAATATATATATATATATATATATGAAGGCGAATTTTATATGGGACCTATTCATGATTTGTTAGCTTGACATACTATTGGACATAAGGCATAATTTAGGATAGAGGGTAGTGGGCACTTATTTTTAATTAGGACTTGGTTGGATGTATACTGGAGAAGAGTTCTATAATTATTTTAAGGATATTAGGAAAGTTGGCGAGAACAAGCCGAAGTATCCAGCATGATATCTTACTAGAACATTGGTGAGAAATTTTCTAACACCTAAGACCATATAAATATTGGCCAGTTTAGAAACAGTAAATACCTCCACTTTTGATGTAATTGAATCTTTAACTGAAGAATGGTCCATTATTGTTTGTATATATCCTACTACTAATGTTGCAAAAAAGTTTACTGCAATTTGCATGTTTTTACTAGTCTGCTTCCTTCCTTAGTTTGCAATTAATCCCTCCTACCACCAAACCATATAATTCCACAGATTAATCCATTCATCCTTCAACCAGGTAAGCTCCCTGCCAATAGCTGCTGTAGTATGCGGTGATGTGATTTCTTAATTTAGGATTTCTACTATAACTCCTAATTTCCTTATTTATTTTCTTGATTTATTTGTTCCCCTTAATTTACTATTACTTATATTTGGTGTGCTTTAATTTAAAATAATGTAATATGCTTAATTTAGGAATTTCTAGTTATGATATTTTCCTATTTATATAGGGTTTTTACCTATAAATAATGTAAGACATTGTAAGGTTTTGGGGAAAGTGAATCATATTGATTTTTGCACTGAGTTTTCTTTCTAATTCTCGTTTTTAAGAATTGAGGTGTAAACTCTCGCATTTCGGATGTTTGTTTGGCGATCGACGTTTCGGTGTTGTTTCACACTAGATGCCTTGTAGGAGGGAATGTTGGTGTTTTTGCTTGTTGTTGTTGGTATTTTGCTTTAGAAACTAGAAAGATAGTCCCACATTGGAAAAACCAAATGGATGGTATCTCTATATAAAGCTTTGCTTGGGTTGAGAGATTACAGGAAGTGTGGAGAGGCACATGGGTGCCATGTGGATATATTTTTCTAGTGAAAAGAAGGCTAAACCAACATAGAAGCATTAATGGTTTTTGTCATGCTCATGGGATAATTCCCTTATGGAGCTAAGCCCCGAAG
This sequence comes from Iris pallida, assembly GCA_029216955.1. NCBI lineage: Eukaryota > Viridiplantae > Streptophyta > Magnoliopsida > Asparagales > Iridaceae > Iris > Iris pallida. The sequence goes on along the minus strand of JANAVB010025200.1, from coordinate 758,753 downwards.
GGGCTTAGCGACTCGGACTCGGACTCAGACTCGGGCTCAAGGGCGCAAAGTGGCACTTTGTTGGCACACTCTGTACTTAGCAAGTCAGCATCGGCGCGGTGTGTGTAGTTGATGCACTCGTCTCTGCGTGAGTCACATGCGCAGGGGCGTGCAGGTGCAGCAGGGCTGCGGCATGCTGCGCGGCTGTGCTGGACGTGCAGGTGCCACAGGGCTACGTCGCTACTGCACTGCTGCGTGGCTGTACTGCTTCGCAGCTACCCGCGTAGGTTGACGGGCCGAGTGGTATATGGGGCGTATATGGCTTGTGATGTGGCTGATTGTAAGATTTGAGCGGTTATGGAAAGATTGAGTTAATTGATCAGAATCGATTTTTGTGGGATTTGAATTTAATTTATTCAAATATTTCCATTATTCGCTCCCATCTTTTCACAATCGGTTACGGCCAGGATTTGGATTAGGGTTTCGGCCCTTCTCTATAAATACTCTTTTCGTGACTTCATTGAGGACTTATGCTAAAATAAAGAAACGAAGAGAGTTGTGTGGCTGCTGCCATTGGAGTTCTTCGAGTTCGTAAAAGGAGGTGACGGCGAGCATTTCAGAAGTTCTTTCAAACTTACTGGTACCTGGGAGCATATCGCAATAGGACGAATCTTGCTTTGAGCAATGGTGATCTTTATAACCCCAGCAAAGTCGTTGCATCAACTTCGGTTGAGAACGAATTTTCATCTTCGTTGCATCAACTTCGGTTGAGAACGAATTCTCATCTTCGTTGTATCAACTTCGGTTGAAAATGAGTATTTATCTTCATTGCATCTACTTTGGTTGAGAACGAGTTTTAATCTCTTTCTTAGGAGAACGAATTTTTCGTCTCTCTGGAAGTAAAAGATCGAGATTTCCATGTAACGATCTGTTTCATGAATAACAATCTCAAAGCAAGATTCAGATCTGATGGAGAACAATCGTACACAACTTCTCGATTCAAGTTTTAAACTTGAGAAGTTTGACAGGGAGCACGTTAACGTCCGAAAGAGAAAGGTCAGCCTCAATCTTCAACTTATGAGCGTGGACTACGTGTTGATAGATCCTGAGTCCTTGATTCCATAGCTTTGCAGTCAAAGTGGAGGCGGGATAACAACCTCTGTAAGTTGTTGATCCAGAACTCGATGGAGGACTCTTTAGCGTAGTCATACAACAAGACGGTCAATGCAAAGGACGTCTGAGAGTCTGTAGAGAATCTCTACAAGGCAGATGAGAACAGGAACAACATCCACATGACTGAAAAGGTTTGGAGGATGCATTTTAAGGACGAAAAAACTATGTTGCCTCAAGTCAAGAAGTTCTTCAAGTTACGTCAGAAGATGGCGGATGACGGCATGCCTTTCGTTGATGCTTTGTCGTCGGGGGTATTGTCGCCAAGCTCCCACCTGGGTGGAGCAACTTCATCGTGGACATGCACCACAAGAAGATGGAAGTAGATCTGAAATGTCTCTTGTACTGGATACATATTGCAAACGAGTTGAGGGCTCAACTCAAAGTGGATGCCTTGTCCAAGCAGATGGCTAAGGCGAACATGGTGCAAGAAGAAAATTCTAAAGGGAAGCAGAATGCGCTCCCTACCAAAAAAAAGACGTTCACCACCTGAAGGTGAAGTCGGCTCAGTTCACGCCCAAGTCCAAAGAACCTGGGACTTGTTTCAACTGTGGCAAGAAAGGCCACTGGAAGAGGGAATGCAAAGAAAAACTAAAACAAAAAGAGCAAAATGAGGCTAACTTTGTTGTTATGATAGCGCAGGTTGACTCAGCTAGGATTGACACAAACTGGTGGATAGATACTGGGCCTCGTGTCATGTTTGCTCAAAGAAGAAGTGGTTCACTACGTACCAACCTTTTTATGAGAAGGTTATGGTGGTGAACCAGACACAAGCTGAAGTACTCGGGATCGGGACGGTGGTATTGCAACTGACTTCGGGGAAGTTGCTGATGCTTCAGAATATAAAGCACATACCTGCTATAGCCAAGAACCTGGTCTCTGAAAGCATGCTCTGCAATACAGGCTTGAGGATGGACATTAATGTTGGTTAAGTCGTTATATCCTATAAAGGAACATACTTCAAGAAGGCCTTCTGTACCAAAGGGATGTTCAAACATCATATTGCAACTCTTATGGAGATAGTGAATACAGTTTCTTCTTCTGCTTATTCTCATGAGTTGTGGCATAATAGACTAGGACATGTTCATTGTAAAAGAATAAACAAAATGTCTAGTCTAGGGCTTATCTCCAAATATGGGAGTAAGGAGTTAGAGAAGTGTGAGGTCTGTGCGCAGACAAAAATCATAAGGAAATCGTTCAACCGGATAAACCAAAGTACAGATCTTCTGGAATTGGTGCACTCAGATCTCTGTGACTTCAAACAGTTCTCCACAAAGGCTGGGATGAAGTATTTTATTGCCTTCATCGACGACTTCTCAAAGTACGCATTTGTATATCTGCTCAAGTCTAAAGATGAAGCATTTGAGAAGTTTAAGGACTTCAAGGCTGAAGCCGAGCGTCAAACTGGACTACAACTTAAGAGTCTCAAAAGTGATCGAGGTGGAGAGTATAGGTCTCATGAATTCGCATCGATCTGCAAAGAACATAGAATCATCAACGAGATAACTGCTCTGTACTTCCGTCAATCAAATGGTGTTGCAGAAAGGAAGAACAGAACGTTAACAGAGATGATGAACTCAATGTTGTTGACTGCGGGTCTTTCAAATTGCTTCTAGGGTAAAGTAGTGCTTACGGCTACGTTCATATTGAATAGAATGCCACATGCTACTTCGGAAGCCACTCCTCATGAACTCTGGTTCAAGGTTAGACCCAACTTGAATGTCATTCGAGTGTGGGGGTATCTAGTGTACATGAAGCTTCCGGATTTAAAGATTCAGAAGCTGGGAACAAGTACAACGAAGTCTCTATTCTTGGGTTATGCTGATAAGTATGATGTTCGGAGGTTCCTTGATATTGAGTCAAATCATATCATTGAATCTCGCGATGAAGAATTCTTTGAAGATAAGTTTGCAAGACACAAGAATATTGTTCTCTTGGACATTCCGAAGAACAATGTGAGTGCACAGGAGCACAAGTTCCTTGCGAAGAGGTAGTCCAAGAAGATGTTGTTGCTGCAAGAATAACTATTGAACCAGAACTCGCAGAACCTATAACTAAGCGAGTGAGGACACAGAAGGACTTCAGAAAGTATTTCTATACCTATCATGTGGAAACATATCCGCTTACCTATGATGAGGCGACGATGTCCAGAGATGTTATCTTCTGGAAGGAAGCTATTAATGATGAGTATGACTTGATAACGTCCAACAACACGTGGGTGTTGGTCGATCTGAGTGGATCTTCAAGAAGAAGATGAAGGCCGATGGAACTGTTGACAAGTTTAAGGCAAGGTTAGTTACCAAGGGATTTTCTCAGTAGCAAGGGATCAATTATTTCGACACGTATGCTCTAGTAGCTCGGATGATGACAATCAGGATGTTGATTGCTCTGAGCGCAATTCACAAGCTGGTAATCCATCAAATGGATGTTAAGTTTGCTTTCTTGAATGGTGAATTGACCGAAGAGATTTACATGCAACAGTTAGAAGGATTCGTCGTCAAGGGCCTCGAAGACAAAGTCTGAAAGTTGGTAAAATCTCTTTATGGTATGAAGCAAGCTCCCAAGATATGGCACGAGAAGAACTCACCTAAAGTGCAGCCAGAGAGATATAGGCCGTCTCTTGAGGGAAAGAGATATAGGCCATCTTTTGAGTGAAAGAGATAAAATGTATGGTCTGAAGCAAGCTCCCAAAGACTCTTTAAAAGAACTCACCTAAAGTGTATGGAAAGAGATATAGGCCGTCTCTTGAGGGAAATCTTGTAGACACCCAAGATACATACACCGAAACCAGGCTAGCATAAGGCCTTTAATGTGCAGCCAGAAGCGCAGTTGATGTTATTATATGAGTGGAAAGAACTGCAGTTATGGTATAGAATTCAAGGTTTAGTCCATTCTTGCATCATGCTATCATTTAACCCATGCGGGAAGATTTAAGTTATAGCGACATCTATCCTAATGCATGATGGACAGTCACTGTGGTGAACGCTCAACCCATATATAGAGATATATGGGGGATTGTTGGTGTTTTTGCTAGTTATTGTTGGTATTTTTCTTTAGAAACTAGAAAGATAGTCCCACATTGAAAAAACCAAATGGATGGTATCTTTATATAAAGCTTTGCTTGTGTTGAGAGATCACATGAAGTGTGGAGAGGCACATGGGTGCCATGCGGGGGAAGTTTTCTAGTGAAAAGAAGGCTAAACCAACAAAGAAGCATTAATACTTTTTGTCATGCTCATGGGGTAATTCCCTTACGGAGCTAAGCCCCGAAGGGTCTTAGCGACTCGGCCACGGACTCGGACTCAGGCTCAAGGGCACAAAGTGGGGCTTTGTTGGTGCACTTTATACTTAGCACGTCAGCAACGGCGCAAAGCGCCTTGTGCGTAGTTGATGTGCTCGTGCGCTCGTCTCTGCGCGAGTCATATGCACAGGGGAGGGCAGGTGATGCGGGACTGCGAGGTTGGACGTACAGGTGCAGCGATGCTGGACGCGCAGGTGCAGTAGGGCTGCGGCGTGCTGCGCGCTTGCACTGCTGTGCTGGACGTGCAGGTGCCAAAGGGTTACGGCGCTACTATGCTGCTGTGTGGCTATACTGCTTTGCAGCTACCCGTACAGGTTGACGGGCCGAGTGGGCTATGGGGCGCAGGTGGCTTATGATGTGGCTGATTGGAAAATTTGAGTGGTTATAGAAATATTGAATTAATTGATCAGATCTGATCTTTGTGGGATTTGAATTTAATTCATTTAAAGTTTTCCATTATTCGCTTCTATCTTTCCGCAATCGGTTATGACCAGGATTCAGATTAGGGTTTTGGCCATTATACATAAATACTCTTTTTGTGCCTTCATTGAGGACTTACGCTAAAATAAAGAGACGAAGAGAGTTGTGCAGCCGCTGCCATCGGAGTTCTTCGAGTTCATAGAAGGAGGTGACAGTGAGCATTCCAGAAGTTCTTTCGAACTTGCTGGTTCCTGGGAGCAGATCACAATAGGGCGAATCTTGCTTTGAACAACGGTGATCTTTATCACCCCAGCAAAGTCGTTGCATCAACTTCGGTCGAGAATGAATTTTCATCTTTGTTGCATCAACTTCGGTTGAGAACGAATTCTCATCTTCGGTGCATCAACTTCGGTAGAGAACGAATATTCATCTTCATTGCATCAACTTCGGTTGAGAACGAGTTTCAATCTCTCTCTTAGAAGAACGAATTTTTCATCTCTCTGGAAGTAAGTGTTGACCCAAACGGGATCACAGTCAACCTAATTTTGAGTATTGACAAAAATAAAATTTGTTATCATCCAATATGACAAATCTAGCTCAAAGACAACATCATCACATATCGGTTTGAGACAAGACGTCATCAACATATGAAGTTATTACTTGTAGTCTATGTCTATAATTTTTATATTTATTTGAGTCTAGGATTATGTACGCTGAGTTAGGGGTGAGCAGATATCGGGCCTGACCCGAAATAACCGAACCGAACCCCCCCCAAAATTCGGTTAACGGGTCGGTTATTGGCCTATCAGATCGGATTTTGGTTCAGCCCATTGGCTAATATCGGTTTACTGGTCGGACCGCGGTTATGGATTTCGGTCTCAACCCGAACTGAAACATGAATAGAAGTTATGATATTACCATAATACCCTTGACTCTATATAATACAAAACCTAACCTAATTTCTCTCTCCTCACTTTTATTTCTCCTTTGCCGCTCTCTAAGCATTTCCCTTGGCTTCATCGTGTTTCTCTGCAGCTCTCTAATTTTTTTAACCCTAACCTTTCTCTTACCTAAACCCTAGATATCGACGGAGGCCGGCCGGAGACTCCTTCTCCTTCTCTGACCCTCTCTATTACTCTCTCTTTCCGATATCCCGACTCTCGAGAACCACGATATCGATCTCTGAGGAGTTCGAGATATGGTCTTCCACTTCCTCTCTGGTTTCTAAGTAGTATGGCCACTAGATTCTGTTAGTTCGCTCTCTAACCCTAATTTTTGTAAGTTATTTTAACCCTAAATTCTGTAAGTTATTTTTTGAAATTTCTAATTTCTGAGGACTGAGGAGTACGAGTAAAAGTTAGTATTTGACTCTTTGAAATTGAGCAAACAATTTTAATTTTTTATTTGCAAAAAAATTCATGCATATTTACTGAGTACTTCTAACTTCGAAGGAGAATGTTTGCAGACTTGCGGGTTCCAAAAAAATCATACATTTTTTCTAAATTGATGAACATATTTGATAATTTTGCTCTTTAACAAGCCAGAAAGACCCATATTCGTACATTTTTGATACTTTTTCTCCCAACACTTGTAGGTTCATATTGATATTGGACTATTGGAGATCAGTTACTGGTTCATTATACATTACTATTTTTTTCTCAAGACTACTGAGTCTCCCTACTGTAAGTTTATTGTTAACTGTTTAAATGTATGTTTGTTCTATCATTGTATCCTATATGCAGGAAAATTGCTTAATGCTTTGCTTGCTGCAAAAAAAAGTAAAAAAAAAGGAAGAAGCATAAAGTTTGTTGCCTGTTTTTGATTCTGTTTGTTTTATTATTGCTTGATACGAAAAAATGTTTGTTCTATCATTGTTTAGCAATGCACTGCTGTTTGTATTCTGTTTATATTCTGCTGCCTGTTTAACATTGCACTTATGCCTGTTTAGATTAGTTGGGTTACCAGTAGGATTGTTTAATACTACATATAATGTATAATATTTTTTTAACATGCAGTAGCACTTAGGTAGAGTAAGGGTTAGGTAGCTTAGGTTACTCACTTAATTATGTGATGTTTACTAGGTAGCCCTCCAATCAATGGAAACAACCTCATATTCATGCAATGTGCGTATTTCTCTATTTTTATCAAGAATTGTTAATTATAGTTCATATATTGAAATCCATAAATTTGTTATTTTAGATGATGCAAGGGGGTGATCATCCTCAACCACCACATAGTTCTGAAGCTACTAATGAACCGATATCCAATCCTAGTTCGAGGCTTCGGGTTCCTAGAAAACCTATGAACAAACGAGCTTCCTTTTGGATAGACTTTAATGAATTTAAGGATGCAGAAGGTCGTTCAAAATCCAGTTGCAAGCATTGTGCAAAAGAATATTATTGTCATAGTAAAATAAATGGGACAAGCAATGTCAAGAATCATTGGAATACATGTCTGCTTAATCCAAAGAATCATGATCCTACTCAATCCATACTCAACTTGCAATCCAATGTAAAAGGCACGGATAAAATACTCACTAGTTGGAAATTTAATCAAGATGAGGTGAGAAAGGCCTTGACAAGAATGGTGATTGTTGATGAGCTTCTGTTTAGATTTGTGGAGTATGAAGGCTTTAAGGACTTTATGAGTGTTTCGTATCCAATCTTTCGTATTCCTTCAAGATGGACCGTGGCACGAGATTGTTTTGACATTTACTCTATCAAAAAGTGTCAATTAAAAAAATACTTGAAAGAGTCGAAGCAAATGGTGTGCCTTACAACGGACACATGAACATCATTACAAAAAGTCAACTATATGTGCCTTACGACACATTATATAAACGAAGATTAGGAGTTGAAGAAAAAATAATAAACTTTTTTCCAATTTCAAGTCACAAAGGCGAGGCAGCCTGATACTGCTATTTATTGCACTATTTTGCCTCCTGTATACTGCAGTCTTTGGTCAATCTTGTTCTAATATTTAACTCTTCTTTTGAAGTTCTGATAGTCCTCTATGTTGCCTCATGTATACTGCAGTCTTTGGTAAATCTTGTTTTCATACTGCACTATTGTAGTCATTAATACTGCTCTCCTTCTGATACTGCTCTTGATAACTCTTGTTTTCATACTGCAGTTGCCTACTGGCGTGGCATTTGATGCAGCCAATATGTTATAAGCCAATAGCGTGGCACTTGTTGCAGCCATTGGCGAAGATTGCTTCTTTATTTATTGTTGCCAGTTCATTTATTATTTCTTGAAAATGTTACTAACATATTAAGTACGAGAAAGTGGAAATGATGATTATGGCTTGACAAAGATACTTGATACTACATGGCATCATACTATGATGCAAAAATCAGCCATCTGAGCCATATTATACTCTGTCTTTTCTTTTGGTTATCTCTTTCTAGTGCAGAGCTGTACAAAAATCAGCCATCAAACTTGTTCACGTGTTCTAGTGCAGAGCTGTGAAGACTTGTTCTCACAATCTCATTTCATCAATTGTACATTAAGAGAGCTTCAGATGAATTGTACATGAGAGGAGGAGACTGCAGTAGGCAGGCAATAGTAATAATTTTTTTTCCTATTTGGTGTAATAATTTTTTTTCCAAGGAGAGACTATAATAATTTTTTTTCGTGTTCTAGTGCAGGTTGAACTGTAATAAATTTGTTCCTATTTGGTGTTTCATGTTAGTGGAGGAATGAGGAGACTGTAGTAGGCTGGCAGTAGCTACTGAATTTTATTGATGCTTTGTAATAATTTTTTTCATGGAGAGTCTGCAGTAGCTTAGTAATAGCTTGGTAACGAATGGATTTTCATTTGATTCAATGAATGGGTTTTTATTTGGTGGCTAGCATTTTTTTTTCTATATGGGTTTTTATTTGAATCAATGAATGGGTTTGCAATTTACTGCTGCTAGCCTGCTACATGCTGATTCTACTATTTATTGCTGATGTTGTCAGGCTGCTGATACTGCTATTTATTGCTATTTGGTGCATTAGAATTTATCTGAATAAAACTATTAATAAAAACTGTTAAATCAGGCCCATTGGCCCAACCGAACCAACCGACCCATTTTGTACATGTTCGGTTCGGATCGGTTCTTAGAAAATACGGTTCGGTTTCGGTTCTCCTTAGATCGGCTCGGTTTATGTTTGGTTCAGTTATATTTCGATTCGGTCCAACTGAACCTACCGAGTGCTCTGCCCTACGCTGAGTAGCACTGAGTGTCTTAAACCTAGAATCACTTATCCAAAGCTCTACCAAACAATCACCAAACCAAACAAAGCCCATTTTAACAACCTAGCCCCATTTTCCATTCTGGCCCAAGAATATAGAATTCGGGCCGAACTCTGCCCTTGGCTCTGGTTCCTTAATTTAAGGATCCTAATTTCTAGGTTTACTAGTTGCTAGTTGTCCAACGGCCAAAAATTTGAATTTTAGGACAAAGTTCTGGCCGAACTCTGTCTCCCTGGGCTAGTATATATAGGGCATGATTTCTTTTATTTTCATTCATCTCTTCATCTCATCTTCTCATCTTCTATAGAATTATACATTCTAAGCCTACTCTTCCCATCTACTAGCCACACAACTTCCTAAGCCCCAAGGTGCTCAGTGCAATTCAGCTAGAAGTTCTGTGCAAGTGTTTGAAAGTAGTCGCTTGGATAATTCCAAGTTTTGCCTCAGCAAAAGTGTAAGAAGTTGGCATGCTCTTTTGAGTAAAGGCACATGGTGTACCTCTATTCACAAATAGTGGATTTTAATCCTGAGCAAGAGTTTTCTGGCTTGGACTAGTTCTCCACGAGGAAAACCAGGTTAAAACTGCTTTGTTTGCGTATGCTTTTCTAATCTCTTTTATTTCTGCATTAATACACTGATTAATTATTCTGTTGGTGAAAGAGTTAATTTTTATTTGGTTATTATCGACACAAACTCTATTTATCCCCTCTAGAGTTGCCTACACGTACTTCAATTTGTATCAGAGCTCCGTTCTCTTATATCGAATTAACATCCTAGAGCTGATCCATGGCAATCACATAACCTATCTTTACCAACTATGGTGAGGGACAGTCCACAAATAGGCCACCCCTATTTGATGGAACCAACTACACCTATTGGAAGACTAGAATGAGCTTTTATCTCAAGTCTATAGACTTTGATCTTTGGACCATCATCACTGATAGTTAAGAAGCCTGCTATAATTGTTGTCGAGGGGACTCTCACTGACAAACCCCATGATAAATATACCGACCAGCACTACAACAGAAATACCCTTTAATGACGGCTAAAAACCGTCATTAATCACGAACCATGACGGTTTTTTCCTTAATCCAAGCGTTATGAAATCGGGTGTTATAAATATTTTTTAAAGCGTTATAGATAAATCGTCCGAAAACGTCATTAATAGTATGAACTTCTACTACGTTCTATTTTCAAAGCGTTATGGATAGTTATGTAAAAACGTTATGAATATTTAATATGGTTGGAGTCAGGACATTTTAAAATTGTTATGATTGGTCATTTGTATAAAATTTATAACGCTCTATACTGCATGTTATACATTCCAAGCCCTGCTCAATTCAATTAAAAAACAACCACTTAATTTGAACCATATTCACAACAAAACATTGAAATATAACATTAATCTCTATTTCATTGTCTCAAAATAGGGTACATTCCATTGTCTCAAAATAGAGTACACTTTAGCTATCATTCCACATTTCTCAGGCCATATATATATATATATACATCTTCACAAAAATCTATAGATCAGTATCCAATATAGCTAGTATACTTTACATAAAAAACTATCCACATATCCCACACCATAACATACAACTTAGTCACATGAAGACCTGTGTCCACAGAACATGTACCCTGCAAAAGATAAAACAAGGTTTAATAAATGTGATATAATGATATAAGTCCTGATTAAAAACACACATTTATAAGATCACAATTCAACATATGTTGTGGGAAACTGTTGTGTGGAGTTTCTATCAGATTCATCTTGTGTATATATAATGTAACTATCAGAAAGATGTTGGCTAAGGCCCGAGGCTATTGTCTGCAGGTAGGGCAAGTGGCAGCAGGCCAGGCCAAAGCAGTATGCTACATTAGCAGCAGCAGGGGACTCATTCCCCCCTATTTTCCAGCTTGACCTGCTGTAGGCAAGTGGCAGCAGATGTTGGCTAAGGCCACTGATGCTGCAGATGTTGGGCTAAGGCTTGAGGTTATTGCCTGCAGGTAGGGCAAGTGGCAGCAGGCCAGGCCAAAGCAGTAGGCTACATTAGCAGCAGCAGGGGACTCATTCCCCCTTCCAGCTTGACCTGCTGTAGGCTCTTGGCCGTAGGCCTATGCAAGCAGTGAGCCAGTGCCAGTTAATGAGTATTTGTTTTATGTTGAGTATGACAGGTATGCAAGACCTGGGAACAAATTTAGGTCAACAACATACACATATGGACAGGTACAGGCAATAGGAAACTTAGTGTACCCTTAGAGTATCAATGGTCGAATTGGACAGGTAGGGTATCAGGGATCTCTGCACATGAGATACAAAAATGTGGATGATAATAGAAAAATGTTTTATATAAGAAATTCCGAAAAGATGCCTAAACCACTTGATCATACAAGAGATGCATAAACAGCACATGAAACATTTCCAGTTCCTTTATATAAGAAATTCCCAAAAGATGCCTAAACCACTTGATCATACAAGAAATGCATAAACAGCACATGAAACATTTTATCTTTTGTTATTAACTTAAATATGAATTGAAGTATTATTCTTATCCATAGCAGCAAAGTAGAAGAAATATGGGAAAAGCTTATGCTATTTGATTGAAAATCAAAGCTGTGATTGATGTTTCAAAATCCACAACAAATCCACAAACCGTAACAAATCCATAACCAAAAATTGATGTTCGACAAACAGAACAGAGGGTAGGACTATCAGTCATAGTTTAGTGAGTGTATTGTGTCCATGTGACAGTAGGGTATCTCGTATCAGTAATGGAAATGAGTGAAATGAGTACCTTGACCCTCATGTATCCATATGATTAGCAACGAATTCGATGAATTCGCATCGGACATCATCTAGTTCTTCCTGCGTGTATATTGATTTTCCAGCCAATGTTTTTAGCTAAAAAGTCAAAAAATAGTTACATTAGTTTGTATAATTTCAGAAAAGTAATTAAGAATTAAATTAATGAACAACTTAGCTTTGACTCAATAGTAGGAGAGGGGTCTTCCATGAGATCCCGCATATATTTCATAACAAAATACCCGCATTCATAACCTCCAGGTTGTTTCGGGACCTACATGAAGATATTATTTGTAAGAGAATATAATGTCCATGATTATAATAAGTCATATATTAGATTGATTACCTTGGGTAATTTCCAAGTAGGACTTCTATTTGATCTTTTACCACCAATATATGCTGTATTGAGGCCACTAGTAGAAAATAATTATATATACTAACATCAGAATATACACATTTATTAAAATATTAACAATAATAATAATAATTTCACTCACGTATTGAAAAACAACTTAATATCTCCTCTCGGTTTAAAATACGGCGAGTCAAACCAGTAAACATTAAAGGTAGAGAGCTCAACAACAATTAGAATCCAATGCTTCCTACATTAAAGGGAACATGAATGGAATAAACCAATTTGGTTATTGAATAGGAAAGAAAAATCTTGCTACTTGATTAAAACTTCTTACTCCTTGTAAATGAATGGAATGAAGCAAATTTGGGTTTTCTTAGCCTCTTAGAGCCTTTCTCTAACCAGATTGCTTATTGCAGGCCCGGATGAATTACTCATAGCAGAAGGGTTGAACATTATCAAAAGCTCCCGATAGTTTGGAAATTTATCAAGCAAAAACCTAAAGCCAAAAGAATAGTTAAATATGGTGTCAATCTCAAAATAAAAATTTTAGAATATAAATTTCATATTTCTTACCTCATATAGGCAACAACAGGATTCACATCTAGCCATGCCATCCTACATAACTCCTGCAGAATGATTTTAAAAAGATAACAAGATGGAGTAAAGGTTCGGAACATTCCTTCCAATGGTATTTTAAGATGAGGGTCGGTAGCCTTAATGGTTTCTACCATCTCTCCGAAAGTGTCAATTATCTCCCTACCACAGCCAGCAACCTTCAAAGGTTGAACATTGTCAGATTCAATTAGAATTTTTTTCAACAATTTCATAAAAGATATTGACACTAGCATTAAATAATATTACCTGAAGACCACCAACAATAAACTCTTTGGGCCAAGCTACTAAAGACCCAATTGCATTTTTAACAACTTCCATTTCTCCATGAAGTGGCACGGGAAGGCTCACAGTAGGTTGAAGGGCTTTCATAATTAAAACCCTAACATTATGTTCTCCTAATTCAACATTATGAATTTTCTCATTTGGTCCACACCCTTCAAAGACAATTCCCTCGGCAACAATATTTTCTTTTGTGCCCACTGCTAGCTTACATTTGGTTCCCTAAACAAAATAAGAAACAGTTAATTCTCGATATAATTACTACATGTTATAATTAAGTTGTTGAATAAAGATTATGTATTGAATATATGTAATTACCATGCCAATGTCTGATGTAGGATATGTTATGAATTTTTGCTCGCTTAACTTTGTATTCTGTTTCAGCTTTTTAAAGAAGATTGAAAAGCATATTAGAATAAACATATTAGACAAAAAAAGAAGAAGAAAAGCTTATTAGACGAAATGGAACTAACTGTAATAATCATTACCTTAGAACCATATGATGGACTTGTTTCCAGGAGACTCGCGTTCATTATTACGAGACATTATATATTTCCTATTACCACTTCCTTTGGTATTGGAAGCAAACTTCTCAGATGTTTGTGAAGCTCCTTGGGCTTGAAATTCTTTTAGCATGATCTCCAATTCTTGTCTCCGTTTACGCTCCTCTTCTAATTGGGACTTGAGTAGTTCATTTTGTTTTTTCATTCCCCGTTTTGGAATCTTGAAATAGGTTGTTGGTGTCGGTCCTAATCCCAAACCCCGAATACGTCCCGAATGCTCGGGAGTGCCCAACGCCAAGGTTAGAATATCCGAAGCTCCTTCGGTCACCAAACTCTCATCTTTCTTTTGTTTGATGTATTCCTCCTATAAAAAGTACAAGGTTTTAGAAATATAAGCATGTTGATAAGCATGATTCCTCTTAATAGACTGGACGATATATACTCACCACTTTTATAGCTACGTCCTTGGTCCCATCGTCAGTAAATGTATCGGTCTTAGTAACTCGTGCTTTTGTCCAAAAAAAACTTCTGTCATCTATATATTTTTCTCCCAACTGTCGTCGCTGTTTTGAAAGAAAAAACCACGTTATAATAATATATATGTCCACATGTAAATCATGTTAACTGATATACAAATATGCATTACCAGCTCCTCTTTAAGACTGGCATATCCCTTCCTACTTAAACGATGAGGAAACTTGCCCTTGGCTCTCCGTGCACTTTGCTTCTTGCTCATTTTCTTATGATTACAACACATGAAGGTAGAGAAGAAATAAGATATATATAATAGGGACCTAGTTATCCTTGTTATGCATAAAAGAATAATTTTGACAAGTTAACCTTAAAACTTGCAGACAGTCTGCTTTTGACTAATTCCTCCCACACAGATTGTTTCAAGATCCCCGAGTACTTTGGTGGAGGGTGCTTGAGAAGCTCACGATTGCCCTCATTCGGATAAATCCAATGCTTGGTGAGTTGACCTTTGAATGCCCTCCAACTCCGAGCCATGGATGCTAACACAAAGGCTTGACTATTTGGATCCAAGTCAAATTTGGCCTACAACAGAAAATAAATATTCAGCATCTATACATGAGTGCATAACATAGTGCATAACATGTAAAGCATTCCAGTCTGAATACGTTCAGACTTGAATTCAAGCATTCAATGGTGTAGTGAACAAGTGAATTCAAGTCTGAACTTAGTTCACTTATCTGAACTTCATGTCCAGACCTGAGCTCTCTATGTGCAGGCAATACATATATGGTATGTAGATAGGTTTCCACTTTGTACATGCGTGTGTGTGTTATGTAGAGAATTCAGTGAGCAGTAGATAGGTTTGGGTGTCTCAAATTGTGTAAATCCTTAGGAAAATCAGTAGAGTGTCTCTGTGTGTTTAGAGATAACAGTGTGTCTCAAATGTGTGTCCTGTGTATGAGTGTGAGTGACAGTAAGTCGAAGTAGAGAATGTGTGTTCAGGAACAGTGTTCAGGATTGTAGTGTTCTTAGGTTGTGGGGTACACAACAGTTTATCAATTCTCAAATCAATTTGAAACATGGCATACAAAGGAACATTTAAACTGAAATTCTCAGGAACACACATGGCATACAAACATTGCATAGTTAATTCTCAGGAACAAACATTGCATAGTTAATTCAATGTCAAGAAACATGGCATACAAAGGAACATTCAAACTGAAATTCTCAGGAACACACATGGCATACAAATATTGCATAGTTAATTCTCAGGAACAAACATTGCATAGTTAATTCAATGTCAAGAAACATGGCATACAAAGGAACATTCAAACTGAAATTCTCAGGAACACGCATTATTTTTACCTGAATAGCAGTCCATAAGCTCTTTTTAACTGATTCTGGCACTTTATACCAATTTGGATAAGTTATTTTTACTAAGGACTTTACTGTGATGCCGCAATAAGTTGCCAAACTAATTTTTCCTTCACCAATTGGTTGCCCAACATCGTTATAAATGATCTTTATCCTCTCTTCATCATCTTTGATTTTGCTGACTTTTTTGGATTTTGATGCCCCTCTACCTTTTTTACGGCTACAATTTTGTTCCCGGAATCCTCACTGTGCTGTGTAGCCTGTAACAAATAAATGGCATAATTATATTCATATTAATCTTGCTAAAATGTGCTTGAAATAGCATGAAACATAAAATGTGCTTGAAAACTGAGATTCAATTAACAAAATCTGAGATTAAGAATAAAATGTGCTTGAAATAGCATGAAACATAAAATGTGCTTGAAAACTGAGATTCAACTAACAAAATCTGAGATTAAGAAGACCAAACCTGATAATTCTAACAAAATCTGAGATACACCCATTCTCAGGTTTGATATAAGTAACAAAATCTGAGATTAAGAATACCAATTAACATTATAAAAGTAAACCCAAAATCTGAGATACACCCATTCTGAGATACAAGTAACAAAATCTGATACACCCAGTAAGTAACAAAATCTCAGATATAAGTAACAAAATCTCAGATATAAGTAACAAAATCTGAGATACACCCAGGTTTGATATAAGTAACAAAATCTGAGATACACCCATTCTCAGTTTTTCAAGCCAACTCAGTTTAAACATTCAAATCAATTCTATTCTCAGGTTCAATTTGAATCTCAGTTCAATCTAAACTCAGATCATATTAAAACAATTCTAGATCAAAATAGACTACAATTTCTCCAATATACTCTGAGATAAAAATAGACTACAGTTTTGAGAAAAAAAACACATATTAAGACAATAAAGATGAGGGATTTCCATGAAACAGTTCTTGAAACAGTTTTCAAAATAGAGTCACTAGAGTAATTTTCACTTGCAGCAACATTCCAGACTTGCAGCAACATTTCTTTAACCAATTCACTTGCAGCAACATTTCAACAAGAAGATTTGGACTGTGCAATCCAAGTTCCCTCGCAATCTTCACGTAAATAGGTCGAGGGTGATTCATCAACAACATCAAATGACTCAAAATCCGGTACTTTATTGCAAGTTTCAACTGAATCAAAACAATCGATTTCCTCATCGTCATTGTCTTCATCATAATAAGTCCTTTGCGGAGCCGATAAAACGATTGACCAATTTTTATCCAATTGATCATGAACATAAAATACTTGCTTTACTTGAGAGGGCAAAACAAAAGAGTCAGACTTGTGGCCAACTCTATCGAGCTCGACCAATGTAAAACCAAGTTCATCCACCTTAACACTATTCTTGCAGTCAACCCAATCACACTTGAAGACGGGAATCTGGAAGGAAAAATAGTCAAGCAACCAAATCTCTTTGATGATACCGTAAAATGTCATATCTGAGATGATGGGATTGTTGTCCTTTGTGCTAGCAACTTGAAAAGTCTTTGCCACTAGAGTCACTCCACTATTTTTCTTGACTCGTACGTCGTCATGATCTTTCGTTTGATAGTGACACCCATTAATTGCATAACCTGGGAACTTAGTCACGTGATGTCGAGGTCCTTGAGCTATCCATTTTAATTCATCAGAGACATTGCTAGTTGGGTCTTCTTTCGCAGCCTCAACCTATCATTTTTTTCCTAAGTTCAATATTTTATTTTCACTAAGTAGAACATAAAATATAGTAGCATAATCAATACCCTTGATCGTAACCAACTAATAAAGCTGCGATTGTGCTCATCTTCTAACCATTTTGCACTTTTCACTCTACGAGGGTGCAACTTTTTCAAGTAAGCCTCGTGCTCCCTATCAAGTAATAAGTAGAATTTTGTTAATTACAAAGCGAAACATAAAAAAATATGTGCTTGGTCCAAAGATAAAACTAAGTAAAGAGTAATATAGACATCCTTACTCGATATAAGGTTGAACATCATTTGTGTTATGCAACACATAAAGATGTGCTTGGTCCAAAGATAAGCGGTCAACTTCACAGATATTTCCTTTTCCTATAGGTTTTTCCTCATTCTTCATAGAAGGAACTCCAATGGCGGGTTGTTCTTCTTGATATTCTGAACAAAACTCAATGGCTTCCTCTACGATATAGCATTGTGCAATACACCCTTCAGGACGATTCTTATTTCTCATATAACCCTTTATCACACCCATAAACCTATAATGAACAAATGATAAAGATAAAAATGATTACACAAACATCAATCATGTTACTACATAATAAAAATCAAAGTTCAGACTAGACCAACCTCTCTGGTGGGTACATCCATCGGAAGAAAATCGGACCGCCAAGTTCGACCTCCCTGACAAGGTGCACCATTAGATGTACCATTATGTCAAAGAATAATGGTGGAAAATATTTTTCCAATAAGCACAATATGATCACAAGATTATTTTGGATATCTTGCAATTTTTGTACATTCACGACTTTGGCACAAAGGGCATTAAAGAAGAAACATACTCGTATAATAGCACATCTCACATGCTTTGGCAACATACCACGTATTGTAACAGGAAGTAGTTGTTGCATTATAACATGACAATCATGGGATTTGAGACCATATAACTTTAGATCTTCCATTGAGACATTACATCTAAAATTCAAAGAGTAACCTCTGGGACCTTAAGGTCATGCAAAGTTTGACACACTATTCTTTTCTCTTGCCTCGATAAAGAATAACATGCAGCTGGAAGATAAATCCCATTTTTCTTATTATGAGGTGCCAATTCTTTCCTTAAGCCCATCTCTACAAGATCTTTGCGACTATTGATCCCATCTTTTGTTTTTCCAAGAATATTTAATAGGGTCCCAATGATACTATCGCAGACATTCTTCTTAATGTGCATGACATCCAAGTTATGTCTAATAGGAAGATATCTCCAATACTCTAGCTCAAAAAAAATGGATTTCTTCTTCCAACAACTTGTAACTTTGTCTTTTTGTACTTCTTTTTTCCTCTTCTTTGGTGTCAATTTCTTTTGCACTTCTGCTTCCTTCTTCTTCTTTGAAGTCTTCTTCTCTGATATCTTTTTCTAGAACATCTTCTTTTTCCCCCAAGAAATCGGAATCCCCGCAACCTTTATTAATATTTGTTCCCCACTTAATGGTTCAGGATGAGTTCCGAACTCTTTGTCACCATTAAATGCCTTTCTTTGTGATCGAAAAGAATGGTTATGTGGCAAATACCTTATGTGACCAGTATAAATGTTCTTGTTGCAATGTTTCAATCTATCTGAATAAGTATTTTTGTTGCATATTGGACAAGCAAAATATCCTTTCACACAACAACCAGACATGTTGCCATATGCAGGAAAATCGTTAACAGTCCATAACAATACAGTTCTCAATGTAAAAGATTCTTGCCGATAGGCGTCGTAAGTCACAACTCCATCCTTCCACAGCAACTGGAGATCCTCAATCAATGGTGCTAAGTAAACATCTATGTCATTTCTAGGTTGTTGGGAGCCTGATATCAACAATGTCAACAATGTGAACTTTCTCTTCATACACAACCAAGGTGGTAAATTATAAGTATTTAGCATTACAGGCCAACAACTGTACCTACTACTGAGTGAACTAAATGGATTAATCCCATCGGCTGAAAGAGAGAGTCGAAGGTTTCTTTCTTCTGCTGCAAACTCTAGAAATTTATCATCAATTGTCTTCCACGTCGATGAATCTGTGGGATGATGCAATTGGCCATCAACTTCCCTTCCGTCTACATGCCATGTCAAATTCTTTGATGTTTGTACCGATCGAAACCACCTTTTAAAGCATAAAATGGGTGGAAAGTAACATAGAACTTTAGCTGGGATGCCCTTCTTTTGCTCTTCCTGACTTTGTTCAGACATATTCTTTACCTTATATCTCGACGTTCCACACGTAGGACATGAGATTGCATTTTCATAATCTTTTCTATAGAGTATGCAATCATTCGGACATGCATGTACTCTCTTATATCCCATTCCAAAATATTGAGAAGCAACGCTTAGCCTCCCTAGTAGTTACAGGCAATTCATTTTCTCCCGGAAGCATGTCGGCGAACAATGTCAACACATCTGAAAAGCTTTTATCACTCCAACCACTCTTGGCCTTGATACTAAAGAGCTTCACTATCGCAGATAGCTTCGTTTACTTTTTACAACCATTATACAATGGTTTCTTAGCATCATCAAGCAATGAATTAAAGTTCTCTTCATCATCTCCTTCAATGTCGTTCCTTTTTAATGCATGGAACATCTCTAGTATATCTGTCGCATCATTTAAAGTATCCATATCATAGTCCTTATAAATAGACGCACATGTATCCTCACACACTTCATTATGATCAACTTCCCTATGCCATATCCATGTAGTATACCTTGGATCGATACCAACTGTCGTCAAATAAAATTTTACATCTTCTAAACTCATACTATAGAGATTCTTGCACTCATTACATGGACATCTGAAGTCGAGATCATCCCCACTAGCTTTAACATGCTCCATAAATTCATCAACTCCGGCTCTATATTCTTCCGATAATAGGTGCTTTGTCATCCATGATCTATTCCTCTGTATAATATAGCAAAACACCGAGTAAGTGATTGTAACTTGAAAGTTTCATTTCAAGCTGAATGCGGAGAAGATTGATTCCAGAACGGCCAATGTGAAGTAGATATGGCCAATAAATTCAGACTCATGAAAGTGGAGAAGGTTGATTCCAGAAAATAACTTTAATTGCTAGAGTTAAAAAAGAAGAAGAACCTGACTTAGGAATAGTTCATTTCGTTATTACAAAACAGAAAATGGTTTACAATTCCCTATATATATGTGCATACGGGTATAAAAGGTAACAAAATGTCAAAATATGTAAGAATATATTGAGAAAGTCTATATGAATCATCTACATAACTACAAAAGAGGGTCAAATAGACCTAAAAAAGAGTTGGTCAATGCTCACATCCAACAGGACCGATATCATTTAATCTAAAGATGTACAGTCAAACAATTGCATATATTGATGTCAAAGATACATCCCACCCTCAATGCATGAGCAACGCGCACACTGTAAAAAATAAGTTGTATTGCCTGGAGTAATTTAATCTAAGAAGAACAGGACTTGATTTAAAGACAATATGACATGGCACAAACATAGACACGGTACCAATTTTTGCGTGACCTGGAGTAATTTCGAGTATAAAAATGTCGTGTTCAACATGTGTCACACACGATGTTACAGGGACATTGATCTCTTTCTTGTCCATGATTTCTAGAAAATAGGGCAATTGAAAAGAACATGCTCCATGAACCAAAACAAACCTTGCTACCCGAACGTGTCTCCATGAAGTTAAACTTGTAAGTATTCGTCCGAAAGCAATGGAATTAACACCCTTCCACACTGCAAGAACCAACAAAGAAAGAAACAAGAAGATGAACCAACGCGCGGACGAAGAAAATTCCTCACAAATTAGTAAAAAAAGAAAATTCTTTTAAAGATTTCCAAAAATGCATTCAAAGATATTTCAACGATCTTTCGAAAACTAGGAAATATAAAATAGGTCAAAATTAGGGCATTTTACTAAAATCAAGTCGAGGCATTAGGGCATTTTACTAAAATCAAGTCGAGGCAGAAATTAGGGCACAAAATAAGAAAAAATTTAGGACAAACCTTAGGGAGCAGGGAGCGGGCTGAGGGGAGTTGGGGCACGGGGAGCGGGGAGCGGGCTGAGGGGAGTTGATCGGGAGCGCCGGAGCGGGCTGAGAGGAGTTCGGGAGCGCCGAAGCGGGCGGAAGGGAGTTGGGAGCGGGAGGAGAGAGAGAAGGAGAAAGAGAGTAAGTGCGGGAGAAGGGACTTTTTGACTTAAGTGCGGGAGTAAGTACGGGAGAGTCGAGATTTTGGCTTAAAATTTGTGTTTTTTTTATAACGCTCGTACCACTGAGAGACATTCAATAACGCTTTTATAGATAACCGTCATAGATTACAGTCTTGCTGAACTTTGATGACGTTTCTTTATCAGGCGTCATTAAATACCCTTATCAAGCGTCATTAAAGGGTATTTTGGTTGTAGTGCAAGAAAAGAAATAGGCTAGTCTAGATGCTAGGGCTATTAATACTCTCTTTTGTGCTATAGTCAGGACTGAATTCAGCAGGGTCTCTATATGCTCCACCTCACATAAAGTATGGAAGCTTCTAGAGGTGACCCATGAAGGAACCGCACAGGTTAAAGAATCAAAGATCAGCCATCTGACACAAGAATATGAGGCATTCAAGATGAAGCCAAATAAGACAATCGCTCAAATATTCATAAGGTTTCTTGACATCGTCAACCCTCTATCCTCCTTTGGCAAAGAGTAATCCAACCATGAGAAGATCCGCAAGCTGCTCAGGGGCCACCAAAAATCTGGAACCCCAAGGTGACGACAATCATCGAAGGCAATAATCTCACCAACATGTCAATGGAAACTCTAATGGGCAAGCTGATGACTCATGAGCTCCGTCTCAAAGACTTCGACGAACCTGCTCCAAAGCAAAAGGAAATCGCGCTTAAAGCTCATAGCCGAAGAACCATTCTAGTGGAGATAGATGACAATAATTATGATGGTGATGATCAAGCACTCCTGATACGCAACTTCAAGAAGTTTCTACGCTTCAACCAAATAAAGAAGGACCAAAAGGAAGACGATGAAGAACCCACATGCTTCGACTGCAAGATGACAGGACACGTCAGAAAAGACTACCCTGTAGCAAAGAAAGGAGGCAGATATGAGAAGCCGTATAAGAAGTCATCCTCACAAAAGTATGCCAACACCAGTATCTGGCATGAAGGCGAAGCCAGTGACTCAGACGAGGAAGATGACACTCCCCAATACTCGGCTAACGTCTGCCTGATGGCAATATCTGATAAGGTAACTCGTGATCCTCTTGATGATTTCACTTTTGATGAACTTGGTGATGCCTTTAGTGATCTTCTTGAAGACCATAAAAAGGTAATTAGCAAGTATAAACATGCTAAGGATAAAATCATAGCTCATGAAGCTAAGATCCATAGACTTTCATGCTTACTAGATAATGTTAGAGACACACCTCCCACAGAGGACACAGAAGAGGTATCCAAGCTTAAATTAAGCTTACACGATGCCGAATCTATCATTGAGAAACAAACACGTGATATTTCAGCACTCAATAAAGAGCTTGCTAAAGAGAAAAACAAATACAAGGTTGCTACTGTTAGAATTAATGGTCTTTCTGCTAAATATAATGAAGTGTATGCCGCCTCTAAGAAATTAGAGATCAGGCTGGGTAAACAGGTTGCTCAACCTCAAACTCAGTCTCACAGTCACAGCACATATACTAAAAACCAACATAATGGAACACGTTATCAAAATAACATGCATCCACATACTATACGTAAACATGCTTTTATGTACACCTACTCCCATGCAGCACGTAAAACACCTACACATAGTTATTACCATCATCCTGCCACTACACATAGTCACTATCATTATCCTGCACCCACATATAGATATCACTATCATCCTGCACTAAATACAAATATGCATGCTACATGTACATATTGTGGTTTACATGGACACGTATCACAACAGTATAGAATTAGAAAATTAAATGATAAGAATCTATATACATGGGTACCGAAAACTAACCGTCAGGACCCTCAAATATCTGGGTACCAAAGGTCACATCTACTTGTGGTGTAGGTAGACCTTCCTTTACCAACTAGAAGAAAATAGATTCTCGATAGTGGGTGCTCGCGACATATGACTGGAGATGCTAATCTATTCGCAACACTATTGATGAAAAGGGAAGAATATGTATCCTTCGACAACAATCTGAAAGGTTATATCATAGGTAATGGTACTATTGGTAATCCTCCTTCTTCCGTCATTAAGGATGTCAGTTTAGTGACTGAGTTAAATGATAACTTGCTTAGCATCAGTCATCTTGCTGATCATGGATATGATATTAACTTTGGTAAAACTAAATGCTTTATCTATGATAGATCATCGGGAGGCAACGCTTTTGAAGGGATAAGAGAAGATAATACATACATTTTCTATTTGTCTAGAGATACTAACAGTGCAGAAAGATGCCTCTACGCTCACAAAGATGAAAGGCTATTATGACATCAGCGTCTTAGTCATGCCAACATGGACACCATATCCAGACTATCTACCAAGAAGCTAGTAAGAGGACTGTCTGACATCACATTCAAAAAGGATACGGTATGTGTCGAATATGAAAAGAATAAGGCTACCAAATCTTCTTTTAGATCTATTAATACTGTGAGTACCACTCGACCTTTGCAACTGCTTCACATGGACTTATTTGGACCTAGTAGAGTAGCCAGTCTTGGCGAAAAACTCTATACTTTTGTTATTGTAGACGATTTTTCTAGATTTACTTGGGTTTTCTTCCTTAAAAACAAAAGTGATACTATTTCTGTTTTCAAAGTATTTTCTAAAAAGGTTCAAAACGAAAAAGGCTATATGATTACTCGAATACGAAGTGATCATGGTGGCCATTTCAAAAATTCTGATTTTGAAAAGTTTTGTGAGTCAAATAGTTTTGATCATGAATTTTCTTGTCCTAGAACTCCTCAATAAAATGGTGTTGTGGAGCGGAAGAATAGAACTCTTGGTGATACGGCTAGAGTCATGTTGAATCAATTTTCTCTTTCGAAATATTTTTAGGCAAAAGCTGTCAGTACAGCATGCCATGTTTTGAATAAGGTGTTGATTCGACCTATTTCGAAGAAAACTCCCTATGAACTTTGGTTTGGTAGGACACCTACTATTTTTTATTTTCGAGTGTTTGGTTGTCGCTGCTTTATCCTAAATACTAAAGACAACTTAGGCAAGTTTGATGCCAAAGCTGATGAAGGTATTTTTCTTGGATATGCTGCCAAGAACAAAGGATATAGAGTGTTCAGCAAACGTGCTGTGATTATTGAAGAGTCTACTAATGTCATATTTGATGAAAGTAATAGTACATATGCTATCCCGGATGACGACATTGACGCTCACATCGAACCATCAACCTCTACACCCGTGGATACAACACCAGGAACCAGTTATCTGGAAGGCTTACCAAAGAAATTCTAATTCATACCTTCACATCCCGAAATATCAAGAGGGGTAACTACTCGATCTTCTTTTAAAGACTCTATATCTAGCACTACATTCATTTCTCAGATAGAACCGAAAAACATTTTAGAAGCTTTTAACGATAAATTTTGGATATCTACAATGTAAGAAGAACTCAACTATGTTTTTCTAAATAGCTTTATTAAAGAAGAGATTTTTGTAAAACAACCGCCTGGTTTTGAAAATCACAAATTACTCGACCATATTTTCAAACTTAAGAAAGCGCTCTATGGCCTCAAACAAGCTCCCAGAGCCTTTTATGAACGCCTTAGCACCTTCTTACTAGATAAAGGTTTTTCAAAAGGAAAAATTGATATGATAATTTTCATAAAATCCCTTGATGACACCATTCTGTTAGTTCAAAATTATGTAGATGATATCATATTTGGGTCTACTAATGAGGGTCTATGCATAGAATTTGCCAAGTGTATGTAGAACGAGTTTGAGATGAGCATGATGGGGGAGCTCAACTACTTCCTTGGACTGCAAGTCAAACAATACTCGCAAGACATCTTCATCAGTCTATCGAAGTATACAAAGGACATGCTAAAAAAGTTTGAGCTTGACAACATCAAACCTATCAGTACTCTTATGGCTAACTACAACAAAATTGGAACCTGATGAAAGCGGCAAACATGTTGATCAACGTAAGTATCGAGGTATGATTGGTAGTCTATTGTATTTAACTGCTAGTCGTCCCGATATCATGTTTAGTTTTTGCCTATGTGCTAGATATCAAGCTAACCCTAAAGAATCACCCATGATCGAGGTTAAGCGTATCATTAAATATCTTAAAGGAACTATTACGGTGGGCTTGTGGTATCCCAAAACCACTACCTTTGACTTAATCGGATATTTTGATGCAGATTTTGCGGGATGCAACGAATATTCATCTTCGTTGCGTCAACTTCGGTTAAGAACGAATTTTAATCTCTCTCTTAGGAGAATGAATTTTTTTCTCTCTCTGGAAGTAAGTGTTGACCGAAACTGTATCACAGTCAACCTAATTTTGAGTATTGACAAAAATGATATTTGTTATGATCCAATATGGCACATCTAGCACAAAGAAAGAACGTCATCACATATCAGTTTGGGACAAGACGTCATCAACATATGAAGCTATTACTTGTATTATGTGTCTGTAATTTTTACATTTACTTGAGTCTAGAATTATGTACGCTGAGTAGCACTGAGTGTCTTAAACCTAGAATCACTTATCCAAAGCTCCACCAAACAATCACCAAACCAAACAAAGCCCATTTGAACAACCTAGCCCCATTATCCATTCTGGCCCCAAAATATAGAATTCGGGCCGAACTCTGCCCTAGGCAGAGTTCGGGCTGAACGCTGGTTTGTTAATTTAAGGATCCTAATTTCTAGTGTTTGCTGGTTGCTAGCTGTCCAACAGCCAAAAATTTGATTTTGGGACAGAGTTCTGGCGGAACTCTGCCTCCCTGGACTAGTATATATAGGGCATGATTTATTTCATTTTTATTCATCTCTTCATCTCATCTTCTATAGCCTTATACATTCTAAGCCTACTCTTCCCATCTACTAGCCACACAACTTTCGAAGGCCCACAGTGCTCAGTGCAATTTAGCTAGAAGTTCTGTGCAAGAGTTTGAAAGTAGTCATTTGGACAATCCAAGTTTCACCTCAGCGAAAGTGTAAGAAGTTGGCGTGCTCTTCTGAGTAAAGGCAGGTAGTGTACCTCTATTTCACAAATAGTGGATTTCAATCCTGAGCAAGAATTCTCAGGCCTGGACTAGTCCTCCACGAGGGAAACCAGGTTAAAACTACTGTACTTGCGTATGCTTTTCTGATCTCTTTTATTTCCACATTAATACTCTGATTAATTATTCTGTTGGTGAAAGAGTTAATTTTTAATTTTGGTTATTATCGACACAAACTCTATTCACCCCCCTCTAGAGTTGCCTACACGTACATCAGTAAGAGATCGAGATTTCCATCTAACGACCTGTTTCGAGAATAACAGGAATGTGATCCAAAAGGTAAAATAGTACAGCATCACAACATAACTGTTGTTGTACTGCAGCTGTTGTTGCATACGTATCAAAACTTATTGTTGGAAGAGTTCTTTATGTGATCCAAAATGTGATTGCAAGTGGTATCCAGTTAATGTATCAACTAGGATTAGTCGAGTTGAAACTTAGAGTTCTTAAATTGTATGAGCATAAGGCTCAGCCAATCAAGGTTACTACAAAGTGACACATTATGGAACGATGAACAAAAACAAGAATATGGTCTACCACTTAGTTAGAATGTGGTTCTATGACGATTCTCGAAAAAATAGGAATACATTTTCATGGGAACATGGTAATAATAATGTTTGTATCTTGTCTACAATTTTCAAACAAATATAAAATTTTGGAGGGGCTGAATTGGCTCATAATATTTATTTAAAATACAAAGACAAAGGAAAGCATTCGTGTATCACAAAAATATCAAATATTCTCCCCATGTAATGTGATACTTCAGTATTTGAAATTTAGAAGGCAAATGCCAATAATTATAATATATAATTTCATGGAGCACTGAAATTCTACCATTTTAATTCAAAAAAAATTAAACAAATTAAAAATCCATAAAATCCTTTATCTTTCAATATACAAATTAACATTATTCATTTTCATCAACCATAATATCATGAAAATCCAAAATCTTATGAGCTCAATTATGTACGTACTTTATAGTTTGAAGGTTTTACTCCGGCAAACCCTAGTTTTCTTGAAATTGGGATTTGATGGAGTTGGGCACCCAAATTCCAAATCTCTCAACTTTATTTTACTTTGATTAGTTAATCATACCTATGTTAACAAAAAACTTCATTTTTAAAACAAAATCCTATACTTGTGGTAGACTTAACCTTGAGTATAAGCAATATCATCGTACCTATATTATGGCACATTAATCATTGTCATAGAATATTATGATTAGATGTGCTTTTTCTTGATTTTGTGCATGATGCGAAGGGCCCGTATGCTCATCCTTGGGTTTTGGAGCCATGGAGGAACTTGGACCCTTTCGAGTAAATAGCGATGGAAAATATATATATATATATATATATATATATATATATATATATATATATATATATATATGCATGGAACCATGGTATTTTCTTAAATTTAACACATTTATATAATGGCCTATGATTAAGCTATGCAAATTTATTTCTCATCTTGTGTTTCCATAAAACATACTTTTCTTGGAATCACCCTCGGGGTTGGATATCCATACTCAAACACAACTTCTGATTATGAGAAGAGTGGTGATGAGATAACTACAAAAGATTCCTATACTTTTTATAAATAGGTTGGAAAGTTTCCTACAGTACAAGAGTTGTGACTTCTTTATTACTGGAGAAAGCTCTACAACCCACCCTAGCTTGCCTACACCATACTAGAAAACAACAAGATCAACAAAAACATAGTCATTAATCGTCGAGGCATTGCAGTAACTTATGGGATTTGATTTTTTAGAGGAAAACACGAGAATATGAATCAAAATATTTTCTTCTTCTTTTAACCTTTGATTTTTTTTCTTTGACCTTCAGATCGGGAATGCCTAGGTGGGAATGTATGATTTATTTTGGAATCATGCACTCATCTCTGAAGAGACATATTTTGTGATTCAATCTAAGTGCAACTTCTCGAGTAATGAGGTATCGACTGAATGTCGTGATGCTCAAACCTAGGTCTATCATGAATATGGTGACATTGATATGCACAACATTTATGCTCTGACATGTCATAGTTCAAGTAGCTCAAGGCAATCTAAGCATGTAACAGTAAGCAAATTTGGTGGTTCGCTTTATATATTTTAGGTTACTTTATTAAACAATATATTTTTATTTATTTTTGAATTTTCTTCTAATCAGATGGGAGACTTTGATCCTTGTTTTGATGACTATGTTCATACCTATCTGAATATTCCTGATGTTTAGACGTCATTTCATGCAAATGTTATCGGATTGCCTTATGAATGGAAAAACTATAGGTAGTTCGACAGTTGTTACTTCACTATGTTAATGATTCTAACATCTAATTTTCATATGTAGTTTGTTTTGGACTATAATCAGCAATATCATTACTCTATGGAATGACATTCCTGATACGGTGTTGCCTACTATTAAACAACTCATTTCGAGTTGTATATGTTTTTGGCTGTACAGGTAAATTTCTTATGAGAAGACAATTTTGTTCATAGTTTGCTATTCCTAGTTATAATATGCTCATATTGAGATTCCAAATATCTCTAAGTGGTGATGTGGATGGGGTAATTCTAATAACTTCTACAAGACACTCGATAAAATTGCTCGGATTAACAGTCAAGAACTCATGGCGGCCACGGTACCTCAATAAATATGTAGTATAAATAGGATTATCCCAATGCTAACTATATGTTTATCATATCATTTTATATTGATCATAATTTATAAAATTATATGTTACCTGCAGGTTGCATGTTACATTGAGGAAAAAGATGGATTGACATTAGCAACCATTAGGGGAGCTGGCCATGATATTCCGAGTTATCAGCCTAGAAGAGCATTACTTTTGATCTCTTCATTTCTTGAAAGAGAACTTTCGCATTTTTCGTAAAACACAAAATACCTATCTTCTTTTCTCTCTCTCTCTCTCTCTCCTCCTCTTCTTCTACTTATGTTCTCTCCTCTCCGTTCCGTGGGTACTATGAGTTGGATATTAGATTTTTTTGACATATATGTATTCATATTTAGTTTAAGCTCAGACAAATGGCGTGTGACACAAATTTCCAACAAGGGATGTGCCTTTCAGGTTCTCGATAATCATTTGGTAATACAGTTTCAGATGGAAAATTATATGAAATTGGAATTAATTTGATCCAACACAAAATTAAAACAACGACACCGATGGGATGTTTTTTCGGAGCTCCAGTAATCTTCCTGAATTAAACGAACTCTTTTATAACCTTCTCTCACATAATGGTTCTCGTAGTAGACATTAGCTTTGGTCCATCTACAAATGCCTCGTACGAATGTCCCACTACCATAACAATGTCCATAAGTGATAGACCGAGGTTAATATTACTAGTACCTATAACACAAAGTTCCTCATACTCCATAATTTATATTTTACATGAAAGCGTAACTACATCCAACCTGATCATTTTTAACCATAATTTACAGAACACAAACTTGGTAAACCATAAAAAATACTATTCTTTGTCTTTATTAATAATTGAAGAAGAATAAGAAAAAGAAGAAAGATTGTTGCCGATAGGAATCGTCACGACCCGTTTCCTGTTTTCTGAATACGAGTCTTGACACACCCAGCCTAAGTTATTATAAACAACGGTAGTAAGCTGTATGTACCACATAAATCATAAAACAATCATGATATCAATCCTTGGCTCAATTACAAAACTAGAAAATGGAAGTAACCAAGCACACACTCATAAGATCACCAGTCTACTATCAAATTTTCAGTACATCGTACATATCCAATTTTAGGAGACAAATCTGGTAATCATCATCCTCATCGATATACATTTGTAATATCTAAATCATTCATAACATCTGATTCCTTTAATTCTATTCTAATATGCTAGAGTTTTCCAGAAGCTTCTCGATCCACATGCTATCTCCAAAGCTAAGATGTCAACTGTCCTGTCAGGATATGAGCAAATTACATCCAAACAATATGTCGTACTATACAAAATAAAGCAAAAAATAAATACAGAATAATAAAAAATCAAACAATAGGACAGAATGTTGTCATGACCACAAAACCTATAACACAAAAAACTATAAGAATAATAAGGAACAAGATAACCACGACTAGCCACAAGAACATAAAATGATCAAAAATATATGACTAGCAATCTACATGATTTGAAATATCGTTTTCAATATGTGGGCTGCTAGGCTTTTACTCAGATTGGTACAGCTCGACATATGTGCAATATATGCCGAACTGTTAGCCAGAAACATAGGGTTACACACATATCTACTTACATTTGGCCTTCCCCGAGATTCAAAAAACAATATGAGGCAATAATCAGATCTGATATGTAGAGCACAATTACAATAACAATAACAATGAATCTGAATCACGTCATGTCAATATCATGTCATAATATGTGACTAGTCAGACAATAAAACACGGCATCTATAAGGTAAGTAGAAATATCTTGTTAGAAGTACTTGCCTCAGTCCAATGTTCGTTGTAGTCGTGCTCCTAGTCCAACCCTATTTCATAAGACCGAAATTAATTATTAGGTTCAATACCTCAAATACCTCAAAGTCGAATTCTAATTCTATAACCAATACGATTCCATGTCTTTTATTTATCCTAGAATCCCTAAAATTCCAACTAATTCCTATTCCAAACACGTGAGCCCAAATTAATATTTTTTAAAAATGAACCAGCCCAAAAACCAACAGATTTCATTCATATACCTAATATCTTGGGCAAAAACTATACCAGGCCCAAATATCCCTTCTTCTATTATTTTTCTTTCCTTTTTTTCTTTTTTCCTTTCTTTTCTTAGGCTCATCCCAAACCAACTATTCTTTTATTTCCTGCGAGCTCTCTAGCCCGGACCTACAAACCCGCCCACTCCTTCCATTTTTTTTTTACTAGGCCCAAAGCCCAGCAACTATGCCCACCTACTTAACCCATGTTCTTCCTTAGGGGAGAGAATATTCCCTCAGAAAAAGAAAGGAAAAGAAAGAGTCGAGGAGTTCACTATTCGAGGAGAAGAACCAACGGCTACCGATTTGGTAGTGGTCTGCTCGGCTGTTCTAGGTGGTAGTGACAGTGGATGTAGATGGGGTCGACTGCGGTGGAGCGCGGTACATCACGACAAGGAAAGGGGGAAGAACTTTCGTCGGATAGACATGAGGTAGACAACGGTGGGGACTCGACCGAGGCATGGGGTTCGACGACGGATATGAGGATGGTTGCTGCTCAGGGAGAGGGAACGATGGTATTGATTTGGTGAGGATACGGCTACAGAGACCAGACCCGATGGTTGTGGCATCTAGAGGCCGATGAGGGGAAGGTAGTGGCAACGGTGACTCCATGTGGAAAATAGAAACGGGAATTAGTGGGACACAGACACGATATGAACATATAGAAAATAGAAAAATTAGGGTATATGTAGACTTGGGCTTGGCCCAAAAGCACATGGGCTAAGAGAATATTCTAAGAATATTCTAGGGATATAGTAAATTTCAAGGAATAATACTTGGGATTATCTAACACTAATCCATAATTAAGAAACCTAGAAGGTCCCTACTATAATCCTCATGAATAATTACTAATAACGTCACTACCTAAACTTGGACTACTAGAAAATTACCAATGGTACCATCTCATTCTAACGATTTACCTATTCATAATCACCCAAAATAATTATTAGAAAAAAATCACCAATAAAATAATAATTAAAAAAATTGAGGAAATAATAATCAAAATTTTGAGGAAAATCAGAATTTGAAAATCAGGTGGTTCGGTAATACTTTAGGGTTTTTCTTATTAAGAATATATAAACATGGAAGAAGATAAGATAGGAATGAGCTATTTTGGTTTATCCACAAATCACAAAACTCCCCCTTGAATCTCCACTTTAATTATTTTCTCCTTAAAAACTTTTCCAAGAAAAACCCATGTTTTAAAAAATCCATACTAAAATAAAAAGTAGTACAATAATATTTTTCAGGAGCATGATTCTTGAGGAGTGTGACTTACACTTTCTCGTTGAGAACCTTTCGAAGGAAAAACCTATTAAGAAAAAAATCTCATGGAAGCAAAAATCTCATGGAAGCAAAAGATTACAATGCACAAAGACATTTTTCAAGATGTCTCCATTAGCAGTAGCATCTTCAGGATCTCCCCCCTCAAACAAATATTACGTTTAGTTCTTAAATCAATTCAAATTAAAAATCAACCCCCAATATATTTGAATATTACATTTTACCCCAATACTTTATTTTTTGGAGTGGGTGGAGTTTCCAACCTATGTGGAGAAGATCCCGGAGTGCGACGAACGTCGTCTGTGTGTCAGTGAAGCTCGGGGAGGTGACGAGGCCATTCGGAGATGAAGAAGAAGCTCGGGAGCTACCAGAGTACATTCTGGAATAAGGGAGGCAGAGTTCTGGCCAAACTCTGCCCCTTTGGTTCCAGAACTGTTCTGTTATGAAAATACAGAGTTCTGGCCGGACTCTGTGTCGACGGGCCCAGGCAAATTTCAGGATGATTTTATCACCATTGGATCTTATCCTATGGTCCAAGTTTTGTTGCGGTATTAGGGTGTTTACATATGGTTTTTTCTAACCCTAATCACAAGAGTAACACAACATTGAGAAAAATAGAGAAAAAAGATGCAAGAGTGTCATTGCAACTTTGGGAGAGAAAAAGGAGGATTGAAGGCCGTTTTCGAAGGAGGATCGTGTTCGGGTAATCTCTACTCGTCGTGTTTATTCTTTGTAGCCTTGTAATCAATTATTCTTGCTTCCAAGTGTTGTGGGGATCCGTATTGAATCGAAAGAAGTTTGTAGAAGGTGTACTCCTTTATTTCATTAGTGAAGGCTTCTCAAGGGTTGGACTCCGATCGTCCCGTAGTTTTTTCCCACAAGGGTTTTCCACGTCAAAAATTCTCTGTCTACATGGATTGTATTTGGTGTTTGGTTCATGCGTTATATTGGTAGGTTCTCTTGCAGGTATTCTCTAGTTTGGGAAAAGGTTTTCGTGCTTCTTTGCCAATAAAGTGGTATCACAGCCAGGTTCTGGAATTTAGAAGGGTGTTAGGAGTTGACAGAAAAACCAGAGAAGAGAGATGGACGCATAGCTAATGCACATGGTGAACCTGAACGGCACAAACTATTATTATTGGAGGAGGAAGATAAAAGATTTATTGTTTGTCAAGAAGCTGCATCTGCCCGTATTTGCTTTCGAGCGACCGGTTGATAAATTCGAGGAGGACTGGAAATTTAAGCACATACAGGTGTACAGATATATCAGATAGTTCATTGACGAGAACTTGTACAATCATGTTGCTAATATTGAGCACGCAAAGACGTTATGGGATAAGCTGGAATCTTTGTACATGAAGAAGACCAGGGTAAACAAGTTGTTCCTAATTCGGACGATGATGGGTCTGCGGTACAAAGATGGGGCATCTATTATGGATCACTTGAGTGATTTCCAGGGCGTGGTTGATCAGCTATCTTCGACGGGAGTCAAGTTCGACGATGAGGTCTAGGGACTATGGCTGTTGTGTACATTGCCAGACTCGTGGAAGACCGTACGAGTATCTATGATCGCTTCTGTTCTAGAAGGCATGGTCAGTCTGGAGTTTTCTAAGAGCGGGGTGCTGAATGAACAGATACAGAGACGTTCTCAGGACACTTCATCCATATCCTACCACTCAGAGGTACTAGTTTCAGAGAGCCGTGGAAGGGGAAAAGCAGGAGTCCTCGTGGTGGTAGAGACAAGAGCAAGAGGAAGTCCAAGGGTCGGTATGAGGACTCGGAGTATTACCACTATGGCAAGAAAGGCCACATCAAGCGAAACTATTTCTCTTGGAAGAGAGAGAATAAGGGCGACAAGGGAAAGAAAGATGAGAACACTACAACGGTGGCTTCGATACATGGAGGCGATGCGAACGTCGTAGGTGATGAGATTATTACAAACATCTCCTACGATAACAATTTTTGGCTGGTGGACTCAGGGACTTCAGCGCACGTATCTCACAATAGGATACTATTTGCCACTAACACAACAAGTGACTATGGAGTGTTGAAGATGGGCAATAGAGTGTGTCAAAGACGGTTGCCATTGGAGATGTGCATTTGAGGACGTGGGTGCAGTTTTTGTTCTCAAAGATGTTCGTCATGTCCTTGATATCCGTTTCAACCTGGTATCGGTTGGAAGGTTGGATGACGAGGGATTCTTCAGTCTTTTCGAGAATAGTCAGTGGAAGCTTTTCAGAGGTTCGATGGTGATTGTCAAAGGAAGCAAGAAGTCCAGTCTCTACTATATGGAGGAGAGCGTACAGGGGACACAGGAGATGAACGCAGTTTCTGACGTGTCTACCGAGTTGTGGCACTTACGGCTTAACCATATCAGCGAGAAGGCGATGAGCTACTTGGTGAACAGAAAGGTGATTCCAAGGCTCAAGTCTACAAAGTTGGAGAAGTGCACATGCTGCTTAAATGGGAAGCAAAATAGGGTATCTTTCCAAAGTCACCCAAGTTCAAGGAAGCTGGCGTTGCTCGAGTTGATTCACTCGGATGTCTGCGGTCCAATAAAGGTAAAATCTATTGGTGGTGCTTCTTACTTTGTAACTTTTATTGATGATTATTCCAGAAAGGTTTGGGTCTATGCCTTAAAGAATAAGGATCAGGTGCTGCCCACTTTTAAAGATTTTAGGCCTTTGTTGAAAGAGAGACGGGCAAGAAGTTATTGTGTGTGAGGTCTGACAACAGCGACGAATACATTGGTCCCTTTGATGCTTATTGCAGAGAGCAAGGGATACGACACCAGAAGACTCTGCCCAAGATACCTCATCTCAATGGTATAGTAGAGCACATGAACAGGACACTGATAGAGAGGGTGAGATGTTTGCTGTCAGAAGTAAATTTGCCAGACACTTATTGGGGTGAGGCTCTTCTCGCAGCTGCTTATGTTATTAATTTATCTCCTAGTGCTTTTTTGTAGGGTAATGTGCCTGAGAAAGTATGGTACGATAAAGAGCCGTCATACAATCACCTACGAGTATTTGGTTGTAAGTCCTTCGTGCATGTATCGAAGGACGAGAGGTCCAAACTTGAGCTGAAGATGAGGCGGTGCGTCTTTGTCGGCTACGGTCGGGATGAGTTTGGCTATAGACTCTACGACCCAGTGGGAAGAAAGCTCTACAGAAGCAGGGACGTGGTATTCGTCGAGGATCAGACCATGACCCACACTCAGGATTTTGAGACGCCTTCTGAGGCTGAAGAATTACCTGAATTAGAGTCGTCTCGCTTCGAGCAGTTTCTAGAGGATATCGCAGAGAATCCAGTTATGGGGAAGCCAGTACATGGAGTTTCTCCCAACCTTGATCATCATCCTGCTGATGGTGGTCAAGGTGTCCCGCAGAAGGATGTGCATGCCGGAGAGGCATGTCTTGAAGGAGAGGAGGTTGTTGGTATACAGCTAGCATCAGTGGCTCCATTAAAAAGGAGCGACAGAGAGCATCGACCGTCTATGAGATACTCACCGGGTGAGTATGTGTTACTGACTGACGGAGGAAATCCCGAAAGTTTTACAGAGGCTATAGAAGATAAACGCAGGCAGAAGTGGATGCAGGCTATGCAGGACGAGATGGGTTCCTTACATGCCAATTATACTTAGGAACTGGTGCGGTTGCCAAAGGGCAAGAAGGCTTTGAAGAATCGATGGGTGTTTAGTGTGAAGCAGACGGATGATGCTACTTGCCCTCGATACAAAGCGAGGTTGGTAGTTAAAGGCTATGGTCAGTGAAAGGTATAGATTATGATGAGATCTTTTCTTCAGTTGTCAAGCAGTCGTCTATTCGGGTGTTGCTAGTATTGTCAGCCAGTTTTGACTAGGAGGTCGAACAGATAGACGTAAAGCCGACGTTCCTCTACGGTGATCTCGATGATGAGCTATATATGGAGCAGCTAGGGGGATTCTGTGAGAAGGGCAAGTCACATTTGGTCTGCCGGTTGAGGAAAAGCTTGTATGGTCTGAAGTAGGCTCCGAGGCAGTGGTACAGGAAGTTCGAGTCATTTATGGAAGAACATGGTTATTCTCGGACGACGTTGGACCATTGTGTATTTGTAAGGTACTTTATCGAGGATGATTTTATCATTTTATTGCTCTATGTTGATGACACGCTATTAGTGGGTCTGAATGCCACTAGGATAGTGGAGTTGAAGCGCCAACTGGGTACGACCTTTTCTATGAAGAATTTGGGCACATCAAGTGTCACCCTCATTTTCCGTATTTCCCGTATTTCGTATTTATACTCGTATCTGGATTTTGGCATGTATTTTTATTTTTTTCAAACTTGTGGGATTTCGGTATTTCCCGTATTTTGGGTTTTGGCATGGCTCGGTTTTATTTGGATTGGTTCGGTTTTATGTGAGTTGGATCACCTGAACCTATGCTACCCCTCAACCCACCACAACTCACCCTCTTTATAACCCCCACCAACCACTCTCTCTCCTCATAACTTCCACCATTAATTTCCTTCTTCTTCTTCTTCTTCTTCTTCTTCTCCTTCCTCCACAACTCTCCTAACCCTAGGCAAGTGCACCTTGCCACTTCATGAGAGCCCTATTTTCTTGGTTCATTTGCTAGATTAGGACATGGTGATCAATATTAGAACTTGGTGTTTTGTAATTTGAAGTCTCCTTTGCTCTAGATCTAAGTTATTTCTATTTTTGGATTTTGCATGGTTTGATCTCTTTAAGTTGGATTTTCATGGGTTTTGGTGTTTCCAAGTGGAAGAGCATTCAATTCTACCCAAGTTGGAACTTTGGAAATCTGGATTTCGAGTTCGGATGGCCAAGTTATGATGCTTTGAAGCCTTGGGTTCATCCATGGTGTTCTTGCTGTTTGGAGAAGACAGTGAGCAGTGTGCAGAGCTGTTTAGCTTACGCACCCTGAGCTACGCGCGCTCTTTAGCGCTGCCTACGCAGACTTAGGCACGCTTCCTGTTGGAAGCGTGTCCCTTGAGCGTGCGTGACTTTTTACGAATGCTGCTCCCCTTGAGCGTACGTGACTTTTCATGTACGCCGCTCCCTTGAGCGTGTGTGACTTTTCACTTACGCTGCTCTCTGTAGCATGCATGACTTTTCACCTACGCTGCTCTCTCAGCGTGCGTGACTTTTCACTTACGCTGCTCTTTGTAGCGTGCGTGACTTTTCACCTACGCTGCTCTCTCAGCGTGCGTGACTTTTCACTTACGCTGCTCTCTGTAGCGTGCGTGACTTTTCACCTATGCTGCTCTCTCAGCGCGCGTGACTTTTGCGTACGCTGCTCCCCTGACCGCTTGCTTAACCCATTGACTCTTGGAGTTTTGGTCTTATTTCTTTAAGCTTGGCTTTTCTATAGTCCTGTATATTGATATTTTATCAGATATTTTACGCCCATTTTATATCCTTACGCCTTTTGTCATGAACTTGATTTTACTTAATATGTTTGGAATGACTATTGTACATGTCTTGGTATGGCAAGAAACTAACATAACACGACAGTGACCCGTAGTGGTGCACTCCTGACATGACCAACCTGACATAATAGTGGCCCGTCGTGGCACACTCCTGACAAGTACCCTGACATGATTTATCTTGATAACTTGATAGTGGCCCGTGACGGCGCACTCCTGACTTGACATGACCTGATAACTTAGCTTGACCTGTCTTGACACCGTGGGTGGTTCTTTCTTGCTTGCTTATTAAATCCACTTGTCCAGTCTCACATCATGTCTAGGATGGGACTCCTGAGTACCACGGTCAGGAGTACCTACTAAAATAGATTAAGGCTAATAACTAGAATAACACAGTAGTCATGAAGAGATGACATAGCTACAGGCAATCCCGTTACCTGGGCGCTCCAGGGATTTGTAGCCTGCCGTCGAGTAGGGCACATTTCCAGCACACTGTCAGGTGTTGCACCCTCTAAGTCACCTAAGGGTACATGTGTCTCCTGGACGATGTATCCACCTGAATTCAACCCTAATCTTTCGTCCTGGGTAACCTGGATGGTCTGCAGGGCTTGTGGCTGTAGAACAATCTCACTGTATCTTGTTAGTAATTAGGCCTGTGATAACCCTAGTTAGTTAAAGTAGTAAGCCGTAGGATCTGCTTGGTCGTGATTGATTGAATGAGGTATAACCAGTCTAGTCATGCCTTGATCCCATGCAAGATTGCTTCCTGTCTTGATTACTTACATTATTTAACTTGCCGATAAATGG
This sequence comes from Iris pallida, assembly GCA_029216955.1. Classification (NCBI taxonomy): domain Eukaryota; kingdom Viridiplantae; phylum Streptophyta; class Magnoliopsida; order Asparagales; family Iridaceae; genus Iris; species Iris pallida. The sequence goes on along the minus strand of JANAVB010025200.1, from coordinate 719,997 downwards.
TGGGAAACCAAGCTCTGTTCAGATGAAGGGTTACAACCCCGGTCCTTGTTTGGTTTACGGGTTGTAACCTGGCTATCGGAATAGTTTCATGGTTATCTCGTCGTATATCATCCTGACATGTTTTCGTAATTTTAGTTTTAATATTAGATTTTTTGTGCTGATTGCTGGCTTTGGTTCTTATTTCGTGGCCCCCTTGTGGCACTTGCTCTTTCTGGGGTTGACCCAGCTGGTTTTGTGTGGCCAGATTTCGGAGCAGCTTCCGAGGATCTACCAAGCTTCCAGCCCAATGGTGAACACTGGACGGAATCTGGGCCAAGAGTGGATTTTCCTTTTTGTCTTGCCCACTTTATTGTAAAGTTATTCTTTTGAGGCGTTTAGCCGACGAGCACCTGTTAGCTCGAAGCACTTTTACTTACTGTCTGCCTACGGGCTGTAAACATGATTGACAAATCCTAGGGTTGATCATGTATGACTAAACTCTTGCTAGTCCTAACATTTTGTAACGACTAGCTTCATGATCAGCTGAATATGTAATATTTGGGACGCCTTATTATTGTATATTTAATGATCATACATCTTACGACTTTACTTACTTGTGGTGATTGAGACACTAGGCTTGTTCATGACCATAAGAGACTGTTGGCTTGTAGAAAACCCTCACATATCTAGACAGTCGTGACCGTATATCGAGGTGGTTTCCATTTTAATATACGTAGCTAGCTATGTCTGCCCCCGCTCTCCAGTATTCTGGTTCTGGGGCGTGACATCAAGGACTATTCCTGGGATGGAGATCAGCCGAGAGAGAGTCCAAGCTGCTACACTTGTCCCAAAAGAAGTACATTCACTGGGTACTTTAGTATTTTGGGATGGACAGATCGAAGAAAGTGAGTTGCCCCCTTGCTGCTCACTTTAAGCTCACTAAGGAGCAGTGTCCATCTACCGAGGACGAAAAAAAAAGATATGGAGTAGGTTCCATATGCCTTAGCTATGGGAAGCCTTATGTATGCTATGGTGTGTACGATACCAGGCATCGCTCATGCACTTGGCACAGTTAGCAGGTATCTTTCAAATTATAGAAGGGTATGTTAGAGATGTAGACACGAGGCGATCGACTTCGGGCTATGTGATAATGTTTGCTAGAGGAGCAATATCGTGGCAGTCGCGGTTGCGAAAGTGTGTTTTCTTGTCGATGACAGAGGCAGAGTGTATTGCGACGACGGAGGCTTGCAAGGAGTTGCTGTAGATGAAAAAGCTGTTGCAGGAAATGGGGCTGAAGCAAGAGCAGTATACTTTGCTTTACGAAAGTCAGAGTGCTATTCACCTTATGAAGAATCAGACCTTTCATAGCCGGTCCAAGCACATCGAGACTCGGTATCAATGGATATGGGATATGGTTTACAAGAAGGATGCGGAGCTTGAGAAGGATCATACAGATGATAACGAAGCAGATATGGTCACCAAGATTCTACCAAGGAAAAAGTTTAGGATCTGTAGGCAGATCTTCGGGATGACGACCTCCTCCATATAGTTGTAAAGGGGGAGATATGTTAGAGTGGGTGGGGTTCCCAACCTATGTGGAGAAGACCCCAGAGTGCGACGAGCGCCGTCTGTGTGTCAGAGAAGCTCGGGAAGGTGACGAGGCCATTCGAAGACGAAGAAGAAGCTCAGGAGCTACCAGAGTACATTCTGGAATAGGGGAGGCAGAGTTCTGGCCGAACTCTGTCCCTTGGTTCCAGAACTGTTATGTTTTGAAAACACAGATTTCTGGCCGAACTCTGTGTCGACGGGCCTAGGCAAATTTTAGGGTTATTTAATCACCGTTGGATCGTATCCTACAGCCCAGGTTTTGTTGCAGGATTAGGGTGTTTATATATAGTTTTTTCTAACCCTAATCACAAGAGTAACACAACACAACATTGAGAAAAATAGAGAGAAAAGAGGCAAGGGTGCCATTGCAACATTGGGAGAGAAGTAGGAGGATTGAAGGCCGTTTTCGAAGGAGGATCGTGTTCAGGTAATCTCTACTTGTCGCCTTTGTTCTTCGTAGCCTTATAATCAATTATTCTTGCTTCCAAGTGTTGTGGGGATCCGTATTGGATCGAAAGAAGTTTGTGGAGGGTGTACTCCTTTATTTTATTAGTGAATGCTTCTCAAGGGTTGGACTCCAATCATCCCGTAGTTTTTTCCCATAAGGGTTTTCCACGTCAAAAATTCTCTGTGTCTGCATGGATAGTGTTTATATTTGGTTCGTGTGTTGTATTGCTTGGTTCTCTCGCAGGTACTCTCTAATTTGGGGAAAGGTTTTCGCGCTTCTTTCCCAACATTATTTTGCCTATATATAATCAACAATATCCTGGCATCCCTTATGGGAATCATATATATAACATATGTCTGCATATTTCATAAAATTAACACATTCATATGAATAAAGTTGACGTAACTTATATTTTGTTGACAATAAAAAATTGCACTTATTTTATTTAAATAAGGTACTTCAGGATCCAGAACATATTATTTTTCTTCTTTAGGTCAAAATAGGTCCCATTGACCTTACCACTGTAGTTGTTCTGAGTAGATGACAACTGCACATAATAAATATTTTTAGGGGATGCCCACTTTAATTATTTCCTCAATAAGAACTTTTGTAAGAAAAAATAAATTATCTTTTGAAAAAAATCCAGAGTAAAAGAAAGAGTACAATAATATTTTTCAGGAATATGATTTTTCAGAAATCCAAGTGGGTAAGACTTACACTGTCTCATCAAAAACCTTTACATGGAAATACCTAGTAGGAAAAATCAAATCGAAGAAAAATAGTGCAATGTGCAAAGACATACTTCGAGATGTCTCCATTAGCATCTTCAGGATGCGTGCATCTAAGGATGCTCCCTAAGAATTATAAAATTATATTTAACTCTTAAATAAATATAAATAAAAAGTCAATCCCAATACATTTGAATATTACATTTAGTCCCAATACTTTCATTTGGCTATACATTTATATACAATATCCTTATATCCTAACGAAGGATTGTAGACTTATTTGTTATTCTTGGAAGCTTGCACCCCCTGATATTTTGAACTGTTGAAACCATAGCCATTCACATTCTCTGTTTATTTCATTAGGTACAAGGATGATTGGCTGAGGTTGCGATGCACATTCTACAGTATTCCTCTACTGCTCCATCTATTTTATAACCCTCGATCGCTTCTTCGTCATCGGGTTTAACCTAGAGATCGAGAGATAGGGTTCAGGAATGGTACCACCATTGTAGGACGACCTTATGTTCGTCTGTCTGGTCTCTTGGAGCGTATGAGGGAACGAGAGGGAGGATGTTCTTGGTCAGGGGCATCGGGGGAATGAGATATCAAGGAGCATGATGGTATAAGAGGTAATTGGGAGGTCTCCAGATCTCTTGTCAGTCATGTGCTATCATAATTACTCCCAGTAAGTTGTAAGACCTCTGGCCGGAGGGGATGATGTGCATTGAGGTACAAAAGCTGTGGGTTCAGGTGGTTCTTGTTCGCACCCCCGATAAGCTCTTATCGTTTGAATTGATGGTCTTGCTTGTTTTATATGTTGTTGTTATTGCACGGACACATGTTGTGACAAGGAGGACATGGTACAGGTTTAAGTCATGTTCCATCTCAAGGGTGCTGTTTTATAAGCAATAAGTATCAATGATTCCTTTTTGTGAAGATTTCTCTCGATTAGCCTTTTAGATAAAATTGTTCTGCTAAAATTGATAGAGGAAGGATATTAAGGTAGAGATAGAGATGTAGATATATATATAAAAATATGATTAATATATTACGACAATTGAATGTCCCCTTTTTGTTTTTGTTGTTTGCATTTGACCCCTTTTGAGTAGATGCCAATTATAGTTACTTATGATACAGATCATACATTCACTATCGTTTGCACTAATCCACCCAAAAATAACAAATCCACCTAGCCTATTCCTCAAACTCCTCGTTACCAAAGCATAAATACATATTATGGTTAACCTAACCCTATATAAACCCTTACAACCCTTCCAATTTGTCCAATCACAAGTTTTAAAACAAGAAAGAATTATAGAGAAGAATATTCATGAGGACTTCTTTCTCATATTTGCTTATAATAGTCCTCAGTTTGTTCATCTTTCTTCTTCCCAACACCAATGAGGCCATCCAGGCCGATCAATTAAGAAAAGTTGGAAAATTGTATCGGTCACCGATTTATGGCCGATATAATGCTTCATGGCTTCGGTCTCTTCCGAGGAAACTGTTGTTCTCGAATGTCTATGTTAGTCCTCAAGATAGGACGATGGAGGCAGATAAGATCAGGAAGTTGCCAGGGCAACCTGATGCGGATTTCGATCAGTACTCTGGGTATGTGACTGTCGAGCCGAAGAATGGAAGAGCACTCTTCTACTACTTTGTGGAGTCTCCCAGGAACGCTTCTAGCAAACCTCTTATTTTATGGTACAAAGTAAGTTATTAATATTTACATAATTTTGGTTCCAATTTTGTTTAGGCACATCCCAATATTAAGTGACACATGACTGTCACAGTGGAGTTTTTGAAACCGGGTATGAAATAAAAATCTGTCTTAACAAGTTAATTGATACCAATTTCTTGCATATTATTGTCTCCTATTCTCTGAGGCCAATTTGGTACCAAAATTTGGTCTTAAGTTGTGGGAACATCCTTTGGTTTTTGGTTTTAGGTCAGTTTTGGCAAAAGCCAATCTAATTTTTTCAAGTTACTAACTGCAAATATGGACCAGCCGGGCTACCCTAATGGTCGCGCTATATCGGGCTTTGGCCCACTAGGCCGGACGGGCTTTTTGGAGGCCCATGGGCCTCGAGCCCAATGATGATCCCTATAATAGACCATTGGAAATAATTTAAACATATGATTTTTTGTTGGTAGTTTCAAAAAAATGCTTATACATGCATGTCAAACTAAATACTAAATGCTAAAACTTTTTTTTACTTTGAATTGTCAATCCTATCTTTGTTAACAAAAAAAACTTCTTTTTCAAAACTAAATTCCACACTTATGATAGACTTAAACTTGGGTATAAGCAATATCATCGTACCTAGATTTTGGCACCTTGATCTTTGTCATAGAATATTATGATTAGATGTGTTTTTTATTGATGTTATGCATGATGCAAAGGGCAAGGATGCTCATCCTTAGGTTTAGGAGCCATGGAGCAACTTTTACCCTTTCGAGTAAATAGTGATGGAAAGACACTTACTAAAAATAAATATGTATGGAACCATGGTATGTTTCTTAAACTTAATACATTTATATAATGATTTGTGATTAAGCTAAGCAAATTTCTTCCTTATCATGTGTTTCAATGACACAGTGGCAAATGTGGTTTTCTTGGACTCACCAGCTGGGGTTGGTTATTCATATCCAAATGAAACTTCAGATTACGAGAAGAGTGTGGATAAGATAACTACACAAGATTCCTAGAATTTTCTTATAAATTGGTTGGAAATATTCCCACAATACAAGGTTCGTGGCTTCTTTATTACCGGAGTGGACTATGCAGGCCACTATGCACCCCAGCTTGCCTATACCATCCTACAAAACAACAAGATCAGCAAACGCACAGTCAGTAATCTTCGAGGCGTAGCGGTAACTTATGTGATTTGATATATTTTTTCTCAAGTGGGAGACACAAAAGTACAAATCAAAAGATTTTCTTCTTCTTTTTACATTTATATTTATTTTTCTTTGACTTTTAGATCGGGAATGCTGATGTTGATGCCCTATCCAATAAAATGGTATTTTATGAATTTTTTTGGCATCATGCGCTCATCTCTGATGAGACGTATTATGAGATTCAATCCAAGTGCAACCGCGCAAATGATACGTTATCGACTGAATGTGTTGATGCTCTAACCAAGTTCGGTCACGAAATTGGATACATTGATATGTACAACATTTGTGCTCCATTGTGTCATAGTTTAAGTAGCTCAAGGCAATCTAAGCATGAAACAGTAAGTAAATTTGGTGATTTGCTCTATATATTTTTGGTTACTTTATTATATATATTATTAATTTTTTTAAATTTTCTTCTAATTAGATGGAAGACTTTGATCCTTGTTCACATCACTATGTACGTACATATTTGAATAGCCCAAATGTTCAAAAGGCATTTCATGCAAATGTTACAGGATTGCCTTATGATTAGGAAATATGTAGGTAGGTCGACAGTTGTTACTTCACTATTTTAATGATTGTGTGATGATTCTAATATCTAATTTTCATGTATGTGGTTTTTCTTGAACTATCAGCAATGATATCCTTAGTTTATGGAAGGAAAAGGCTGATACAGTGTCGCCTACTATTTACCAACTCATTTCGAGTGGCATACGTTTTTGGTTTTATAGGTAATTTTCTTATAGCAAGACAATTGAGTACAAGTATAGTTTGCTATTCATGTCGCTACTTAACCTAAACAAAATATTTTGCTCATATTGATATTCCAAATTTCTCTTAGTGGTGATTTGGATGGGATGGTTCCAATAACTTCTACGAGATACTCAATAAAATTGCTCGGACTACCTGTTAAGAACTCATGGAGGCCATGGTACCTCAATAAAGAGGTAGTTATATATGCTTATCCCAATATAACTATATGTTTATCAAATATTTTTCATATTGATCAAGATTTATAAAATTATATGTTTCTAGGTTAGAGGTTACGTCAAGGAATACGATGGATTGACATTAGTAACGGTTAGGGGAGCAGGCAGCGCGGTTCCCAATAATCAACCTGGAAGAGCATTACTTTTGATCTCTTCCTTCCTTGAAGGAGAACTTCCAGCTTCTTCGTAAAACACAAAAATATTGTAATTTTCATTATTAGTAGTAAATTACATAGGTACTTTAATTAATTATTCTGTAAACATTTTATTAATTTGTATTTGGATGAAGAATCTACGAAGGTAATCATTGGATATCATTATTAGATACCACAACATATTCATGATATTTTGATTCATATTTTCTTTCTTTTTCTTGCACAGTAAATTAGATAGGTACGTCTGCTCTTTGATCCGATATTTTTTTTCTTTCCTCTCTCTCCTTGACCTATCTTTTTATTCTTGGTGCTAAAAAACATCGATCAATGTTTTTCTTGGCGATTATGACGGTTGTGGTGACATCGTGAAGTAATTACGATGGTCATTGTGAGGAGCATTGCGATTGGACTGTTCTTATCTGGTTGTTCATATTTGAGCAGCCTAGGGCTAGCCTAGGGGCCAGCTAAACAAGCCGGCGGGCTTGGCCAATGTAATCAGTGTGGTTGAGGTTTTTAACCCACCTCCATATGATTATAAGATTTCCATCTACCTGTTTTTCTTTTTCATTCTTTTTTCATTTTTTCTTCTTGGTATCAGAGAAGGTTGTGATCACTCAAACAACACTGTTTCTCCCCTAGTGCATCACATCAAATCCAAATAACCCCCACACCAAATCCAAATAATCCCAAATCCCACTGATACGAGAAATTTTACACCAAAACCAAATCCAAAAAACCCTACACACCAAATCTAAACAATCCCACACATCTGATCGTCTTCTTCGTGAGTGAAATCAGAACACTCCATGTTATATGAGAAGCTCTTAGACAAAATAGAGGACAGAAAAGATGGTAGATGAACTTAATACTCTCTCTCAAACAAGTCCAAGATGCTCTCTCCCAAACAAGTCCAAGATGGTGGATGAACTGCTTTGGAATCATTACGTGACAAACTATGCATGGCCACCATACAAAGTTTGAGGGGAGATGTTAACGGATCAAACAAATTAAAAGTTCGAGATTCAAGCTTATCAATTCAAACCTCCAACTCATCCATATCAATCGTCATGGATAAGTAGGATATTTCTTGATTATACTATTGTTATCTTAATTTTTTTTGTACTGTTTATTTTTAACATAGAGGATAACCTAATTTGTATATTATACTAGTTAATAACTTGAAATATTGAGGGGTTAAGTTGCTACCCTACATTAGTAGCCGTTAACTTTTTTGTCCCATAAAAACTGTGACTTTTTGAACCAATTACCCATGGAAATGGTTTCGATAATATATTGCTAATATACCATGCGGTAAAAAAATTTGAAGGAAAACTTTCAAAAACCGTTTGAAACATCAACAATATACTGGCGATCGCCAGTGTACCGTTCAAACAAAATAGGCTAGAATCAAGTTTAAAGGAACGACATTCGTATTAATGCCAAATCATGTGATACCTCTCTACCTTGCATCAACAAACAAACAAAGGACAAAAATCCAAAGGAACCACAATGACAAAACTCCAAAGGAACCATCATATAGAGGTATGGAAGTACATAATTCAGAGAGAAACGAGCTATTGCTAGTTGAAAGAACTTAAGAAACAAGTGTCTGAAATAGGGCTCTGAGACATCATCAACGGGCATTCGTATTAAGAAACAAGCCATTGCTAGTTGACATTCGCATTAAGAAGTACATAGTCTAACTCCGCCTTTGATCATATCATTAGCGGGCTCAGAGACCTTGTTCTCGAGAAACAAGTGTCTCAAATAGGCCGGGAGGCAAATGTTGGTGGGCTCTTTTCGAGTGAGGATCTCAAAGAAGATAACTCTGGAGGAGTATATACAACTCCCTATGCTAGTATCTTTTCATCATGATCAGCTCTAGGTCATTGCAGCCCTGAGCGACATTCCACTAAAGCAATAGTTGCGCCGCAACGGTGTTGAGGAGGTGGATGTCAGAACTGGACAGTTGAGGCAGGAGGAGTCAAACCAGAATGATGTCTTGTTTGATCTCTCCACAAATGATAGCGTGGATTCTAATTTCGAATCATTCTAGGATTTTTCTTTCTTTTTTTACCTTTATCTTTTATAGAGTTGCTAAGAATCCTATTTCTTTTAGGACTCTTATTTGACTTCATCTTTTATTAGGATAGAATTTATATTTATTTGATTAGGATTAGGTTGTCATACAAGTACTATAAATATGCACCTTCTGTATCCAATTAAGGAAAAACTTTTAACCAATAAATTTTTCTTTAGTTATTATATTTGTTCTCTCATTTTCTTGGTCGTGGACTCGACTGTTCTATGGATTTGGAAGCCCCTCGCTTGAGGTTTTCAAGAAACCTTCATGCGAACCCCTAATATGGCCATCCGTCGGAGTTTTCTCAGTACCGCTTCGCTCTCATCAAGCAACAGTGGTCCAGTTATCATCAGCTCCGATCGACTTATCCATTACCAACTACAAAGGTAAGTTTATTTCGCTACCCCGCAGCATTAAGTGGTATTGGAGCCCCACATATCAAAGATTCCAAATTTTTAGAAACCTTTGGAAATATTTCATTTTTAAAAAATGGTGAAACCAGTAAAGCATGAGGAGTTTGAACAGCCAATGTGTATTGTCAGCCGACTATTGCTAGCCCCAAAGACTGAAGAACTATCACAGCACCATAATGTCTTTCGAACTTGATGAAAGGTTAAAGAAAAGTTATGTGACATCATTATTGAGAAAGGGTGTACAGAGAACATTGTTTCAAAAGAAGTGGCAGAGAAGATGAGACTGACCAAATAAGCACATTCGGCTCCATATAAAATTGGCTAGATTAAATAGGGCCGTAACATGGTCGTCTCTGAAGTTTGGCGCATATCCTTCGCCATCAGGAAGACCTACAAAGATGAAGTCACGTTCGATATTGTCTACATGGACTATTGTCACATCATCCTTGGTCACTCGTGGCAATTTGATAAAAATATCACGTATCAGGAAAGAGAAAACACATATTCCTTTCTTCAAGAAGGGCGACTTCTCACTCTCTATCCATTAGCACCATATGGTATTTGTAAGACCAGTCCACAACAACAAAAAGGGCTCGAGCATTCCCACAACAGCTTCCCTATTAGAGCCAAAGTTGTTGTTGTTGACTATGAAGGCGACGAGATGTCAAAGTCGGATGAACCAATTGCAAATGTTGATCTAAAATCTTCAACCCCTCAAGAAGAACTGAAGTTGTCGGTTTCTAATCAAGAAACATGATGAGAAAAAAATGTTATATTTTTATCACTTAAATGTTCACCATTTATTCTCATTTTATGACTAAAGTTACTCATTATATTTCTATTTTGATTTAGGTTGCAGTTGGAGACACTATGTGCAAAATGGAGCTAAATTACAATTCTGGACAGCTTTGACACCATTTACGAAAATGACCATAACGTTCTCATCCAAAAAGAAATGGAGGTGATTCAAAAAGATTTGGAAAGATAAGACATAGGGCTACAACTTTCATATTTTTGTGATTTTTGAGATTCAGGCTACATCATTGACGAAAATAGGCTTGAAGTTCGGTCAAAGATGATGTGAACAGAATTAGGAACCAAAATAACTATTCTCCTATTTCTTTTTATGACTTAGTTTTTTTTTGGTTTGAGAAGTTGTAACTTATAGAGGATATGTGGGGAGATATTGTGGGCTTGAAACAACTAAATTATGGTGTATAAAAGGGGGTAGAAATCAAAAGAACATACAACACAACTCTTCTCTTCTTCTCTAACTTTTCTTTTGAAGTTTTGATGAAGTTGCGCGGCTAAAAGTCTTGTTGGTCGAAGGAAACGGAAGCCTCGGAATCAACAAAAACTTGTAAGATATAATTTGTGTTTATATGTTTGATTTGTACTTTGAGTATCAAATGTTTTCTTATGCACATTTTATGATTATCTTGTTTAATTACTAGGATGCATACTAGTTTATTACTCTTGATAATCTACTGCTAAATTAGATATCGAATCCGGAATTGTTCGATCCCTCTAATTTGTGAAGCAATCAATATTTAATAAGTTACTGCTTTGTATTATTAAATCTTAGGAAGAAACCATTCGACTAAATAAAATGCAACCGCTTGTGCTTGTGTTATTTTGTTTCATCGATCTCATTGAGTTTAATACGCTACTAGATTAAACCTTTAGCGCTTGTCTGGGGTTGTTTAGTAGTTAAGGTTAATTAGGTCGCTTGTTTCTAATTAACTGTGGCTAAAAGAGATAGGAAAATAATTCCAACGATGAATGTTCATTATACATATCAATATATATTTGCATCTATGATTAGTTTCAAGATTCCGATGGTAGACGTAGACTTAGACTAACATTTGTTATTATGATTTATTTTCATATTCTACTTGCTCTTTTTTATTGACTTTTATTTTATGCATCCCCCTTTCATTATTCACATAGCACAAATCTAAACTAATTACTCTCCGTGGAAACGATCCATACTCACACTGCTACATTTCTAAGAGTATATGTTTTATTTTTGGGTGCCTACGACAGCACACCAAATTTTGGCACCATTGCCGAGGACTAACTTTAGTTATTTTTTGTGCTTTTGTGATATTTATTTCGTTCTTGTAAAATAATTTTTTCTATTGACATGATGACTAATTTTCAACAATTTGGCACTTGGCTGGATCTTCTATCTAGGCATGCTAATGAGGTAAATGTTTCTTCTCTTCAACAACAAAATGCTAGTTTAACTTCTCTTGTTCATCAAATGGTTGTAGGTGGTAACATGCAAACAACAATGGCTTGTGAGATTTGTTTAATAGTAGGACATCCAACTGATATGTGTCCAATACTTGAAGACGAGCCCAATGTAACTCAAAATTTTTCAAGTTACCAGCAGTACAAGCAACCATATCTCCATGAACAACAATCAAACCAAACTTCTAATTCTGGTATGTCTCTAGAAGATATTGTTAAGTCTATTGCCACTAATACCTTTCAATTTCAACAGGAGATAAGGGCCGACATCCAAAGTCTGAACAATCAAATGAGCCAAATGGCTACAACAATTAAAAAGCTGGAGGCACAAAGTTCGAAAAAATTATCATCTCAAATAATAAATCCAAAAGACAATACAAGTACAATCATTTTGAGAAATGATAAAGAGGTGGACATTCTAGCAGAAGAAGCACCAACGTCGTCAAAACAGGAAGAAGAGAAAAATAGCGCTGCAGATACGAATATTCCTAATGACGACGTAGTACCAAATGCAGAAGAAGTTTTTGAACTTAATGGCAAAGATGGATTTGATATTGCCATTAGTGAGCATCTCACGAAAGAGAATGAGGAGTTAGTCTTGAGTAATAATATGCACAAAACTTTTGCAGGATTGAATGCTTTTATAAAAAAACAACAATCAGGTAACATTCCTTATATTTCATTATCAATTTTTTAACAAGATATTTTTGCCCTCTATTTTGCAGGCCTCTATTCAAGATGTAAAATCTTTGCGTAGTTGTCTCAAATGTGCATAGAGTCGAGCCAACGACGTATTAAACAAAGGCGCTGCTTGGATGGCAACCCAAGGGGAGTTTTTCATATTCTTGCATTTTTTTTATTTTTGTTCATTTTTGTCTTTTCTTTGGATTTAGACTTTCATTAGTGACAATGTCAGTTTTAATTGTAGGTGAGCATATTTATGTTTGGTTATTTTTCTAAAAATAAATGAATTTAAAAATAAAATTTTAAATATATTTTTTGTTCTTAATTTATGTTCTAAAATAAAAAGGGACATTTGTTCTTATGGTTTTCAGTAATTCTTGTTGTGTATGTCATGAACAAGAGTTAACTAAGTTTAATAAAATTCATAACATGATTGAATGAGTAATCTTTTCAACTTATAATTAATTAGTCTTGTTTTTTTCTTGAGAATGGTAGTGACTAAATTTGGTAGACAAAAGCCGATAAAATTTTGAGCCTTTAGACTGACACATCAGTCCCACTATTCTTGATGAGTGATATTCTTCCATGGATTTGTTTCTCTAGAACTTGCTTTGATTCTCTTCAACGTCACATCAACACATGCATCACCAAATAGCCTTCCCTGAAATTATTTTTTCCTTTGGCTGAACCCCTTTGAGCCTTATTATTTTTATTTTGTGAACCCACATTACAAGCTTTAACCTGGAAAAAAATTCTTACCAAAGTCGGAAAGCTAGTGGAGCATTATGATATATATGGGTGTATATGAAATATGTGTGGGTGTATTTAACTTCTAGTTTGGCTACATATTTTTTTTCTTAAATTTTTGTGTCCCATCATGATTGAGGAAAAAAGAAAAAAAGAAAAAGAAAAGATAACCGAGAAAAAAATAATAAAAAAACAAAAGAAGAAGAAGTAATGGAAAAAGTGATGGAGAAAATTACTTTTGATATTCATTTTCATAATTCTTCCTCCAATTCCAATAAAGGCGTATGTTGAATGCTTTGAATGCAGTGATTGCTTTTACATATTTTATATATTCGAGCTTGAGTTAAATCATTTTTGCTCCACTAGTTTTGATGGCTTTCGATCTACACTCCCAAATATATCCCACCTTGATCCTAAGCCCCATTACAACCCATGAAAGCCCTTATGATTTGGGTTATGCAAGTAGTTCAAGTGGTGGAGAATGAGAAGATATGCAAGCTTATGGTAGACCATTTCTATTGGAATGAATTTAAGAGAAACACTTATCCTTCAAACCATGAGAGCTGAGTGTTTATTCCCGTGAGAGTCTACCAATTTAGTTTACTCTATCTTCAAGTGAAAATACATACTAATAAATTAGAAGTTGTCTAAGAATATAATTTCAAGACATGTTATGGGTTTTGAAGAGCATGGTTATTCTTTATTTATGACATTACAACCTTGATTTTCGTTTTGAAAATAAATAAATAAATAAATAAGAGTTTTGTCCGAGGACGAACAAAAGTTAAGTGTGGGGGTATTTGATGAGAACATAAAATGCTATATTTTTATCACGTAAATGTTCACCATTTATGCTCATTTTATGACTAAATGTACTCATTATATTTCTATTTTGATTTAGGTTGCAGTTGGAGACACTATGTGCAAAATGGAGCTAAATTAATTATAATTCTGGACAATTTTGACACCTTTTACGAAAATGACCATAATGTTCTCATCAGAAAAGCAATGGAGGTGATTCAAAAAGATTTGAAAAGCTAAGACAGAGGGCTACAACTTTCATATGTTGTGATTTTCGAGATTCTAGCTACATCATGGACGAAATTAGGCTTGAATGTTGGTCAAAGATGTTGTGAACGGAATTAGGAACCAAAATAACTATTCTCCTATTTTTTTATGACTTAGTTTTTTTGGGTTTGAGAAGTTGTAACTTATAGAGGATATGTGGGGAGATATTGTGGTCTTGAAACAACTAAATTATGGTGTATAAAAGGGGGTAGAAATCAAAAGAACATACAACACAACTCTTCTCTTCTTCTCTAACTTTTCTTTTGAAGTTTTGATGAAGTTGCGCGGCTAAAAGTCTTGTTGGTCGAAGGAAACGGAAGCCTCGGAATCAACAAAAACTTGTGAGATATAATTTGTGTTTTTATGTTTGATTTGTACTTTGAGTATCAAATGTTTTCTTATGCAGATTTTATGATTATCTTGTTTAATTACTAGGATGCATACTAGTTTATTACTCTTGATAATCTACTGCTAAATTAGATATCGAATCCGGAATTGTTCGATCCCTCTAATTTGTGAAACAACCAAGATTTAATAAATTACTGCTTATTAAATCTTAGGAAGAAACCATTCGACTAAATTAAATGCAACCGCTTGTACTTGTGTTGTTTTGTTTCATCGATCTCATTGAGTTTAATACGCTACTAGATTAAACCTTCAGCGCTTGTCTGGGGTTGTTTAGTAGTTAAGGTTAATTAGGTCGACTGTTTCTAATTAACTGTGGGTAAAGGAGATAGGAAAATAATTCCAACGATGAATATTCATTATACATATCAATATATATTTGCATCTATGATGAGTTTCAAGATTCCGATGGTAGACGTAGACTTAGACCAACATTTGTTATTTTGATTTATTTTCATATTCTACTTGCTCTTTTTTATTGACTTTTATTTTATGCATCCCCCCTTTCATTATTCACATAGCACAAATCTAAACTAATTACTCTCCGTGGAAACGATCCTTACTCACACTGCTACATTTCTAAGAGTATATGTTTTATTTTTGGGTGCCTACGACAGCACACCAAAACATGATTAATTAAAGAGAAGGACATGATAATCTTTAGTGAAATCATTACGGATGCTACGAAGATGAATTCTCCAGCCCCTCAAGAAGAACACCCAAGAGAAGACGAGGTCCTCCCCGAAGGTGACGGTCAAGAACATGGTGCAGGTCTCAACAGATAAATCTGGAAAGAAGTATCAACAAAAGTTTACACGACAAACATATAATTCCAGTGGAGTCAACCAAGACAACATTTTTATTATAATGTACATTGTTCTTTTCTCTCGAGTACACTAAAATGACTCAGCAAGAGACTCTCTTCTTTGACAGAACATTGAATAATTTACCAATACTGAAAGCTTCCAATGCCAATGGTAAACCTCATCGTCACAAGTCTCACAGTGTTCCACCAGTCACATCATCTAAGTTCGATCGTCGATTCCTGCATTTTCGAGATGCTTCAAAAAGTCCTACATATATGCGTTTTCCTCAAACATCTTCAATGCTACATCTTTCTTTGCATGTTATCCACCTAAATACCTCCATAGACACGAAAGCGTATGCGCCCCGGGGGAAGGAGGAAGCTGAGCGGGAAAGAATGGAGTTCGAAATTAAAAATAGGGAATGGGGGGACACTACAACAAAAACCCTTTTAATGACGGCTAAAAAGCGTCATTAATGACAAACCATGACGCTTTTTTTTTAAAGCAACCGTTATGAAAATGGGTATTATAAATGTTTTTTAAAAGCGTTATAAAAAAATCGTCATGAATAGTTTCTATAAAAGCGTTATGAATAGTTAATATATAGTACACAATTCAAAATAATTTTAAAACGTTATGAATAGATAATATGTATAGGCTCAATGCAGCACATTTATAACACTTTATACTATTCAAATTAGCATATTCATAATGTTGTATACTACACAGTATATATTACATTCCAAAAACTTAACATTATATATCACCATCTTTATTACATTTCTCAAAATAGAGTACATATCAACATCTTCATTACATTGAATATCCAAATACATGTATATATTTACAACTACCAAAATTGTCCACATCAAAACTTGGCCACATCAAAACTGTCCACAGAACATATAGCAAAATCCTGAAAAAAATAAAAACAAAGTTCAATATACTTTATTTATTTGGGTAAAATCTATTGTAAGTTTAACTTATCCGTATCAGTATTCGTATCCTGAGTCCGTATCGTGGCCTTATGGATGTTAATTGATAACGACAAATTTGTAGAAACAAAGGAGAAAACCTCACCTGGATTGTTCTGTCCAAATAGAACCTGGGCAATTGCCAATCCGTCCGTCTCTCCAAGATACCCAGCCCATAAGATCGCCCCGATGGCCCGATCATCCTTCGCGAAGCTGACATCCACTGGACGTAGGTGCCACAGTTCAGTCCATTCCTGAAGAGAAAAAAATTACAAGGTTCTTGAAGCTCGACTAGAATTTAAATCAATCAGAGGATTATGAAACTCTCGATCAAATGACAGTCATATTTATTGTGCATTTGAGAACAAAAAGTAAATCGAGCATAAAAAAACCTGATGTAAGAAAGTATAGGAGAGAGCCCTCTCTCGTTTTAGTGTAGCTTCTTTCCTTTTGTGTACCATTGCTTGGATCACCTTGATCGCGAGCGGGCGATCGTCCCAATCATCGAACGGAACCACATTCTTACATCCATACAAGTTTATATATATATATATATATATATATATATATATATATATATATATATATGAACACCATATTATCATCTATAAGCCCAAAAAATTAAAATGATCACATCACACAAAACAAAATAAATACCAATAACCACCTAAGCTGACCCGTAAGTTTTCTTTTTTCTAATCCATTTCCGAGAGAAAAAAACATATAAGCCCCTGACAAATGAAAGAATTCCTTACCAAAGTGGGACCAGACCAAACCAGTTCAGCTCACGGCCTCCAGTCTGGGCACTGGGCGGACGGTCGGGTCTTGGCGGTCTCCGCCTTGAGCGAATATGACGTGTCCAGCGGCGGCACCATGCAGTTGTACTCCAGGCACAGCGAGCTGCTCGCCGGGATGTCCGCGGCGGGGCTGATCTCCATGCTGGTGAGGAAGTTGTGCTGCAAGTACAGCACCTGCATCCCGGCCCCCACCAGCCGCTCCCCGAACCGCGTCGGTACCGCACCGGCGAACCTGTTGTTGTTCAGGTATAGGCTCCCGACCGAGGCCAGGAGCGGCGACAGAAACCCGCCCAGCCGGTTGTAGCTCAGGCCCACCACTGGTATGCTCACCTCCCCCTCCGGCACTACGGGCCCGGACAAGGCGTTCCTCTGCAGCTGGAGCGACTCGAGCGGGAAGCCGAACACGCAGGTCGTCCCGGGCCCGGTGAGCCGGTTCGCGCTTAGGTCGAGGTAGTTGAGCCCCGTCAGCCTGGGCAGGACCCAGTCGACGCGGCTGGTGAGGAGGTTCGACGAGAGGGAGAGGTAGCACAGCGTGGCCGGCAGGGCCGAGATCTGGTCGGAGAGGTTGTTGTGCTTCAGGTCGAGGCAGACGAGCGCGAACGAGTCCAGGAAGTACAGGATCCCGTCGACGAGGCGGTTGTGGCAGAGCACGAGGTTCGCCAGCGACGGCGTCGACGGCAGCGATACGGGGATGCTCCCGGAGAGCAGGTTGAAGCTGAGGTCGAAGGTCCTCAGCCGCGGCAGCGAGGAGAGCGACTCCGAGATGGGGCCAAAGAGGAAGTTGCCAGCGAGCGCGAGGAAGTGGAGCTGGGCGCAGGAGGAGACGACGCCGGGGATGGAGCCAAAGACGCGGCCCAGGACGAGAGAGAGCTCGGTGAGGGCGGACAGCTGGCCCAGTGAGGGGGAGAGCCTGCCCGTGAGGCCCAGGGAGCAGCGCGCGAGTCTCCGAGGTTGAGCGCGACGACGCGGTCCGCCGAGCAGAACCTTTTCGCCTGCCCGACGTTGAAGATCGCCACCACCACCATGTAGCCCAGCATCACGTGCGACACCACGTTGGAGAGGAACGTCATGAACCCGCTCCCTATTTTTTGTCAGAAGGAAAAAGAAATTAAAAACCCTAGCCCTAATTTTGAAGAGAACAGGCTCTAGGGTTAGGGTTTTGGAGTTGGGGAAAAGGAAGGAGAAGAAGAGGAGGAGAGGATGGTGTTGCAGAACTAGAGTTAGGGTTTTGGATCTATCCTTAGGATTTTGGAGTTGGGGGAGAGGAGAGAGGAGAAAGGAGGAGAAGGAGAAGACCGACCAGAATTGGGGGAGAGAAAAAATTTTGTTGAAGCGCACACGGGGTGTAGAAGGATTTTGCCAATAATTAAACTTAAAAAATATTACAAGTTTGCCACTGCTCTAAAATATTAATGATATTTTGTTTTATAAACGTTATAAAAAATCCAGAATTAGCCCAAACCGTCATAGAAAAAAGGTATTTCGAACTTTGATAATGCTTATGTATCAGGCGTCATCAATACGTCTTGTCGAGGATTATTAAAAGGCCTTTTTGTTGTAGTGGGAATCGGGGGAGGCGAGGAGGACCATGGGGAGGAAGACCGGGGGGAGGAAAGGGGAAGAGGCGGCGGGGGAATGGTGGGTGGGGGCAGAGCAGAGGAGGAGGAAAGGAGAGAGGTGGAGGGCGGAGACGAGGCAGAAGGGGTGGCTCAAGGCGAGGCCGAGAGAGGGGGTGCCAACATTGCTACGGCCGGGGGATAAACTCCGACCAGGCAGAGCTGGTTAACCGTCCATGGAGGGGCGTCAAATGCCATCCCGGCGTCGCAAGGATAACGGAAAGGAGGAGGCGAGGAGCCGGAAGACATCGCTGACAAGGCAGGAGGAAGAGGAGGGAGCGGGGGGAGCCGGAGGGGGAAGCGACACGGCTAACGCCGGTCGGCGTTCCCTCTCAGGGATCCACGGGAAGGGAAAGGGGGATGGAAGAAAGAAGAAGGGGGTAAGGAAATATATATATATATATATATATATATATATATATATATATATATATATATATATATATATGAAGGCGAAATATATATATATATATATATATATATATATATATATATATATATATGAAGGCGAATTTTAAAAGTGACCTATTCATGATTTGTTAGCTTGACATACTATTGGACATAAGGCTTAATTTAGGATAGAGGGTAGTGAGAACTTATTTTTAATTAGGACTTGGTTGGATGTATACTGGAGAAGAGTTACATAATTTTTTAAGGATATTGGGAAAGTTGGCAACAACAAGCTGAAGTATCCAACATGATATCTTACTAGAACATTGTGAGAAATTTTCTAATACCTAAGGCCATATAAATATTGGCCAGTTTAGAAACAGTAAATACCTCCACTTTTGATGTAATTGAATATTTAACTGAAGAATGGTCCATTATTTTTATATATATCCTACTACTAAAGTTGCAAAAAAAAAGTTTACAGCAATTCGCATGTTTTTACAAGTCTGCATCCCTCCTTAATTTGCAATTAATCCCTCCTACCACCGAACTATATAATTCCACATAGATTAATCCATTCATCCTGCAACCAGTTAAGCTCTCTGCAAATAGCTGCAGTAAGCGGTGATGTGATTTCTTAACTTAGGATTTCTACTATATCTCCTAATTTCCTTATTTATTTTCTTGATTATTTGTTCCCCTTAATTTACTATTACTTATATTTGGTTTGCTTTAATTTAAAACTTCTTATCTTTAATATGCTTTAATTTAGGAAATTCTAGTTATGCTATTTTCTTATTTATGTAGGGTTTCTACCAATAAATAATGTAAGACATTGTAAGGTTTTGGGGAACGTGAATCATATTGATTTTTGCTTTGAGTTTTCTTTCTAATTCTCGTGTTTAAGAATTGAGGTGTCAACCCTCGCATTTTGGACGTTTGTTTGGCAATCGACGATTCGGTGTTGTTTTACACTAGATGGCTTGTAGGAGGGATGTGATCCAAAAGGTACAAAAATATAGCAACACAACGTAACTGTTGTTGTATTGCAACTGTTGTGCATACATTCAAAACTTATTGTTGGAAGAGTTCTTTATGTGATCCAAAACGTGATTATAAGTGGTATTCAATTAATGTATCAACTGGGATTAGTCGAGTTGAAACTTAGAGTTCTCAAATTGTATGAGCGTAATGCTCAGCCGATCAAGGTTACTAGAAAGTGACACATTATGGAACGATGAACAAAAACGACAATGTGGTCCGCCACTTAGTTAGAATGGAGAAGGGTGGGGGTAGGCTTCGCGTAGGTGGATTGAGTATGCAGCTATGATAATTTTTTTCGATTTTAGAGTAGGGTTGGGGGGGTAGGCTTTTTGCTTGCCGCAAGCCAGGTGAAAAATATAGTTATCATCTGTTAACAGTGTTAAGCCATGCCCCTTTTCTAATCAAAACATTTAGAAATGTACAACTATGGTCAATTTCAATTGGCTTGGTTAGGAATTTTGGAATGCTACATTTGGGGTTTGGATCCGAAATGCTCCATGTTTCGAAACGGAAGTCATGTGACGCATTATGTGGGTAGAATGTTTATAGTAACTGTATACCTGATGAAAGCTTCGTTTGTGGTGTCAAAATTGGTTCAGTTCGTGGTTTCTACAGTTTCGAGGTTTCTAGATCGGAGTTTCAAAGTTATTTATTTTAGAGTCAAAGGATTTATTACTATTAACAAATATAAGGCTATATTGTCATATCGCGATACTTATCGTGTATCAGTTTGTTTGATTACCGTGTCTTGGTGTATCATAAGATACATAATCCCATTTACAAATACATAAAAATATTAAAAAAATATTAGGATAACTTGAGCACATTAAGCAACATAGAGGATATCTTTAAGCATCCTAGTGACGATCATTATAAAGTTGATTGGGAAGAGAGTCCCAACGTCACTATCGGCCTGTACCGGTAAAGATTAATATCATATAAGAAAAGGCCAAAATGATACGATACGGCCAGATAGTGCAAACTTTGTATAAAAGACAACTAAAGGCAGTAAAAAAATGTTCACCTCCATTGACGATCGTCGAAAAAGTTGGAATATATTTTCATAGGAACATGGTAATAATAATGTAACACCAACTTTTCTAAAATGAGGATAATTTTGAAATTTTGTAATTGTAATCATTTAATAATAATATTTAAACCATGTCATGATTTTTGATGATTTTTTATCAATTTAAAACTATTTAAATCTACCACTTGTGATTTTGATGTGTTGCTAGTGAAACCCTGGAGATTACTTGACCTAGAGCCTAACCATGACCAAGGAGACCTAACCATGTGATTAGGATGACTAATTATCATTTTTAGCCTAAGGGTATTTTGGTCATTTTTGGACTTTTAGTGAAAATGAATTTTGATAATATTGTGCTAATTGAATTGTTAGAGACTAACCTAGAAGTTAACCTAATCTAGATGTTAACCATGAGCCTAGATATTAGGTTAGAAGCTTCCATCATGACAAGGTTAAGAATATCTAGATATTATGTTAGTAGGATATTTTCTTAGATATTTATAGAAGAAAAACTTAGAATTGATTTGAACCCTTGATTGGACTTGATTGTATGTGGAGAAGCCTTAGCCACTCATCTAACATTTGCAAAACCCTAACCCTAGCCTATTTTAACAGCCATCAAGAGCCTCCACCTATATTTAATCATCTCTTCACAAATTCCTTGCCTCTTTTCATTCCTACACAAAGCCCTAATATTGTTCTTCCCCAAATCACCCTAAATTCTCCATTCCTCCTCCAAATTGAGTCTGGTCTTTTGTATTGGACTTCCCTACAGTAGAGGATACCATTGGTGGGTAGCTAGCAAGGATTTGGAAGCTTTGGACCATTACAAGTTGGAGAATGTATCATTCTAAGGCTTTTTATTGATAGATGCATTCAGTTAGGGTTCCCCTAGCTGTCCCTCAAGTTTGGTAGGAATTCGTGTCCATTTGATACACATATCGGACACGTATCGGAGTGTGTATGCAAGTGTTTGATGAAATGCCTATGTGAACTTTTTGTTCTCTATTTTGAAAACTAATTTCATATTTGGGAAGCCATTGATGTGTGTTTTCGAACCCCTCCACTGACATAGCACATTTTCATCTCTTTTTTGTGTCCAAATCTGGATACGAACCTGTGCACGAGACCGTGTCTCAATCCCCTGCTACCCGATACGGTTTTCTCCGTGTCCACGCTACGTGCACACATGCCACTTGGCACGAGGGTGGGGCCAGACACTGCCAGGACCCCCCCTCAAGTTTTACGATACTTCGTGTTGTGTCGAGAGAGTTCTCGCACGTGCACTGATTTTTTACTATACTGGCATTGTCGATTTTCTTCGGCTGATACGTGATTCGTGTCCCGCACAGACACGACGATGACTCGTATTAGGGTGTCGAACCCATAGACCTATATTCCCTCTAACTTTAGACACAAGCACGTTCACGTGGGCTCTAATGCAGTGTGTCGTGTCTGACACAGTTCGACATGGCTGTCTGATTTTCTGATACTTTGTATTCTCTGTTTTGGACACCTTTGTGTCCAGTTTCCTGGACACGAATAGACCCCTATGACACGTCTATATATGGGACACACTCTGATCACCTTATTTTTGGTTTTCTCTGAGTTGGAGTTTCGAATTTAGGTTTCGAGTTCATTTCCTGAAACATAGATGATACTGTGAAGCCAAGTTGGGTTTTAGCTCAAAACCAACTTTGGAATTCGAAATTAAATTTTGGTTTTGGTTTTTAGTTTGTATATATATGTATAAGCTCACTGATTTTTGATTTGAGTTTTGGGGTTTCGATTTGATTTTTTCGAATGTTTCCTGAGTAATTTTTACTGATACTCTTAAACTGAATACTGAGTATTAATTTGATTTGAATATGAAATTTGAATTAGGATTTGATTTAATATATTACATGTTAATTTTAAACTGAAATTTGAATTTATATGTTAAACCTGAGATTCCTGATATGTTAACTGATAACTTATAAAAATTGTAAAGCTGTGAAACTGTGAAGCTAAGTCGAAACCTGGGAAGGTTGGGTTTCATTGAGGGTGATTCAACATTGGTTTTTGATTTAGGCTTGACATTACGTATGATACTTGTTGTTATGTCATAAATCTGAGAATTTGTTTAGTAGGATTAAATGAGAAACCTGGGTTGAACTTACACTGATAACTGAGATTATGAGATGTGAACTGATTTTGGGTTTCACATGATATTTGGGTTTGACTTTGATATTTTCGACAGGGGTCTTGATACATACTGAAACTCGAATTCTGATTTTTGAGCTGTTAACTGATTTTGCATTGAATAATAACTGGGATTCATATGATATTGGTTGTGATATAAAAATAATGTTGTATGTTTCTTTTCTGAACCTGAGAAATGAATGCTAATAAGAAGTATAAACTGAGATTGTTTTGGAATATAAACCTGAGTTTTAATGATTGAAACCTGAGTTGGTATATGAATTACCTGAGCTTAGATGCAATCTAAAACTGAGAACTTAATGAGATTCACTGAGCATATATAATGTAGAACCTGGTAATGGTTTGACAACTATTACCTGAGAATATCAGGTTTAGACTGAAAATGAATTGCATAAGCTTGTTTAGAACCTGAGAATTGAAACTTGAGTTTGGTATTTGATACCTAAGCATGTTGAGCATTGTTTAATCTGAGTTTAAATGCTATTGTATAACCTGATATTTATAAGGCAAGTATAACCTAATTTGTATTAACCTGAGAACTCAATATGTAAACTGAGTTTGTGTGTTAATATGTAAACTGAGATTTCAAAACTGAGAATTGGGTTTCTTTCAAAACTGAAATGTGGTGTATTGTGGCTATACCATTATGTATAACTATATTTATGTATATATATGTATAATGGTTGTTGTATTTGAGTGTAATATATATAGTATATATACTTGATGTGATATATATACATTTGTGCCTATATTGATACTTGTATTCATAGGCTTTAGCTTGGTATGACCTAGACTTTGGTTTATACCTAGAATTGACTAACCTAGTCTAGTTAACCATTGTTGACCAAGCCATAGATAGTTTGACCACAGTTGACTATAGTAGACCTAGTTTGACTGTATAGTTGACCAGAGTTGACCAAGAGTTGACTTTGGCCTAGATTGACCTGAAATCATATAGAATGCATCGCAAACTTTATTTTTACCATTTTGGATACATTGTGACCTGTATTGCTCTAAATAGGACTCAGATACCTCATTTCGGATAATATATTCTCACAGACATTCAGATCGCAGGCGAGTACATTATTTGATTGTTTCATACTTGTCAGGATTTGTATTCTTGCTCTAGATTATTTTACTTGATGCTGTCACGTTATCATCAAAGATTGGTACTATATGGATCTTTTTTGAGATGTTATCCCCTTAGCGGGCGCATCGGGTACTTCATGTCATGTGTTTCATGCACATCATGTATTCCTTGCTATTGCGTTATTTATGTGTTCTCATGTGTTCTTATGTGCTTTCATGTATGCTGATGTACTTTCATGCATGTGCTCTTATGTACTTCCATGTTTTCTCATGTGCTTTATGTGTAACAAAACCATCATGTACGTAACGTAACCTGACTAGATCCTTGTGTATTGATTGGGGGTAGGGTGAGTATAAATGGTCATGTGATTTAGCCATCATGTGCAACTCTGTTACTATTCATATGATTATTGTGTTTCTCATATGCAACATTAGCCTTTTTGGAAATGTGTTTTTTATGTGCAACCCATATTATATCATGTGCAATCCAAGCCAATTATATGCCATCTCGTACTCTAAATCACTAGTCACTTACAGTCCTTACTTATCATGTATATATTTCCAGTTATCAAATATCTCTCTTATTTTTATGTACATCTTCTTACAGTATTTCATGTATCTTACTCTATTGCTTGCTTTACATTTCCTGCCATGATATGAACTACGTAAGATGAATTATGCTCGCTCCTATCCTGACTGGACCTGTTGAAAATATTACAGATAATATTGATGACTTCTGTCCAATCTATTATGGAGCTCACCTAGACGACACCTGTCAGTTGGACCCACAGGAGGATCCAGCTCTAGCTGAGGACGTCATCCCTACTGCTTAGACAAGATTAGCTAGGCTTTATCTTATTTTTATTATGTTATTTGTATTAACTTTATAGTTGTATTATTTCTGGATATTTGTGATGTTGTGTCGTTTAGACACCTAGACTTCGTTTTGTTGTATGTTCTCTTTTGAGATTTTATATCTATCATATCGTGCTATCTTCATCTCTGGATTTGTGATTGAGTTGTACCTTATGTGATTTGTCCTCCGTTCGGAGAGTATATCATATTGTATTTAGTTTGTGATAGTGACCTAGAACAGCGTTCTACCGCCGACACTACGGCGTAGGCTGGGCGTACCCACTTCTCGTGCCCCTACACTGGGTGCGGGTCGTGACACATTTTTAGTGGTGGCCCATGCAGGTCCTGAAAGTCGTAGTTAGTACAATTTTGTAGTGGTACTCGAACTAGAGTGTCACTACAGCCTGTGGTAGGATATAGGATATAAGTTTTGAGTTACTCAATCACATCTAGGAAAAGCACTTATCTAAATTTTTGCCATCTAAATTCTTGTTGAAAATTGTTTTCCTATGAAATAAACTGTCCTCCTTTGATTATATTGCTTCCTTCTCCGTATTGATTTTCTTGTTTGATCTGTATTTAGGATGGTTATGGAGACACGATCTCATCGTCCCGACCAGGAGGATACCGCTGAGAGGTCTGCCACCTCTCGACCGGTCTAACTGGACCGAGGGACCGTAGCTCCCCTTATTCCTCTACCTGTTCAGAGGCCTTCCCCCGTCATCCCAGATACATTTCAGCAGCAGCCACCTTCAAGGTTAGTGGATGCAGTACAGATACTTACCTCCTTCCAGCGATTCATGGAGGCACAGCAGCTTCAGCAGCAGAGCCAGTCTGCTGACTTTCGACAGGGCATAAGCGATGCCCACCAGCTGGTCATGACGACAGTAGAGCTGGTCACTACCCAGCCACAGGGAGAGCAGATGTAGCAGTATCAGTCGAAGATGCCAGACATCCAAACCTTTCAGAAGATGCAACCCTAGGACTACAAAGGTATAGAGGGCATCATATATGCTGATGATTGGATAGAGCATATCGATGAGATATTCAGATTAGCGCAAATACCAGTCAGGTTACAGATTGAGGCAGTGGGCAGTCAGATGTAGGACTTGGCCCGTACATGGTACCAGACAGACCCCCGGGTGGGTACTGAGGGTCAGACTTGGGCAGCCTTCAAGAAACTGTTCAAGGAGAAATTCTTTCCAGATACAACACTCTGTGCCTTAGAGGCGCAGTTCGAGAGTTTGGTTCAGGAGAACCAGACCGTTGAGGAGTACGCCAGAGAGTTCTGCCGTTTGGACAGATTCGTAGAGGATCTTACTGAGGCCGTGAAGGCGAGGAGGTTCCGCATGGGCTTGATCAAGGAGATCAAGTCGTTTCCTAAGAGCGGTCGCGATGCCACTTTTGAGCAGATTCTGGTAGGAGCCATGGCAGCGGAGGACGAACTTGAGCTGAAGGGGAAGAGGACACGAGATACTCATGGAGCTAGTGGCAATACGGGCCCGGCCAAGAAGCCTCACATATAGATTCAACAGCAGTATCAACAACCGAGGGTCCACCTTCAACAGCAGCTGTTTTAGGACCGTGCACCCTTCCAGCAGGTGCAGCAGCAGCAGAGGCATCAATTAGTTACCATTTTCCCTTTCTGTAAGAAACTAGGGCACGAGTGGACCAATTGCCGAAAGAGGCTAGGCAGATATTTACTTTACGGAGGATCAGAGCATCCGCTAAGAGAGTGTCCCAAGCCTTTGGGACGGACAGCTCAGGGAGCAGAAGCTAGGGCGCCGGTGGGCCAGCAAAAGGGACTACCCTTACAGACTCAGCAGCAGAGGTTCGTGTAGCATCAGCATCAGGCTGGAGGAGGCCAGCAGGGGCAAGCTTACACCATGACAGTTGAGGATGCACAGGCAGTAGGAGAGCTTATTGCAAGTTTCGTTCTTTTCGATTCCATTTCTGTATTTACTTCACTATAACTGTCTTGAAATTCGATTCCATATGTTCCGCGTTTGTTGATGAATTTGGATCTTGGTGTTTTGCAATTGATTTAGTATTCTATCTAGATAAATCGTATGGGCTAGGTCGTCTCAGTTATGAGATCTAAAATCTTTTATCGTCATATTTACTAATATGGCGAGGATTCTGAGTATCATAATTCTGGATAGACGCGTATGATTATCGGATAATATTTTGAATAGTTTCTAAGCATACTAATTCTACCTTTCGTTTCAGTCTTTTAAAAATATATATAAATAAATAAATTGATAGGAATTTTTGTTTGCCATTTTGAGACTTTGATTGTTGGGGGGTTTTGACCTAGAATGAGTACTGCTATCTTAATTTCGAGGACAAAATTCTTCTAAGGAGGGTAGACTTGTAACATCCACTTTTCTAAAATGAGGGTAATTTTAAAATTTTGTAATTATATTCATTTAATAATGATATTTAAACCATATCATGATTTTTGATGATTTTTTTTATCAATTTAAAACTATTTAAATCTACCACTTGTGATTTTGATGTGTTGCTAGTGAAAACCTAGAGATTACTTGACCTAGAGACTAAACATGACCAAGGAGACCTAACTATGTGATTAGGATTACTAATTATCATTTTTGGCCTAAGGATATTTTGGTCATTTTTGGACTTTTAGTGAAAATGAATTTTGATTAATTAATATTGTGCTAATTGAATTGTTAGAGACTAACCTAGAAGTTAACCTAATCTATATGTTAACCATGAGCCTAGATATTAGATTAGAAGCTTCCATCATGACAAGGTTAAGAATATCTAGATATTATGTTAGTAGGATATTTCCTTAGATATTTGTAGAAGGAAAACTTTATAATTGATTTGAACCCTTGATTGGACTTGATTGTATATGGAGAAGCCTTAGCCACTCATCTAACATTTTTAAAACCCTAACCCTAGCCTATTTCAACAGCCATCAAGAGCCTCCACCTATATTTAATCATCTCTTCACAAATTTCTTGCCTCTTTTCATTCCTACACAAAGCCCTAATATTGTTCTTCCCTAAATCACCCCAAATTCTCCATTCCTCTCTGTTCTTTTGCATTGGACTCCCCTACAGTAGAGGATACCATTGGTGGGTAGCTAGCAAGGATTTGGAATCTTTGGATCATTGCAAGTTGGAGAAGGTATCATTCCTAGGCTTTTTTATTAAGATTTGATGTCACGCCCCAGAACCAGAATACTGGAGAGCGGGGGCAGACACAGCCAGCTACGTATATTGAAATAGAATACATCTCAACTATACGGTCACGGCTGTCTAGATATGAGGGTTTACTACAAGCCAGCAGTCTCTTAAGGTCAAGCCTATTGTCTCAATCTCAAGCAATTAACAGAGTTACAAGATGTTAGAGCATCAAATATATATATATAAGGCGTCCCAAATATTACATATTGGATGATCATGAAGCTAGTCGTACAAAATGATAGGACTAGCAAGAGTTCAGTCATACATGATCAACCCTAGGATTTGTTAATCATGTTTACAGCCCGTAGGCAGACAATAAGTAAATGTGCATCGAGCTAACAGGTGCTCGTCGGCTAAACGCCTCAAAAGAATAAATTTACATATAAGTGGGTGAAACAAAAAGGAAAACCCACTCTTGGCCCGGGTTCCGTCTAGTTGTCACCATTGGGCTGGAAACTCGGTAGATCCTCGGGAGCTGCTCCGAAATCTGGCCACACAAAACCAGCTGGGTCAAACCCCAGAAAGAGCAAGTGCCACAAAGGAGGCCACAAATAAGAACAAAAGCCAGCATATCAGAACATAAAGAATAAAAGAAAGTACAAGTAGTAAAGTACACAGGACGATAAACGACTAGGGACGTGGAACCATTCCGGGAGCCAGGTTACAATCCTTAAACCAAACAAGGACCGGGATTGTATCCCTTCGCCTGAATAGCTCACTGTCTCTACCCATTTATCGTTAGAGATAAGTAAAACAATCATGATCAAGAGTTCCAGATACAGGGGCTAGACAAGACTTAGACAAGGCTGGACACCATCCATTCGCAATCGGCCAAGCAAGTACTACGGCTTACTACTTTAACTAACTAGGGTTATCACAAGCCTAATTACTAACAAGATGCAAGTGAGAAATTCCAGTCCCAAGCCCTGCAGACCATCCAGTTATCCTTCCGCGGGTTGAGAGTTATAGTTGGGTACATCGCCCGGGAGACAAATGTACCCTTAGGTGACTTAGAGGGTGCAACACATGACAGTGTGCTGGAAATGTGCTCTACTCGTCGGCAAGCTACAAGTCCATTAAAGCGCCCAGATAACGAGACTGCCTGTGACTGGGAATTCTCCATGTTCTAGTTTGATCTAATCATTAGCCTAATCCAATTTAGTGCGAGTCCCTGGCCGTGGTACCCAGGAAGTCACGTCCTAGACATGATGCAAGACAAGACAAGTGGATTGTGCAGACAAGCAAGCAGGAACACCCACGGTGTCAAGACAAGTCAAGTCAAGTTATCAAGTCGAGTTAAGTCAAGAGTGCGCCGCCACGGGCCACTATCAAGTTATCAAGATAAATCATGTCAGGGTACTTGTTAGGAGTGCGCCACGACGGGCCACTATCATGTCAGGTTGGTCATGTCAGGAGTGCACCACTACGGGTCACTGTCATGTTATACTAGTTCCTTGCCATACCATGCTGTGTACAATAGTTATTCTAAACATATTAAGCAAAATCAAGTTCATGCCAAAAGGCGTAAGGATATAAAATGGGCGTAAAATACCTAATAAAATACTAATATAAAATAGGACAATAGAAGAGCCAAGATCAAGAAATAACAAATTCATCATAGACAAGTAGGTTGTGCAGGGTATATACTGCGCAGGGTGCCAAGTGCGCAGGGTGAGCTGCGCAGGGTACCAACTGCGCAGGGTGCCAAGTGCGCAGGGGCAGATGGCGCACAGATGGATTGCGCAGAAGGTAGACTGCGCAGGAGTTGGTTGCGCAGAGATGGATTGCGCAATGGTTGATTGCGCAGGGGTTACTTTGCGCATGGCTGGCTTGCGCATGGCTGGCCTGCGCCAGCGCAATCCAGCGCAGCGCAAAGCACTGGCCAAGGATCTTGCGCAAATGGCCATGCGCTAAAGAGCACAGGTCAGGGTGCACAAATGGCCTTGCACTAAAGAGCGCAGGCCAGGGAATAGTGCGCAATCGGCCAGGTGCTAAAAAGCAGTGGCCGAGAGCTCCACCATGGCTGAACTCTCAAGAACACCAAGTTCAAATCTTCACAACTTAGCCAAATCAAAACCAAATTTAGTTTTTCAAAGTTCTAACTTGAGTAAAATTGAATTCTCTTCCACATGGAAGAATCAAAACAAGCTAAAATCAAAGTTTCATAGATCAAAACCAAGGAATTCCGAAAATAACTAAAATTTAGATCTAGAACAATGGAGACTCCAAATCACAAAATTCCAAGTTCTAATGTTGTTCTCCATGTCCTAATCTAGCTAATGAACAAATAAAAGGTGGTGCTTATTTAATGGCAAGATGCACTTGCCTATAGGTGTGGGTGGAGGAAGAAGAAGAAGAAGAAATTAATGAAGAAATTATGGAGGAGAGAGAAGTAGGTGGGTTATAATGAGGGTGTTGTGGTGGAATGGGGGTGGAGTGTAGGCTTATGGTGTTCCATGCATGTTGAACCAAACTAAACCAACTTTCACAAAATAAAACCAAGCCATGGTCCAAAATCCATTTACGAGAAACCAAAATCCGCAAGTCGAGAAAATTAAATCACGTGCCAAAATCAAATACGAGCATAAATACGAAATACAGGAAATGGGGGTGACAACTCTACCCACCTTCAAAGAATTCCGTCCTCGGAATTTAATCAAGGAGCTAGAGATTGCCACGACAAGCCATACTAAGCACAGACAAGCTACACTAAGCAGTTCAATCATGCAATCATACAATGCAAGCAAGGAAGGGAAAGCGTAAGGCATAAGAAAGACATTATACCTCACGAGTCAAACAGGTAGGGATATCGCGATCGGATGTCGTCCTCACGCTCCCACGTTGACTCACCTAGAGAGTGATGACCCCAAGCAACACGGACTAAGTTAATAGTCTTGTTCTTGAGTATCTTTTCCCTCCGGTCCAAAATAGACACGGGCCTCTCCTCATACGAAAGGTTGGTACCAACAACCAATTCCGAATGATCTAGGATATGGCTCGGGTCCGGGATGTACCGTCTTAATTGGGACACATGGAATACATCATGTACCTCACTTAGCGACGGCGGAAGAGCGAGACGATAGGACACATCGCCTACTCGCTCCAGAATATCGAACGGCCCTATATACCTAGGACTAAGCTTCCCCCGCACGCCAAAACGAATGACGCCACGGGTAGGCGAGATCCTAAGGAATACATGGTCGCCGACGGCAAATTCTAAGGGACGCCGATGAGCATCGGCCCAATGGCGCTGACGATCCTGAGCAACTCGGAGGTGATCTCTGACCTTCCTGACCACTTCAACCGTCTGAGAAATCAGTTCTGGACCGAGCATCTGCCTTTCTCCGACATCGTCCCATGCTAACGGGGATCTGCACTTCCTACCATACAGAGCCTCGAAGGGTGCCATCTGGATACTGGCCTGGAAACTATTATTGTACGAGAATTCCACCAGGTGCAGGTGATCCTCCCACGAACCACCGAAGTCAAGGGTACACGACCGCAACATATCTTCGAGAGTTTGTATAGTACGCTCTGACTGCCCATCTGTCTGCGGGTGATATGCTGAGCTGAACTTGAGACGAGTCCCCAAACTTTGATGAAGACTGCGCCAGAAGTGCGATGTGAATCTCGTATCCCTGTCTGATACTATGCTAACTGGCACTCCGTGAAGTCGGACGATCTGCCTGAGATACATCTCTGCTAGCTGCGCCGTCGACTGTCCAACTCTAAATGGAAGAAAGTGTGCCACCTTGGTAAGCCTGTCCACAATGACCCAAATAGCATCTCTGCCTGCCGGAGATCTGGGTAACCCAGTCACGAAATCCATGGTAATGTGTTCCCACTTCCATTCTGGGATCGGTAAAGGTTGAAGAAGTCCAGCTGGCCTCTGATGTTCAGCCTTGACCTGTTGGCAAACCAAACATCGAGAGACATACCGGGCTATCTCCCTCTTCATACCATTCCACCAAAAGTGTTGACGAATATCTCTGTACATCTTCGTGCTGCCTGGATGGATGGAATACTGCGAACTGTGAGCCTCTGCCATGACTTCCTGTCTGATATCTCCACTGGGTACACAAAGACGCGTGCCGCGTCGAAGTGTACCATCCTCATGAATACATAACTCTGGCCTTCTCCCTGCCTCGCACTCTGTTCTGAGCCGCTGAATCTTGGAATCTGTTAACTGTGCTGTCCGGATCCTTTCAACTATGGTGGACTAAATCTGTAGGCTGGCCATCAAGGCCACATTGGAAGGAAGAACCACTTCGATTCCCATCTTCTGAAGATCCGACAATAGCTCTGGTTGCGCCGTCAAGAAATAAACTCCGGCTCTCCTGCTCAACGCATCTGCTACAACATTGGCCTTCCCTGGATGATACTGCAAGTCCACATCATAGTCCACAAGTAGCTCGAGCCATCTTCTCTGCCGCATATTAAGATCTTTCTGGGTGAAAACATACTTCAGGCTCTTATGATCAGTGAATATCTCCACTCTGTCCCCGTACAAGTAGTGCCTCCACAACTTAAGTGCAAACACTACCGCTGCTAGCTCCAAGTCGTGGGTCGGGTAATTCTTCTCATGATCACGGAGTTGACGTGACGCATAAGCAATTACCTTCCCATGCTGCATCAAAACACATCCCAATCCTCTGCCTGAAGCGTCGCAATAAACTGTGAATCCTCCGGTCCCATCTGGAAGTGTGAGAATGGGAGCCGTTATCAAACCTCGCTTCAACTTCTCAAATGATTCCTGACATTCTGCTGTCCAAATGAACGGCACATCCTTGCGGGTCAACTGGGTCATCGGTGCTGAAATCCTTACAAAATCTGAGACGAACCGCTGGTAGTAGCCGGCCAATCCAAGAAAGCTGCGAACTTCTGCCACTGAGCTGGGTACTGGCCATGCCTCGATAGCCACAATCTTCTGGGGATCCACTTCCACTCCTCCTCTGGTAATGATGTGACCCAAGTACGAAATGCGATCGAGCCAGAACTCGCATTTACTGAACTTGGCATACAACTGATGCTCTCTGAGAATCTGGAGGACAATTCTGAGATGCTGCTCATGCTCTGCTCCACTCTTGCTGTAGACCAGGATGTCATCAAGAAACACTATCACAAACTGATCCAAGTAAGGCATAAAAATACGGTTCATGAGGTCCATGAACACTGCCGACGCATTGGTCGCTCCAAAGGACATAACTAGAAACTCCCAATGCCCGTACCTAGATCTGAACGCCGTCTTCGGGATGTCCTGCTCTCTGACCCTGATCTGGTGGTATCCTGACCGTAAGTCTATCTTCGAGAAAACTGAAGCCCCTTTGAGTTGATCAAACAAGTCATCTATCCTCGGGAGAGGGTATCTGTTCTTGATTGTCACTGAGTTCAAGGTACGATAAACAACACATAGCCTGGACGTACCATCCTTCTTTTTCACAAGAAGCATCGGGGCTCCCCAAGGCGATCCACTAGCACGAATGAATCCCTTGGTTCTGAGTTCTTCAATCATCTTGTACAAAATCTCCAATTCTGAAGGCGACATTCTGTAGACTCGTTCTGATACTGGTGCTGTCCCGGGAATCAAGTCGATGGTGAACTCGATCTCCCGCTCTGGCGGCATCCCTGGAAGTTCCTCTGGGAAGACGTCTGGAAATTCTTCAACTATCCGGGGCAACTGCACTGCTGCTACTGCCATCCGCAATACTGGAGGAGATTGCTCTACTGTGCCTCTGGAAAATGAAAACTCTGGCTCTCCGGAAATACTAAAAACAACTCTGCCAACATGGCAGTCTATCCTAGCATAATGGTTCCTCAACCAATCCATGCCTAGGACTACATCATAGTCTGCCATAGGAAACTCTATGAGCCTAGCGGGGAACTCTCTACCGCTAACTACGATCCGACACGAGGAAAATACTCGATCTACTCCCACAAGACCATTACCAGTAAGTATATTGAGCCTCACTGATAATGACTCGGGCTCCAATCCTATCCTTGTCGCAAATCGTGCAGACATGAATGAATGCGATGCACCGGAATCAAATAATACAGATGCTGGAAAAGTGTTGACGAGAATAGTACCTGCCACTACCTCACCTGGTGCAACTTCTTCTTCCATGGTCATCATCATAGCCTGACCTCTAGTTGCGGGTCCCCTCTGCTGGAAACCCCTCTGTCGGTTCTGTGCTGGAGCCTGGGTGAACTGCTGCTGGTTCTGCTGATGAAAGGCCTGGGCCTGGGGTGCCAATGGCCTTGGGTACTGCTGCTGCTGCTGAACTGGAGCTGGGGCTGGTCCTCTCACCGAAGAACTAGAAAGGTTGGATGATGATGGACCTCCCCTATTCGGACAGGTCCCTATCTGGTGGTCTGCTCCTCCACAAGCCAGGCACAATCCCTGTGCCCTGCGACACTCTGCCACTACATGGCCCGGCTTCCCGCAATGAGAACATCCCACCGCGGAAGACTGCTTCTGCTTCTGCTGTTGCGGGTACGTCGGGGTTGAATGCTGAACCGACGTCACTGAGGCCGCCCGCCTCGGAGTTCCAATGGTCAATCCCCTAGCTGCCGGGGCTGGAGCTGAAGATTGGTGCATCTGGTTGTGGGACCGCTTCCTGCCTCCGGTCCTATCCACAATTCTCCGGGAGGTATACTCATGCCTCCTTACTGCCTTCAACACTGCATCGAACGTCTGGTGCTCGAACTGCTCCACAGCCAATAATATCTCTAAATGCAGTCCCTGCTGGAACCGCTGAGCCCTATCGAACTCGGTCGCCACCAAAGTGGGAGCGAACCTACTCAGCCTGGAAAACTCGGTCGCATAGCCATCGACCGTCCTGCCTCCTTGCTTCAAGTTGGTGAATCTGGTCTGCAGGTCGTACCGTGCCACCGCATCGAAGTACTTCGTCTGGAACCTCTTTCTGAACGTCGCCCAAGTGACTGGTGCTGCTAATCCCATGGCCTGAGCTGCCCACCAATCGCGAGCCAAGTCTAACAACTGTAGGCGTACCACCGCCACCTTCTCATTCTCAGGTGTCCTAGCTGCTTCTAGAACCACCTCGGTATCCTGAAGCCAAGCATCCGCGGCAATCGCATCTTTACTGCCGTCAAAGAAGGGAGGGTTCAAGCGCTTGAAACTGTTGGCCGCCTGATTCCCTTGGGGACCTCCTCGGTTTAGTGCATCATGAACTTCCTGGTGCAGGGCGTCGCCTCGACGATCTTGGGATGCAAGCAGTTCTCTGATAAGCCCTACCAAAGGTCCCTCATCCTGTCTAGCTGGTTGAACGGGCGGAACTGCCTGAACTGGAGGTTCCGAGCCTCCGGAAAGCATAACTCTGGAGGCTACTCCAGAGTGCTGAGCTTGATCTTCCTGGCGCTGGGGTGCTTGTCGAGCTTCCTCTGGCTGGTTGGCAGGTCCGGGAGTAATGCCGCTGAAGAAGACGACATAGGGAACAATAAGGAAAGGACCAGGACAGATCAAAGATACAAGCATGTGATCAGGTCAAGAATCTCAGAGATTTGAAGATACGAGCAGAGATCAAGGGCGAATATTGATTGAGACATCTATTTGGTAAACCCTCACATTTCTTGATTGACAAGACCTGCATGGGCCACCACTTAAACCGTGTCACGCCCCAGAACCAGAATACTGGAGAGCGGGGGCAGACACAGCCAGCTACGTATATTGAAATAGAATACATCTCAACTATACGGTCACGGCTGTCTAGATATGAGGGTTTACTACAAGCCAGCAGTCTCTTAAGGTCAAGCCTATTGTCTCAATCTCAAGCAATTAACAGAGTTACAAGATGTTAGAGCATCAAATATATATATATAAGGCGTCCCAAATATTACATATTGGATGATCATGAAGCTAGTCGTACAAAATGATAGGACTAGCAAGAGTTCAGTCATACATGATCAACCCTAGGATTTGTTAATCATGTTTACAGCCCGTAGGCAGACAATAAATAAATGTGCATCGAGCTAACAGGTGCTCGTCGGCTAAACGCCTCAAAAGAATAAATTTACATATAAGTGGGTGAAACAAAAAGGAAAACCCACTCTTGGCCCGGGTTCCGTCTAGTTGTCACCATTGGGCTGGAAACTCGGTAGATCCTCGGGAGCTGCTCCGAAATCTGGCCACACAAAACCAGCTGGGTCAAACCCCAGAAAGAGCAAGTGCCACAAAGGAGGCCACAAATAAGAACAAAGCCAGCATATCAGAACATAAAGAATAAAAGAAAGTACAAGTAGTAAAGTACACAGGGCGATAAACGACTAGGGACGTGGAACCATTCCGGGAGCCAGGTTACAATCCTTAAACCAAACAAGGACCGGGATTGTATCCCTTCGCCTGAATAGCTCACTGTCTCTACCCATTTATCGTTAGAGATAAGTAAAACAATCATGATCAAGAGTTCCAGATACAGGGGCTAGACAAGACTTAGACAAGGCTGGACACCATCCATTCGCAATCGGCCAAGCAAGTACTACGGCTTACTACTTTAACTAACTAGGGTTATCACAAGCCTAATTACTAACAAGATGCAAGTGAGAAATTCCAGTCCCAAGCCCTGCAGACCATCCAGTTATCCTTCCGCGGGTTGAGAGTTATAGTTGGGTACATCGCCCGGGAGACAAATGTACCCTTAGGTGACTTAGAGGGTGCAACACATGACAGTGTGCTAGAAATGTGCTCTACTCGTCGGCAAGCTACAAGTCCATTAAAGCGCCCAGATAACGAGACTGCCTGTGACTGGGAATTCTCCATGTTCTAGTTTGATCTAATCATTAGCCTAATCCAATTTAGTACGAGTCCCTGGCCGTGGTACCCAGGAAGTCACGTCCTAGACATGATGCAAGACAAGACAAGTGGATTGTGCAGACAAGCAAGCAGGAACACCCACAGTGTCAAGACAAGTCAAGTCAAGTTATCAAGTCGAGTTAAGTCAAGAGTGCGCCGCCACGGGCCACTATCAAGTTATCAAGATAAATCATGTCAGGGTACTTGTTAGGAGTGCGCCACGACGGGCCACTATCATGTCAGGTTGGTCATGTCAGGAGTGCACCACTACGGGTCACTGTCATGTTATACTAGTTCCTTGCCATACCATGCTGTGTACAATAGTTATTCTAAACATATTAAGCAAAATCAAGTTCATGCCAAAAGGCGTAAGGATATAAAATGGGCGTAAAATACCTAATAAAATACTAATATAAAATAGGACAATAGAAGAGCCAAGATCAAGAAATAACAAATTCATCATAGACAAGTAGGTTGTGCAGGGTATATACTGCGCAGGGTGCCAAGTGCGCAGGGTGAGCTGCGCAGGGTACCAACTGCGCAGGGTGCCAAGTGCGCAGGGGCAGATGGCGCACAGATGGATTGCGCAGAAGGTAGACTGCGCAGGAGTTGGTTGCGCAGAGATGGATTGTGCAATGGTTGATTGCGCAGGGGTTACTTTGCGCATGGCTGGCTTGCGCATGGCTGGCCTGCGCCAGCGCAATCCAGCGCAGCGCAAAGCACTGGCCAAGGATCTTGCGCAAATGGCCATGCGCTAAAGAGCACAGGTCAGGGTGCGCAAATGGCCTTGCACTAAAGAGCGCAGGCCAGGGAATAGTGCGCAATCGGCCAGGTGCTAAAAAGCAGTGGCCGAGAGCTCCACCATGGCTGAACTCTCAAGAACACCAAGTTCAAATCTTCACAACTTAGCCAAATCAA
Source organism: Iris pallida (assembly GCA_029216955.1). Classification (NCBI taxonomy): domain Eukaryota; kingdom Viridiplantae; phylum Streptophyta; class Magnoliopsida; order Asparagales; family Iridaceae; genus Iris; species Iris pallida. The sequence continues at coordinate 681,791 of JANAVB010025200.1, read as the reverse complement.
AACCAAATTTAGTTTTTCAAAGTTCTAACTTGAGTAAAATTGAATTCTCTTCCACATGGAAGAATCAAAACAAGCTAAAATCAAAGTTTAATAGATCAAAACCAAGGAATTCCGAAAATAACTAAAATTTAGATCTAGAACAATGGAGACTCCAAATCACAAAATTCCAAGTTCTAATGTTGTTCTCCATGTCCTAATCTAGCTAATGAACAAATAAAAGGTGGTGCTTATTTAATGGCAAGATGCACTTGCCTATAGGTGTGGGTGGAGGAAGAAGAAGAAGAAGAAATTAATGAAGAAATTATGGAGGAGAGAGAAGTAGGTGGGTTATAATGAGGGTGTTGTGGTGGAATGGGGGTGGAGTGTAGGCTTATGGTGTTCCATGCATGTTGAACCAAACTAAACCAACTTTCACAAAATAAAACCAAGCCATGGTCCAAAATCCATTTACGAGAAACCAAAATCCGCAAGTCGAGAAAATTAAATCACGTGCCAAAATCAAATACGAGCATAAATACGAAATACAGGAAATGGGGGTGACATTTGACTCTCAATAGGGAATGGCCTTTAAACCCTTTAAATTCCTGGTTTTTCTTCATAGATGCATTCAGTTAGGGTTCCCCCAGCTGTCCTTCGAGTTTGGCAGGAATTCGTGTCCATTTGATACGCGTATCGGACACGTATCGGAGTGTGTATGCACGTGTTTGATGAAGTGCCTATGTGAACTTTTTGTTCTCCATTTTGAAAACTAATTTCATATTTGGGAAGCCCTTGATGTGTGTTTTCGAACCCCCCACTGACAGAGAACATTTTCATCTCCTTTTTGTGTCCAAATCTGGACACGAACCTGTGCACGAGACCGTGTCTCAATCCCCTGCTACCCGACACGGATTTCTCCGTGTCCATGCCACGTGGACACGTGCCACTTGGCACGAGGGTGGGGGCAGACACTGTCAGGACCCCCCTCAAGTTTCGTGATACTTTGTTTCGTGTCGAGAGAGTTCTCGTACGTGCACTGATCTTTCACTACACTGGCACTGTATATTTTCTTCGACTGATACGTGATTCGTGTCACGCACAGACACGACGATGACTCATGTCAGGGTGTCGAACCCATAGACCTATATTCCTTCTAAATCTAGACACAAGCACGTGGGCTCTAATGCAGTGTGTCGTGTCTGAGACAGTTCGACATCGCTGCACGAGCCAGTCGATGCCCTGATTTTCTGATACTTTGTATTCTCTATTTTGGACACCTTCGTGTCCAGTTTCCTGGACACGAATAAACCCCTATGACACGTCTATATATGGGACACACTCTAATCACCCTATTTTTGGTTTTCTCTGAGTTGGAGTTTCGAATTTAGGTTTCGAGTTCATTTCCTGAAACATAGATGATACTGTGAAGCCAAGTTGGGTTTTAGCTCAAAACCAACTTTGCGAATTCGAAATTAAGTTTTGGTTTTGGTTATGGTTTTTAGTTTGTATATATATGTATATGCTCACTGATTTTCGATTTGAGTTTTGGGGTTTCGATTTGATTTTTTTGAATGTTTCCAGAGTAATTTTTACTGATACGCTTAAACTGAAATCTGAGTATTAATTTGATTTGAATATGAAATTTGAATTGGGATTTGATTTAATATATTACATGTTAATTTTAAACTAAAATTAGAATTTATATGTCAAACCTGAGATTCCTGATATGTTTACTGATAACTTATAAAAACTGTGAAACTGTTAAGCTAAGTCGAAACCCGGGAAAGTTGGGTTTCATTGAGGGTGATTCAACATTGGTTTTTGATTTAGGCTTGACATTATGTATAATACTTGCTGTTATGTCATAAATCTGAGAATTTGTTTAGTAGGATTGAATGAGAAACTTGGGTTGAACTTACACTGATAACTGAGATTATGAGATGTGAACTGATTTTGGGTTTTACATGATATTTGGGTTTGATTTTGATTTTTTTGACAGTGGTCCTGATACATACTGAAACTTGATTTCTGATTTTTGAGCTGTTAACTGATTTTGCATTGAATAATAACTGGGATTCATATGATGTTGTTGTGATATGAAAACAGTGTTGTATGTTTCTTTTCTGAACCTAAGAAATGAATGTTAATAAGAAGTATAAACTGAGATTATTTTGGAATATAAACCTGAGTTTTAATGATTGAAACCTGAGTTGGTATATGAATTACCTAAGCTTAGATGCAATCTAAAACTGAGAACTTAATGAGATTCACTGAACATATATAATGTAGAACCTGAGAATGGTTTGAAAACTGTTACCTGAGAATATCAGGTTTAGTCCGAAAATGAATTGCCTAAGCTTGTTTAGAACCTGAGAATTGAAACCTGAGTTTGGTATTTGATACCTAAACATGTTGAGCATTGTTTAATTTGTGTTTAAATGCAATTGTATAACATGAGATTTATAATGCAAGTATAACCTGATTTGTATTGACCTGAGAACTCAATATGTAAACTGAGTTTGTGTGTTAATATGTAAACTGAGATTTCAAAACTGAGAATTGGGTTTCTTTCAAAACTGAAATGTGATGTATTGTGGCTATACCATTATGTATAACTATATTGATGTATATATATGTATAGTGGTTGTTGTAGTTCAGTGTAATATAAATAGTATATATACTTGATGTGATATATATAGATTTGTGCATATATTGATACTTGTATTCATAGGCTTTAGCTTGGTATGACCTAGACTTTGGTTTAGACCTAGAATTGACTAACCTAGACTAGTTAACCGTTGTTGACCAAACCAAGATAGTTTGACCACAGTTGACTATAGTTGACCTAGTTTGACTAGAGTTGACAAAGAGTTGACTTCAACCTAGATTGACCTGAAATCATATATAATGCATCGTAAACTTTATTTTTACCATTATGGATACACTGTGACATGTGTTGCTCTAAATAGGACTCAGATACCTCATTTCGGACAATATAGTCTCACAGACATTCAGATCGCAGGCGAGTACATTCTCTGATCGTTTCATACTTGTCAGGATTTGTATTCTTGCTTTAGATTATTTTACTTGATGATGTCACGTTATCATCACGAATTGGTACTATATGGAACTTTTTTTGAGATGTTATCCCCCTTAGCGGGAGCATCGGGTACTTCATGTCATGTGTTTCATGTACATCATGTATTCATTGCTCTTATGTTATTCAAGTATTCTCATGTGTTCTCATGTGCTTTCATGTATGCTCATGTACTTTCATGTGCTCTCATGTACCTCTATGTTTTTTCATGTTCTTCATGTGTAACCAAACCATCATATACGTAACGTAACCTGACTAAATCCTTGTGTATTGATTGGGGGTAGAGGTGAGTATAAATGGTCATGTGATTTAGCCATCATGTGCAACTCTGTTACTATTCATGTGATTATTGTGTTTCTCATGTGCAACATTAGCCTTCTTGGCAATCGTTTTTCATGTGCAACCCATATTATATCATGTGCAACCCAAGCCAATTACATGCCATCTCGTACTCTAATTCACTAGTCACTTACAGTTCTTACTTATCATGTATATATTTCCAGTTATCAAATATCTCTTATATTTTCATGTACATCTTCTTACAGCGTTTCTCTATTGCTTGCTTTACATTTTCTGTCATGATATGAACCGCGTAAGATGAATTATGCTCGCTCATGTCCTGACTGGACCTGTTGAAAATATTACAGATGATACTGATGACTTTTTCCCAACCTATTATGGAGCACATCTAGACGACACCTGTGAGTTGGACCCACAGGAGGATGCAGCTCTAGCTGAGGACGTCATCCCTACTGCTTAGACTAGATTAGCTAGGCTTTATCTTATTTTTATTATGTTATTTGTATTCTCTTTAGAGTTGTATTATTTTTGGATGTTTGTGATGTTGTGTCGTTAAGACACCTAGACTTCGTTCTGTTGTATGTTCACTTTTGAGATTTCATATCTATCATATTATGTTATTTTCATCTCTAGATTTATGATTGAGTTGTACCTTATGTGATTTGTCCTCCGTTCGGAGAGTATATCGTATTGTATTTGGTTTGTGATAGTGACCTAGAATAGCGTTCTACCGCCGACACTGCGGCGTAGGCTGGACGTACCCACTTCTCGTGCCCCTACACTAGGTGCGAGTCATGACAAATATTGTTTGTATCTTGTCTACAATTTTCAAACGAGTATAAAATTTTGGAGGGGCTGAATTGGATCATAATATTTATTTAAAATACAAAGACCAAGGAAAGCATTCGTGTATCACAAGAATTTGAATATTTTCTCCAAGTGATACTTCAATATTTGATAGATCATTAGGAGTATTAGTAGCAGATATATCTGCAATTCATGTTAGGATTTTAGTGAACCTATTTTACTAGCATTTTAGGTTATTCTGTTACTGCTTGTAGCAGTTTCTGCAGTGTAACAATAATTGTTCTACAAAATCACTTTACTATTTGCTTGACTGCTGCAATAGCTACAACTATGAACAACTAAGTGATGGCGAATAGCAGATTAATTGGTGACTTAATCTTTGTGACAACATACATGTGAATTAGAGGGATGAGCCAATGAGGGTTTAATTGAGTTCTAAGTAAAAAAAAATGTGACCTTGGAGTGGTAGAGAGGGAAGTCGTTGTGGCAAGCCTCTTGTTTTGTGGCTAAATGCAGTTAAATTTTTATAGCAAAACATGTTTTCCAATATTTTAGTTGTCTTTTGTTAATTAACATATATTGATTTACAGATATACATATATTTAATTAACCAATGCCTAAATATTCTAATGCATTATTTATTCGATAACTCACTTTTATACTAATCGGAATCAATAAATAAGGAAAGAAATTAATCAAATATGAGACTAATTTCCAAATATTTTCTCTCTTTTCCTAGCTAGAATCAGAAGTTGAATCCGTAAAAGCTTTTTATTTCATCTTCAAAAAGCTGCATCATGGTAACCCTAAGGCCTAGTTTGGAAATAAGGTTTTATAAAATGGAGTTAAGTTTATGATGGAGTTTTGATAGTACTTGAAATTGTAGTCTAAAATTATGAAATCCACTTACGTGGAGTTTACAGTTTGCTTTTGGAGCTTTTAGAGACATTTTTTAGTTTTGAGTCTTCAAACAATGAGAAAAATAAAATAATTTTGAAATTCACAAGGCAAATGCCCATAATTAATCTATAATTTCCTGGAGCACCAAAATTCTACCATTTTAATTCAAAAAAATACAAAACTTCAAAATATAAAAATCCATAAAATCCTTTATAATTCAGTAAGCAAATTAACATTATTCATTGTCATCAACCGTAATATCATGAAAATCCAAAACCTTCACGGCTCAATTATGTATGTACTTTGTAGTTTAAAGGTCTTACTCCAGCAAACCCTAGTTTTCTTAAAATTGGGATTTGATGGAGTTGGGCACCCAAATTCCAAATCTTTCAACTTTATTTCACTTTGATTAGTCTAACATACCTATGTTAACAAAAAACTTCATTTTAAAAAAAAAATCCTATACTTGTGATAGACTTAACCTTGGGTATAAGCAATATCATCGTACCTATATTATGGCACATTAATCATTGGCATATAATATTATGACTAGATGTTCTTTTTCTTGATTTTGTGCATGAAGCAAGGGCCCGTATGCTCATCCTTGGATTTTGGAGCCATGGAGGAACTTGGACCCTTTCGAGTAAATAGCGATGGAAAAAATATATATGCATGGAAACATGGTATTTTCTTAAACTTTACACATTTATATAATGGCTTATGATTAATCTATGCAAATTTATTTCTCAACATGTGTTTCCATAAAATGTACTTCCTGGAATCACCCCCGGGGTTAGATATCCATATTCAAACACAACTTCTGATTATGAGAAGAGTGGTGATGAGATAACTGCAGAAGATTCTGGTACTTTTTATAAATTGGTTGGAAAGATTCCTACAGTACAAGAGTTGTGACTTCTTTATTACTGGAGAAAGCTATGCAGCACACACTAACTTTCCTACACCAACCTACAAAACAATAAGATCAACAAAAACACAGTTATTAATCCTTGAGGCATTGCAATAACTTATTGGATTTGATTTTTAGAGGAAAACACAAGAATACGAATCAGAAGATTTTCTTCTTCTTTTTACCTTTGATTTTTTTTCTTTTTTCTTTGACCTTCAGATCGGGAATGCCTAGATGAGAATGTATGTTTTTTTGTGAATCATGCGCTCATCTCTGAAGAGACATATTTTGTGATTCAATCTAAGTGCAACTTCTCGAGTAATGAGGTATCGACTAAATGTCGTGCTGCTCAAACCAAGGTCTATAGCGAATATGGTGACATTGAGATGCACAATGTTTATGCTCTGACGTGTCATAGTTCAAGTAGCTCAAGGCAATCTAAGCATGTAACAGTAAGCAAATTTGGTGGTTTGCTCTATATATTTTAGGTTACTTTATTAAACAATATATATTTTTATTTATTTTTGAATTTTCTTCTAATCAGATAGACTTTGATCCTTGTTCTGTTGACTATGTTCATACCTATCTGAACAGACATGATGTTTAGAATGCATTTCATGCAAATGCTATCGAATTGCGTTATGAATGGAAAAGCTGCAGGTAGTTCGACAGTTGTTACTTCACTATGTTAATTATTCCAATTTTTCATCTATGGTTTTTTTGGAACTATAATCAGAAATATCATTACTCTTGGAATGATGTGCCTGATATGGTGTTGCCTACTATTAGCAACTCATTTCTAGTGGCATATGTTTTTGGTTGTATAGGTAATTTTCTTATGAGAAGACAATTGTGTTCATAGTTTGCTATTCCTAGTTATATTATGCTCATATTGAGATTCCAAATCTCTTTTAGTAGTGATGTGGACGGGGTAGTTCCAATGACTTCTATAAGACGCTTAATAAAATTGCTCGGATTAACAGCCAAGAACTTATGGCAGCCATGGCACCCCAATAAAGAGGTAGCTACTTATCCCCATGCTAACTATATGTTTATTATATTTTTTATATTGATCATGATTTATAAAATTATATGTTAGCAAGTTGGAGGTTACATTGAGGTATATGATGGATTGACATTAGCAACCATTAGGGGAGCTGGCTATGGTGCTCCGAGTTATCAGCCTAGAAGAGCATTACTTTTGATCTCTTCCTTTCTTGAAGGAGAACTTCCGCTTTCTCGTAAAACACAAAATATCATAATTTCATTACTAGTTGTAAATTGCACAAGTAATTATTCTTTAATTAAAAAATACATGACTTGTCTTCTTTATTTCTCTCTCTGTCCTCCTCCTCCTCTACTTATGTTCTCTCCTCTCCGTTTCGTGTGCACTATGTGTTAGATATTAGATTTTCCTGACATACATGTACTCATATTTAGTTTAATCTCAACCAGATGACGTGTGACACAAATTTCCAGCAAGGGATGTGCCTTTGAGGTTCTCGATAATCATTTGGTAATGCAATTTCAGATGGAAGATACTATGAAGCTGGAATTACTTTGATCCACCACAAAATTAAAATATCGGCACCGATGGGTTGTTTTATCGGAGCTCCAGTGATCTATTCCTGAATTGAACGACACTCTTTATAATCTTCTCTCACATAATGTTTCCCGTAGTAGATATTAGCTTTTGTCCATCTACAAGTGCCTCGTAGGAATGTCACACAACCACAACAATGTCCACAATTGATAGATCGGGGTTAATAATGCTGGTACCAAAGTTCCTCATCCTCCATAATTCCAAGTTTTGCATGAATGCATAATTGCATCCAACCTGATCATGTTTAAGAATAGTTTGCAGAACACAAACTTGGTAAACCATGAAAATACTATTCTTTGTCTTTACTAATAATTGATCTCGAAATAGAAAAAGAAGAAGAAGAAGAAGAAGAAGAAGAAAGATTGTTGCCGAATGGAATTGTCACGACCCGTTCCCAGATTTTTGGATACGAGTCAGACACACCCAGCCTATGTTATTGTAAACAACGGTAGTAACTTTCATGTATCTCATAAATCATAAAACGATAATGATATCAATCCTTAGCTCAATCACAGAACTAGAAAACGGAAATAACCTAGCACACACTCACAAGATCACCAGTCTACTATCAGATTTTTAGTACATCGTACATATCCAATTTTCGGAGACAAATCTGGGAATCATCATCCTCATCGATATACATTTATAATATCTAAATCATTCATAACATTTGATACTTTAAAATCTATTCTAATCTGCTGGAGTCTTCCAGAAGTTTCTCGTTCCACGTGTTATTTCCAAACCTAATATGTCAACCGTCCTGTCAGGATGGAAGCAAAGTACATCCAAACAACATGTTGTACTATACAAAATACAGAATAATAATAAAAACCAAACAATAGGACACAGAATGTTGCCATAACCATAAAACTATAACACGAAAAACTATATGAATAATAATGAACAAGATAACCACGACTAGTCACAAGAATAGAAAATGATCAAGAAATACATGACTAGGAATCTACGTGATTTGAAATAACATTTTTAATGTGGATGGCGAGGCTTTTACTTAGATTGAAATAGCTCAATATACGTGCATCGTATACCGAACTATTAGCCAAAAACAGAGTGTTAACCACATATCTACTTGCATTTGGCTTTCACTGAGATTCAGAAAATAATATTAGGCAATAGTTAGATCTGATGTGTATGGTACAATAATAATAACAATGAACATGAATCACGTCATGTCAATATCGTGTCATAATATGAGACATGACTAGTCAGAGAATAAAACATAGCAACTATAATGTATGGAGAAATATCTTGTAAGGAGTAGTTGCCTCGGTCCAATGTTCGTTATAGTTGCGCTCTTAGTCCAACCCTTTTATAAACATTGTTGAAATTTCTAAAATCTGACCAAAACTTTTCTACGACATTTTTTAAATATTGTAAACAATACTTATAAAACAAATTGCACATGTTGTAAATATAATTTCAACAACATTATGCAACTGTGGTAAAAACAATATCTACCACGTTTAGTAAACATTGTACATATATTTTATACAACATTGTAAAAATATTGTAAAAAAGTTTATACAACTTTTACAAAATGTTGTATATTTTATTCAATCATGTTTGCCTAACATTGTAATAAATATTTGTATGCTGTAATTATAATATCAATAATAATTTAAAAGTATTGTAAATAAATTTTAGAATATTTAGAAACGTTGTTAAAATATTATCTTACAACAATTTTGGCACGTTGTTGATAAAAAGAGTTTATACAACTTCTATAAAATGTTGTATATTTTATTCAATCATGTTTTCCAAATATTGTAATAAATATTTGTATGTTGTAATTATAAGATCAACAATAATTTAAAAATATTGTAAATAAATTTTACAATATTTAGAAATGTTGTTAAAATATTATTTTACAACAGTGTTGAAACGTTGTTGATTATGTTTCCATTTTAAAAAAAAATATAATTTACAAATAAAAATATATTGAATCCAATTATAATACTAATACAAATACACAAATACAAATACATTATTCTAATTTTCGCTCATGGTCGTTGTTTTTTTTTGCTATCGCTGCTGCTCTTACTACCGTTGTTAGTATTGCTACCGTTGTTGCTACTGCTGCTCTTGTTGAATTTATTGTGTTGTCACTTTCTCAGAAAATTTTGAAATCACTTTTAATCCCCATCTACCAATCCCTCTTTGTTTTCTTGTTGAGTTCCTCATTGACACCAACTTCCAGCTAGTATTAGTGCAACTGCCAAGATCGCCCTTCGAACCTATAGGCATAAGTTGCAGGAACTTTTCACTAATACACAAAAATGTCGACAAAGTAAACTAACTCAAACAGTAAATGAATGGAGATATAAAGAGCAATGACATCTGGTACAAGTACAAAGTTTCTAATGCCTAATCTTGAGAGCATTATTCAGAGTTAATAATGCAAGAATAAGGGTTCAAGATCCATGGAGACACATTTGTAAGGTGTGTTTTGTGTGGCTGGCACATATGCATTAGGGGCCAATCAAAACAAGTACAATAAGTTGTTGTATCAGCATCCTATCCAAAATTCTACTACTAAAAAACTTATCCTAGCTGACATGTTTTTCACGGAAAGTTAGTTAAAACCGCACCAACATTGGTGGCTAGGAACATTATTGTTGATGAAGCAAAACTCTCGTAATAAATCATCCTATCATTCCTCCTTTCACAGGGAGTTTTATTTCAGTGCCCTGAGATGTCACCCTTAATTGAGCCAGCTTTTGGATTGTGGGGTTCTTTCCTACATAACGTCCTGAACTTTTCAACCTATAAATGACTACATTGTTGATAGGCACTCATACTTCTTACCAAGTGGCATAAGTGGTCATATAGATCCGATCTTAAAGGGTAAACAAACATATTTGACCTCTGGGTATCATAATTCAGGTATCGCAAAAAACTGAAGTCTATTGGGTGATAACTTGTCACATCCCAGAACCAGAATACTGGAGAGCGGGGGCAGACATAGCCAGCTACGTATAATGAAATGGAATCCATCTCACCATACGGTCACGGCTGTCTAGAAATGTGAGGGTTTATCTACAAGCCATCAGTCTCTTAGGGTCATAAATTATCCTATTGTCTCAATCTCAACCAACTAATAATAATCATAAGATATCAGATCACCAAGTATACAATTGTAAGGCGTCCCAAACATTAAATATCCAGATGATCATGAAGCTAGTCGTTCAAAATGTAAGGACTAGCAAGAGTTAAGTCATACATGATCAACCTCGAGTTGCCAATCATGCTTACAGCCCGTAGGCAGACAGTAAATAAAGTTGCAAACGACCTAACACTTGCTCGGCGGCTAAACGCCTCAAAAGAATAATTTTTTTACAATAAAGTGGGAGAGCCAAAAATAACCCACTCGTTGCCCTGGTTACGCCTGGTGGTCACCATCGGGCTGGAAGACAGGTAGATCCTTTGCTGCTGCTCCGGTATCTGGCCATACAAAACCAGCTGGGTCAGACCCCAGAAAGAGCAAGTGCCACAAAGAACAAAAGCCAGCAATTTATCACAATAATATAATTACATAATAAAAGGCAGTAGTTTAAGAAAGCACGATGGATAATTATAAAAGACAATCTTGCATAGAATCACTAAAAGACAGGACGTATGGAAAAGCATGACAGGATGATATACGATGAGATGACCATGGGACTATTCAGATGGCTAGGTTACAACCCGTAAACCAAACAAGGACCGGGGTTATAACCCTTCGTCTGAACGGAACTTGGTTTCTCTCACCATTTATCGGCAAGGTAATATAAGAAATCAGGACATGAAACAATCTTGTACATGATCAAGACAAGGCTAGACTGATTGAACTTCATCCAACATTCACGGCCAAGCAATAAGTACGGCTTGATACTTTAACTAACTAGGGTTATCACAGGCCTAGTTACTAACAAGATGCAGTGAGATTGTTCCACAGCCACAAGCCCTGCAGACCATCCGGGTTATCCAGGCAATTTGGATTCATTAAGCAGTTATCAATAATTATGTGCCCCACACGACGGTGGGCTGGAAATGTGCCCTACTCGACGGCAGGCTACAAGTCCAAACGATTACGACCGGGATAACGGGATTGCCTGTAACTGGGGAAATCTCTCATGACTACTGAATTATTCTAGTTATTAGCCTTAGTAAATTTTTAGTGGATACCCCTGACCGTGGTACTCAGGGGTCCCTGTCCTAGACATGATGCAAGACAAGACGGTTCATTTATACAATCATAATCGCCCACGGTGGTCCGGGTAATCAATACAATTCATGTCATGCCAGGTAGCCGTCATAACAGCTGTTCAAGATATATCAGGTCAGGCTATCATATCAAGTGTACTAGTCAGGAGTGCGCCACGACGGGCCACTTATCAGGTCATGCTCAATTATCAATTCCAAACATATCAAGTAAATTCGTGATTATCAAGTTCATGACAAAAGGCGTAAGGATATAAAATGGACATAAAATATCTAATAAAATATCAAAATACAGGGCTATAGAAAAGCCAAGCTTAAAGAAATAAGACCAGAACTCCAAGAGCTAATGGGTTAAGCAAGGGGTCAGGGGAGCAGCGTACGAAAAAGTCACGCACGCTACAGGGAGCAGCTGCGTGAAAAGTCACGCACGCTCAAGGAAGCAGCATACGTGAAAAGTCACGCACGCTCAAGGGAGGCAGTGTACGTGAAAGTCACGCATGCTACAGGAAGCAGCTGCGTGAAAAGTCACGCACGCTCAAGGGAGGCAGTGTACGTGAAAAGTCACGCACGCTACAGGGAGCAGCTGCATGAAAAGTCATACACGCTCAAGGGAGACAGTGTACGTGAAAAGTCACGCTCGCTACAGGGAGCAGCTGCGTGAAAAGTCACGCACGCTCAAGGGAGGCAGTGTACGTGAAAAGTCACGCACGCTACAGGAAGCAGCTGCGTGAAAAGTCACGCACGCTCAAGGAAACACGCTTCCAACAGGAAGCGTACTCAAGCCTGCGTACGCACGCTAAAGAGCGCACACAGCTCAGTATGCGTAAGCTAAACAGCTCTACACACTGCTCACTGTCTTCTCCAAACAGCAAGAACACCATGGATGAACTCAAGCTTCAAAAGTTCAGAACTTGGCCATCCGAACTCCAAATCCGAATTTCTAAAGTTCCATCTTGGGTGAAACTGAACGCTCTTCCACATGGAAACATCAAAAACCCATAAAATCAAACTTAAGTAGCTCAAACCATGCAAAATCCAAAAATAGAAATAACTTAGATCTATAACAATGAAGGCTCCAAATCACAAAAACCCAAGTTCTAATGTTGATCACCATGTCCTAATCTAGCAAATGGACAAGAAAAAGAGGGTTCTCATGTAGTGGCAAGATGCACTTGCCTAGGGTTAGGAGAGTTGTGTTGAGGAAGGAGAAGAAGAAGAAGGAAATAAATGGTGGTTATGAAGAGAGAGAAAATGTTGGTGGTTATAAAGAGGGGGAGTTGTGGTGGGGATGAGGGGTAGCATAGGTTAAGGTGATCCAACACCTATAAACCAAACCAAATCGAACCAACCCAATAAAACTGAGCCGAACCAATTAAAATCGAGCCATGCCAAAACCTAAAATACGAGATATACCGAAATCCCACAAGTTGAAAAAAAATAAAAATATATACCAAAATCCAAATACGAGTATAAATACGAAATACGGGAAATACTGGAAATGAGGGTGACAACTCTACCCACCTTAAAAGAATTCCGTCCTCGGAATTTAATCAAGGAGCTAGAGATTGTCACGACAAGCTACACTAAGCACAGGCAACTACACTAAGCAATCCAATCATACAATCATACAATGCAAGCAAGGAAAGAAAAACGTAAGGCATAAGGAAGACATTATACCTCACGAGTCAAACAGGTAAGGATAACGTGATCGGATATCATCCTTACACTTCCACGTTTGACTCTCCCAAGGGGCGATAAACTCAAGCAACATGAACTAAACTGATAGTCTTGCGCTTGAGGTCTCTCCCCTTGGTCAAACAGGGATACGGGCCTTTCCTCATACGAAATGGTTGGTACCAATAACCATTTTCGAATGATCTAGGACATGGCTCGGGCCCGAGATATACCGTTGTAATTAGGATACATGAAACATGACACGTGTCCCACATAACAACGGCGGAAAGCAAGACAATAGGACACAGATACCTCTCTGCCGATGCTGGATCTGGGCCTGGGCCAGGGCGAACTGCTGAGGCCTCTGCTGCTGGAAGGCATGGGCCTGAGTCAGCAATGGCCTCGGAGGCTGGTACTGCTGCTGGAACACTTGGGCCTGAGGCGGCAAGGGCCTCGGCACTGGCTACTGTTGCTGCTGCTGGACTGGTACTGGAGCTGGTGCTGGTCCCCTAACCGAGGAACTAGATACTGTCGGTACGGAATCGACTCTGAATGGGAAGGACCCTACCCTATGGTCTGGTGCCCCATACAACAAGCATAATCCCAGTGCCTTGAGACACTCTGACACAACGTGTCCAGGCTTCCCACAATAAGAACAGCCCACGGCGGAAGGCTGCGCTTGCTTCTGTTTCTGCGGAGGGTACGTCGGGGTCGAGTACTGGACCGACGTAACTGAGGTTGCTCGCCTCGAAGCTCCAATAGTCAAAGCCCTAGCTGCCGGGGCTGGTGCTGAAGACTAATTCATTTGACTGTGGGACCGCTTTCGTCCTCCGGTCCTATCCACAATTCTCTGGGAGGTATACTCGTGCCTCCTAGCTGCTCTCAATACCGCATCAAACGTCTGGTGTTTAAACTGTTCTACTGCCAACAAAATCTCCAAGTGGAGCCCCTGCTGGAACCGCTGGGCCCTATCAAACTCGGTCGCCACCAAGGTGGGAGCAAACCGACTAAGTCTGGAAAACTCGGCTGCATATCCGTCGACCGTTCTGCCTCCTTACTTCAGGTTGCTAAACTTGGTCTGCAAGTCATATCGAGCCACCGTGTCGAAATACTTGGTCTGGAACCTTTCGCTAAACACTGCCCAGGGAACAGGTGCTGTCAATCCCACCGCTTGCATGGCCCACCAGTTGCGGGCTAGATCTAATAACTGCAGGCGCACCACCGCCACCTTCTCGTCTTCTGGAGTCTTCGCGGCCTCTAGAATAACTTCTATATCCTGGAGCCAAGCATCTGCGGTAATGGCATCCTCGGTGCCGTCGAAGAATGGAGAGTTCAGGCGCTTGAAACTGTTGGCTGCACTGTTTCCCGGATGACCGCCTCTGTTCAGAGCATCTTGTACTGCCTGGTGCAATGCATCACCTCGACGATCTTGAGAAGCTAACAATGATCTGATGAGACCTTCCAAAGTGCCATCATCAGGCTCTACTGGCTGGACTGGGGGCACTGGTTCTCCAGAAGGCATGGCTCGAGAGGCGGCTTCTGAGGACTGATCTTGATCTTCTTGCTGTTGCTGGGCTGCTGGATGAGCTCCTTCCGGCTGATCAACAGGAATGATGCCACTGAAGCAATGACATCAGGGATATTAAGGAAGGACCAGGATAAAACAATGATGCAAGTATATTATCAAGTCAGGGATCCAAGGCGATAAGAAGATACGAGTGGAGATCAAAGGCGAGTACAGATTGAGACATCTATCTGGTAAACCCTCACATTTCTTGATTGACAAGACCTGCATGGGCCACCACTTAAACCATGTCACGCCCCAGAACCAGAATACTGGAGAGTGGGGGCAGACATAGCCAGCTACGTATAATGAAATGGAATCCATCTCACCATACGGTCACGGCTGTCTAGAAATGTGAGGGTTTATCTACAAGCCATCAGTCTCTTAGGGTCATAAATTATCCTATTGTCTCAATCTCAACCAACTAATAATAATCACAAGATATCAGATCACCAAGTATACAATTGTAAGGCGTCCCAAACATTACATATCCCGATGATCATGAAGCTAGTCGTTCAAAATGTAAGGACTAGCAAGAGTTAAGTCATACATGATCAACCTCGAGTTGCCAATCATGCTTACAGCCCGTAGGCAGACAGTAAATAAAGTTGCAAACGAGCTAACACTTGCTCGGTGGCTAAACGCCTCAAAAGAATAATTTTTTTACAATAAAGTGGGAGAGCCAAAAATAACCCACTCGTTGCCCTGGTTACGCCTGGTGGTCACCATCGGGCTAGAAGACAGGTAGATCCTTTGCTGCTGCTCCGGTATCTGGCCATACAAAACCAGCTGGGTCAGACCCCAGAAAGAGCAAGTGCCACAAAGGAGGCCACAAAATAAGAACAAAAGCCAGCAATTTATCACAATAATATAATTACATAATAAAAGGCAGTAGTTTAAGAAAGCACGATGGATAATTATAAAAGACAATCTTGCATAGAATCACCAAAAGACAGGACGTATGGAAAAGCATGACAGGATGATATACGATGAGATGACCATGGGACTATTCAGTTAGCTAGGTTACAACCCGTAAACCAAACAAGGACCGGGGTTGTAATCCTTCGTCTGAACGGAACTTGGTTTCTCTCACCATTTATCGGCAAGGTAATATAAGAAATCAGGACATGAAACAATCTTGTACATGATCAAGACAAGGCTAGACTGATTGAACTTCATCCAATATTCACGGCCAAGCAATAAGTACGGCTTGATACTTTAACTAACTAGGGTTATCACAGGCCTAGTTACTAACAAGATGCAGTAAGAATGTTCCACAGCCACAAGCCCTGCAGACCATCCGGGTTATCCAGGCGATTTGGATTCATTAAGCAGTTATCAATAATTATGTGCCCCACACGACGGTGGGCTGGAAATGTGCCCTACTCGACGGCAGGCTACAAGTCCAAACGATTGCGGCCGGGATAACGGGATTGTCTGTAACTGGGGAAATCTCTCATGACTACTGAATTATTCTAGTTATTAGTCTTAGTAAATTTTTAGTGGGTACCCCTGACCGTGGTACTCAGGGGTCCCTATCCTAGACATGATGCAAGACAAGACGGTTCATTTATACAATCACAATCGCCCACGGTGGTCCGGGTAATCAATACAATTCATGTCATGCCAGGTAGCCGTCACAATAGCTGTTCAAGATATATCAGGTCAGGCTATCATATCAAGTGTACTAGTCAGGAGTACGCCACGACGGGCCACTTATCAGGTCATGCTCAATTATCAATTCCAAACATATCAAGTAAATTCGTGATTATCAAGTTCAGGACAAAAGGCGTAAGGATATAAAATGGACGTAAAATAACTAATAAAATATCAAAATAAAGGGCTATAGAAAAGCCAAGCTTAAAGAAATAAGACCAAAACTCCATGAGCTAATGGGTTAAGCAAGGGATCAGGGGAGCAGCGTACGAAAAAGTCACGCACACTACAGGGAGCAGCTGCGTGAAAAGTCACGCACGCTCAAGGAAACAGCATACGTGAAAAGTCACGCACGCTTAAGGGAGGCAGTGTACGTGAAAGTCACGCATGCTACAGGAAGCAGCTGCGTGAAAAGTCACGCACGCTCAAGGGAGGCAGTGTACATGAAAAGTCACGCACGCTACAGGGAGCAGCTGCGTGAAAAGTCACGCACGCTCAAGGGAGGCAGTGTACATGAAAAGTCACACACGCTACAGGGAGCAGCTGCGTGAAAAGTCACGCACGCTCAAGGGAGGCAGTGTACGTGAAAAGTCACGTACGCTACAGGAAGCAGCTGCGTGAAAAGTCACGCACGCTCAAGGAAACACGCTAGCAACATGAAGCGTACTCAAGCCTGCATACGCACGCTAAAGAGCGCACACAGCTCAGTGTGCGTAAGCTAAACAGCTCTACACACTGCTCACTGTCTTCTCCAAATAGCAAGAACACCATGGATGAACTCAAGCTTCAAAAGTTCAGAACTTGGCCATCCGAACTCCAAATCCGGATTTCCAAAGTTCCATCTTGGGTGAAACTGAATGCTCTTCCACATGGAAACATCAAAAACCCATAAAATCAAACTTAAGTAGGTCAAACCATACAAAATCCGAAAATAGAAATAACTTAGATCTATAACAATGGAGGCTCCAAATCATAAAAACCCAAGTTCTAATGTTGATCACCATGTCCTAATCTAGCAAATGGACAAGGAAAAGAGGGTTCTCATGTAGTGGCAAGATGCACTTGCCTAGGGTTAGAAGAGTTGTGTTGAGGAAGGAGGAGAAGAAGAAGGAAATAAATGGTGGTTATGAAGAGAGAGAAAATGTTGGTGGAGTTATAAAGAGGGGGAGTTGTGGTGGGGATGAGGGGTAGCATAGGTTAAGGTGATCCAACACCTATAAACCAAACCAAACCGAACCAACCCAATAAAACCGAGCCGAACCAATTAAAATCGAGCCATGCCAAAACCCAAAATACGAGATATACCAAAATCCCACAAGTTGAGAAAAAATAAATATATATGCCAAAATCCAAATACGAGTATAAATACGAAATACGAGAAATACTGGAAATGAGGGTGACATAACTAATACCACAATGTTTGATAAGCAAAAGGTTACAATCCATTGGTTTATCATAGGCCACATAATAGATTCTGTTGCATTTTACTTGAAGATGTCAACTAGTATAGGTGACAGTGATGCATTCATTGATACAACCCAACTCTATGCAACATTTAATTTCTGATAGGTACAAAGTAAACTTGGTCAGGTGCTAATTCTAAGTATGCATTCCTCACTATATATGAACACATCATCAAGGTTAAAAGTTCTTACCCATTGGAATCAGATGAATCCTCAATATAAGTGAAGAATTGCTCCATGGGGATCACGAGTATCAGTAGGCACAAATCGTCTAACAGTACCAACAACACGTCCAGAAACATCAGGATCTACATCCTCTATTAGCACCCGTATAATTATTCCTCTTACTAGATATGGCTGCTTAAATATAGAAAATAAATATTACCACTCCATGCAAAATAACTAACATAAGCAAAACACACAAAAACTACAAAAGTGTCTGTATGAGACTTGATTATGAGAACAAATACAGAAGGCTCTCCAAACCTGTAGCAGGCCTCTGGGATGATAGAAAAGCAACGTGTCCCTTCTTGAAGTTCCACTTGCGTTCATGATTTGGAAGAACTGTGACATCATACCATCCTAGATTTGACAAAGTTGACATTAACTTACAGGAAATTGGTACTTCTACTAAGCTTCAGGAGTATTAGAACAACATTGCAAAAAATAAAAACTAGAAGAAAGACCTTATACTTCCATGGCATTTTAGGAAAGAAAGAATGAGTAGAATCAACATGGAGCAACAACATCAATATGAAGCACTAAAAGACTGAAGCCATGGAAGAAATCAACACATCTTCATTACTGGAATTAAGAAGTCCTGTTCCACGAAAAGAAAGTAAGAAACCCCCTTTCAGCAGAACTTTTACAATAATAGCCTGGTTAAAGGGTTAAGAAGTTTCGGTTCAGTTTCATTTGATTCAGACTGAAACAGAGCAAACTACGCACACAAAATATAAGGGAGAAGGAAATCAAAACTGAAACCGTCTTAATTTTCCTATCAGGTCACATACAAGCCATTAACAGAAAATGATCGGTCCACACAATCACAGAGTTACCTAAAGCAGACCTAGAAGATGTAAGACCAAGTCAGGATGACTCTTCTATACGACTTCAACAGTCCTAGCTATCCTAAAAGCCTCAACACCAGAGATAACATCACATGATCTGTTCTTACTTTTTTAGCTGTATATAACAAATTCAGTTGTATTTGTAACAACACAAAACTCTTCTACAAATTCTAAACTACTCTAATTATCGAGTGTGAACTTTCCTTTCTCAATTACCTGTTTTAGCTGAAGACAACTTTGTAGGCTATACGCTAAAAGGGGCCTAGAAGCTCACAAAGGTAAATTAGTCATGTATTCCCACGGTTAATAAACTCTCACCAGTTTTACTACATCTGATTCAGGAAATCTGGAATAAACAGGTGTTGTAGCCCAGGTTCATTATTAGCATCATGCTCTTAAAACTCAGCAACAACACAATTCATTATTAGCATCATGCTCTTAAAACTCAAACATAAAATGTTTCCCAATCTGATCTCTCTCTAGCCCTCCCTCTCTAAAAGCTAGCTAAAAAGAAACGAAAAAAAATTGATCATGAATTTATCAAAATAGAAACAATGTTGACAATTATTCACATACAACAATTTTTCTAGAACTATAAAGACTAGCAACTCATAACCAAATGTACAGTGGAAATGATTGAGGAAAATATAAAAAATGATAGTCTTTTAGAAAATAATTTCATGAAAAATATAAACTATGAAACCCGCACATTGGTGGAAATTTTGTGATGAAAATATTTTTCATGGAAGATGATGCTGCTTAAAACATGAAACATTTATGCATCATAAACATTTGGATGTTAAAGATGTCAATGGCCAAAAGTAGAAAACTATAAAGGATGCAACTCGTGTGGTAAAGTTGTAAACCGTCAACAATATAACAGTACACAATATTTTGGTTCAATAATGAAATAGAAATTTATAACAATATGTCTACTAGATAATTGCATAAGCATCATGTATAGAATCCCAGAAACTTTCATAGACTGCCAGTCATTAACTACTAAAACACCAAATCCCTGATCTTGAAAGCTAACATAATATACAAAACATGATATCAAGAGAGCACACCAAAGGAAGAGGATTCTAAGACCTACCACTTTGGAAAATATCCCCAATAGTTGCAAGGACTCCTGTAACAATGGAGTTATTAGCACTTACCCCAGTTTCGCATAACCTTGCCACAAGTGCCCGTGGGTTCACAAAGATAAACACACAGCTATTGGATAAGATTTAAGGTACATCCCATCTAGGGTTAGAAGAGCTAGGTTATACTTCCACTAAAAAAGGTCATAGAGGATCGAATTTATGAATGAAATACTCTAATGACATGAATTTGCACAAAAAAAACAAGAGACAAACATACCTTATGGATTGGGGAAATGCATGGAAGTATCAATCATTCAGAATTGCAAATTAAGCACCCCAAAACTTTGGCACTTGCTATCTGCACTATAAGCAAGAAGAGAGAAACAGAACACCCATAAAGTTCTAATTCTGAGAAAGCAAATAGTGCTGATAACAATGTTGATAACATTCTCTATTAAAAATATTGAAAAAAACATATTAACAGTTGTATAAGAAAGCAAATAGTGTTGATACCTTTGATCTAGGTATGTTAATAGTTGTATGAGATGTCGGCAAGTGTAGGAAGGATTCTTTTGCGTCAACCTGCTAGCCACAGGTTTTCAAACTCTCGAACATCGAAGTCCTACAAAAATAAATAGGAAACTCATTCATCCGAATAAAGAAATAAAATATGAAAGTCAATCAGAGGGTAATATACATGTAGTAAGTAAGACTAAAGATACACAAGGAAACCTCATGATGCCAAGAAAGACCTTTCACTTTAGCAGGGTTGATTCGAAAGATGCCTGAGAGCTCATAGCTAGACTTGTTTCAGATGAATCAGAAAAGAAAATAAAGAAGTTGTTTATAAAAGAATGCAGTAAATGCGTACCAAAAGGTCTTCAGGACACAATATGAACATCAAAATTATGGAATTATATTAAGTTATTAACACCAGCAATTTATAGCAGTTGCAAAGCCTAAAGGAAGACCAACATATTCAACTTTTTCATACTATAAATAACAAAAAAACAGAGAACACGAGGTAATTAATACCTCGTCATTAAGAGCAACAAAAAATGGAACTTAAATTATCCGCCTGGGCTAAGAATTCATCAAAACAACCATTTCCATGTAAAGACAAAAAGATAGATTTTTGAACAGTAACATCAGCACGACAACTATTGTAATAAGAAGTTTTCTATTATTTGCAGCAGAAAAGAAAATTTTGAGAAACATAGGCAGCTAACATGTTTACCGTAAAAACATTTTTTGTGTACTAGAAGTAGCAAACAAAAAAGTAGTTTAAAAAAGAATTCCTGAGAAAAAATACTCTATATTTTTGATAGAGAAGAATGTGTTAAAAAGTGCTATCTCTGAAGGAATTCCTGAGAAAAATACACCTTGAGATCTAGCATGTAATTACTAGATTGTGTTTGCCAACTTAAGATGTCATGTCCCAGCTGCCTTTCTCATAATCTATTTCAGCACTTTAGTTCTTTTTTATCAGTATTTACACTTTGATGAACTCACACGTGCAAGAGACGACACTACATGCATAAATTAAAGATAGCACAACATTTGTAAGGTTCTAGCATAAAGTGAGAAATATTTCTTGCTACAGTTGGTACCACACATTTGCCCCAATATCTGCAGTAAAATGTAGACATAATTGTTTGTACATGCAGCCATTACACGAGGGTAATCCATTATGTGCCCCTTTTGAGGTTCTATTCTATGTTAGTCTCAGAATTGATGATGACTAAAGTCCACGGTCTTAGGAGCTTTTGTTTTGGTTATCATATGACATTACCCAAGTAGCCAAAGACCCTTTCATTGATAAAATTCATACATGTAAGATACTATTTACTCGAATATTTACCAACACATGGTCTGGTGGATAAGACAGATTGCTGCAAGAGCTTATCTTGATATTTCCACGACGATGGGATCACACCATCTCAGTTGTCTTATTCAAGATATTTTGGACCCACAACTTAGGGTAGGGGTGGGGGATATTAAAAACCAAGATCTCAACCATGGAGACAATCAGAAAAGGTTTAACTTATAACGCAAAATTAGAGGTTAGTGGTTTATAATACATGTAGGTGGAATCATCGCTATAGTCAATATTGTTTATGCTTTTAGCTGGACATCTTGCTTGCAACATGAATCTTATAGCTCTACCTCCATTCTTCCCAATTCTTTCCATACTTCGCCATATGAATGTTTAAAGCTTCTACATGAAGGAATTCCTATTACAACAAGGATAGAATTTTTTGGGCAGCCAAACACATTTGAGTTCAAAATACGATAAAACAACATTTAACTAGTGTTGACAATAAAGAAGTAATAGGTTGAAAGATAGTAGCAGTTCTTTGGGCAGATAAAGAATATTTATGCCACATTATACCTGAGAAACACATAATTCTCATCTGCTACTACCTCTTCAAAAGTGATGACTATAACCCGTTAACTCTCACATCGAAGCCAACATCAGCTCAAAGCAATTTGATAATCCCATACGGTACAACAAGAACTGATAGGGAAAAACCATATTCTAATAGCCAATCGAAAAAATTGGGACAAAATAGTCTTAAGAAAAGAGGAGCAATGAACAGGGCTCTTTGTTGTCGGCATGTTGCTTATTAATTAGAAATCTACAAACAAATATAATAGATAAATAAGTGTCACAAATGAAACAAATGAAATAGTTTAATATTCAGTTTCTTTATGGTGATGAGGAAAAAAGGACCCAACACATTAACTCTGTG
Source organism: Iris pallida (assembly GCA_029216955.1). Taxonomy (NCBI): domain Eukaryota; kingdom Viridiplantae; phylum Streptophyta; class Magnoliopsida; order Asparagales; family Iridaceae; genus Iris; species Iris pallida. The sequence goes on along the minus strand of JANAVB010025200.1, from coordinate 658,706 downwards.
ATTCATCTGAATCCTCAAAAAATAAAACAAAAATCAGCATATGAAGATAAAATACTATTATGTCAAAGTGTACTCATAAGGGCAAGGACTGTACATAGTACCCAAAGGTGTTCTACAATACATTCCCATTTTCTTTCATTCAAGGCTTGTATTAATTCAATTCTTCATGTTAGCGTAATAGTCTACCTATAACAACAAGTTAAGAAATAGTATAGACAAGCAATAACATTGAGAAGAATTTTAATATCAAAATTGATAAAACTTGTTAAATCTGGAGAACTATTTCAAGAAAATCATGGCTTAAACCTTGAGTCAAAATGTATGAAAGTGTCATATTATCTTCATGGTACAAATTTATAGAATTAAGGACCATTCACCTGTGTTTTGAGTACCTTAGCTTCTTTATGATACAAACTAGATGATAATTAATACACGGCTATATACCTTTGACTTATACCTCGAGATTGGGAGTTCTTATATGAGGACCATGAACCCTATCTTTAGAAGTCCCTTCTTCCACCACTGACCTAGAGAGAAAGTGGTGAATAATTTTAAAGAGAATAGAGTACCGAGAAAAAAGTAAGATTAAACCCTAGAAATAATAAAAAACAAATCCTAATATTAAACCCTAGAAAAGATTAAACCACTGACCGTCCTTTCCATCCTCCGCCCGTCGGGACAGTCCTTCGCCCATGTGAAGGTGCAGTAAACTGATGGAGGGAGAGGAGAAATTTTAGAGGGGGTGGGGGGAAATATTTTAGAGGGGGCGAGGGGAAATATTTTAGAGGGGGCGGGGGGAGTTCGTTCCTTTTATTAGTTGGGAGTAGGAAAAGTTTAGAAGGGGGAAAATATTTTAGAAGGGGAAAAATATTTGGAGAGGAAAAAGTGGCGCACAACAGAAAAAAATTATACCTACTTTCTATTTCGGCTGAACAAGTCCAACAAATATTTATACTTATTAAATTATTATTATTTTATTAAATTTATTTAGTATAAAAATATTTTATTAATAGTGACGGAAAAAAGGAGTACCAAATATTTATCTCAAAGCAACTAAAATATTTATTGCATTTTTTATTTAATGATGAAAAATTCTAAATAATTTCTTATAAATTTGGAATCACTATAAACCCTAAATAAAATAAAGAAATGAAGGCATGAGTAACCTCTAATCGAGACAGAGAATAGAAAAAGAAGAATACGTGAGAGAGATTACAGACTAGTTGTATTCGGTTTCTAGATTCGGGTTCGGATTCGGATTAGAATTAATACATATATGATCGTTCTCTATATTAAATACGGATTAGAGTGGTTAAAATTGTGTTTTCCAAATAGTATATATATTTCACTTATTAATACATAAAAATTTTAAAAATAACTATTGTATATGTTTTCTTCTTATGTAGTTGTTGAAATTTTTTTAAAAATAACATGAAAATATAATAATATGTTCAACATTAAAATTATATTTAAACTAACTGCTTCGTATTATCTAATTAAGCACATACCAAAGATTCAAACAGTATATTTATAACAAATCATAATTAAAATATATTTAAATTATATTTAGAATATTATAATACAAATTAAATCTCTATCTATTTTATAAAATAATATCATAGATTATTTTTATACGTGCAATGTACCTAAACTATATTAGTGTGAGTCTTTTTTTATACTTTAGGTAAGTTATTATTTTGCTAGCCGAAAAGAGATCATATCTGACAAAATTACAGTATGATCTTTTTTCTACCTTTCAGCTCTTGCTGGAGTTTATACAGAATATCGCATGAAGAACAATAATAGCCTTTACTAACATAATGTTTGTGTACTCATATGTTTTAGTTGCTTCAAAGCCAACTATCATCAATAGGTTTTAATTGTATCAGAGGGAAAGATGCTGGATTGGCAGCTGTCATTTGTTGAAAATACAAGAGGTAGCTACCAATGTCGGACTTTAAATGTTGAGTCCTGAGACAAACTCTAAAAGTTGTGCCCTCAAAGCTTAATGCTCATACAATTTTTTTTATGGACAACAATAAAATAGTATTATCAACACAAAATTTATTTAAAAATAATAAACAAATATAATATCTAAAATAATATATTTTATAATGAAATAATAATAAAATTGAAGATATTCCAAGCAAAAAAATTGATGTTCTAAACAAATTAATAACTAATAATGTTTCAAATAATTCTTATGAAAATAATAAAAATAATAAAAATTATAACTTGTTCTATTGTTCAATTAAATCCAACAAGACAGCGAGAGAGAGAGAGAGAGAGAGAGAGAGGATGTTGACAACGACGGAAGGAAAAAAGGGGATTGGCAGTGACTAAAGGGTATAAGAAGATTTGGAGCATCATAATGTTAGATCAGCAACAGAAGGGGGGAGGATTTAATTTTGACAGCGATTGCACGAATTTTTTTCTTCATTCTGACTAACTGATTTGTCTTTTGAGAATATAATATATGACATTTAGATATTCTAAAAATTTTGGCCTGAGGCACCAGCTCCGGCTACGGTAACTACCACATTTCAAAATTTTGAATTGTTTTCAAACAAATTTCTAAACAAATTCATAATATTATTTACACTACCAAAATACAGTAAATTAGCGATGGCACATTAGCGACGGAAAATTTCCGTCGGCGTTAGCGACGGATTTATGGCAAATAACCGACGGCATACCGACGACAAGACGATACAATTTTTATTTTATTTTAAGGGGAAGAAAATGTCGCTCATCCGTCGCTAGGGCGTCGGAGATATAGCGACGGATAAGGAGTCGTCGCCATGCAGTCGATTATTTGGTAGGAATTATTGAGGGAAATGGCGGGACAATTCTTCGACTATGTACCGACGGATATTCCGTCGGCAAGTATCAAAAAGAGCGACGGCCTAGCGACGGATAAAACCTATCGCTGGTCTGTCCCTAAATAAAGGGCCCAGGCTTAAATTAAAACGACGGAGGGAACTTTTTATTCCCCCCAAATTTCATTCTCACTCCTCTCTCTCTCCCGCGGCGGTGATTGGCGACCTCTTCTCTCTCTCTCCCAAAGGTAATCTCTCTCTCTCTCTCTCTCTCTCGGTGGTCGTGGGTGTCGCGGGCTGCCTGGGGCGTCGTGGGCTGCGGGGGCATCGGAGACTGGGGGAGTGGCGCGCGCGTGGCAGCGCAGGGCTGCGACGGGCGCGCGGGACTGCGACGGGCGCGCACGGGGCTTCGGCGGGCGGCGGGGGGCAACGCGCTCTGGGGCAGTGGGGGGCGACGGGGTGGCGCGCACGGGACAGCACGGGGCTGGGGGGCGGCGGGGGTTGGGAGGGGTGCTGGCGCCCGCGGGGCTGCAGGTACGGCGGGAGGCAGCGCACTCCGGGGCAGCGGGGGGCAGCGCGCTCCGGGGCAGCGGGGGTGGCGCACGCGGGGCAGCGCGGGGTACAAATACAATGAGTAGTATCGGCAATATGACAAACCCTAGTTTAAGAAATAGGATATCGACGATATCGGTAGTATCGGTAGTTTCGGATCGGTAACCTAATACCTTATTATGCTTTTACAACCTTATTATGCTTTCAACCTAGGTTCACAATATCGGTAACCCAATACCTTACCCTAATAAGGTTACCCAATACCTTACCCTAATAAGGTAAACCCAATACCTTAGCCTACAATAGTCCCTGCAGGGGGGATGCGGGTGGTTGGGGTGTAAGTGGGGGGTGGCTGGGGGGGTGGGGCAGGGGGGCGAGGGCGGCTGGGGGAGGGTTCGGGTTAGGGTTTGGGTTAGGGACATATAGTTCCTGCAGCCATTCTTCAGATGCTATGGTACAACATGGTGATTGGGACATATAGTCCCTGCAGCCATTCGACTGACGAGACAGAAACTATGGTACGATATGGTGATCAGGACATAGTCCCTGCAGCCATTCGACTGGCGAGGCAGAAACTATATAGCCGTAGATAAAGTTGACTGTCCTCCGACCCTCATCGCTCGACAATGATGATATGACAACCTATCACTATATCTTATATAGTAGTAGATAATGTCTTATTATTACATTATGTGAGTTCATCTTGATTCTGTTACATTCTTCAGATAGTAGATACGATAAGAACATATACTACACCATATGAACATAACATAGATGATTCACACTAATGTATGCTAGAATAAATTTTGGGTTATGTTCTGAGCCATCCGTTCTCAAACTTAAAACACATAGGAATTAGTAGTGTGAGAGCGCCGGAGAGAGTAAGAGCACCGGAGGGAGGGAGGAGAGAGAGTGAGAGAGTAAAATGGTACGACATGGTGAAGTAGTACTGTATTTTGGCTCCAGCTCTAGCTCCAGCTCCATTTGCATTAATCTATGGTACGACATGGTGATCAGGACATAGTCCCTGCAGCCATTCGACTGGCGAGGCAGAAACTATGTAGCCGTAGATAAAGTTAACTATCCTCCGACCCTCATCCCTCGGCAATGATGATACGACCACCGCTGTACCTAGTGGAGGAGTATATTCGTCGGTCGCAGCAGGGATTACCACCACCGGGCAATCAAACTCCTCCTCCTCCTTAAAGTATTGTAATTAAGAAAATTGGAAATATTTGTGTGAATTTTGGAATATTTGTGCTATGATCGGATTATAACGACGGATATTAGGTTACTCTTCAGGATAATTGATGTCTATTTTTATTAATTTGGTTTGGTCTATATGATTCTTGGATAATTGGTGTACATTAAATTCGTATGTGCATATTTGGTCTATGTGATTCTTGGAAAATTGGTGTGCATTATATATTTGGTCTATGTGATTGTTGGATAATTGGTGTGCATTATATATTGATTTGGTTTATGCATATTTTTGTGAACAGGGAAAGTGCTACAATTTTTTTTTAAAAAATCTCAGTTGGCGACGGACTAGTGACCGGTTAGTGACGAATTTTTCTAGTTTCTGACTACTTTTCGACAGAATTTCCGTCGCTAACTGGAGATTTGAAACTGTTTCCAAGTAGCGACGGGTGGTCGATGGAATATCCGTCGGCAACGTTCTGGTGGTATATAGTTCGATGGAATAGAGACGGAAAATTCGTCGACAAGGTTCTCGAAAAGCTTGACATTTCCAGAACATTGGCGACGGATAATCAGCCACAATCAGTCGCTGTCTCGACGGTGTCGCGACGAAAAATCCGTCGCCAAGGTTCTGGAAATGTCAAACATTTCCAGAACATGGTCGACGGATAATCCGTTAGTATTCCGTCGCTAATCCGTCCTTTGTTAGCGACGGTGATCGACGGAATAGCGACGAAACGATACCCTCTGATACACTGTTACGACGGTTTACCGACGGACTATCCGTCGCTAGCGTCTACACAGTTAAGTATTTAATACTTGAAATGAACTAAAGCCCGTCGGAAAGTCGTCGCTAATGTATCGTATTGTGAAGACGAAAAGCCGTCGCTATTCCGTCGCTCTTCGACTACTTAGTGACGGATCATTATTAGCGATGAACTGATTGCCGACGGATTATTTTGGCCAAGATTCGTTAGTGATCGGTCGCTAATACTGATTGCTGACGGATGGGCAACGGATGTGGCCGTCGCTAAATGGACATATTTTGGTAGTGTTATTTGATGCACTTATAAGATCTTAAAGGGAACCCAAAAAGTAAATTGAGCAAACTGATAGAACTGAAATCTTCAATCCTTGTATACACTTTATGGAGAGTAAAATATTTGCATAGTAAGTTATACATATGCCAATACCAAAACATAATTCTTGAACCAACATGAGATAATCAAGATTGGGACCAACAAGAATAATATAAAAACATTAAACAATTATCAAAGATAATTGAACAAAAAAGACTAACAATCAAGGGTGTAAAAGCAAAGTAAGTTGTAAAAACAAGTAAATAAAAAAACTTATTTATCGATGATTACGCTTTAAAAGTTCTAATATTTGTTAGATATTTTTAATAATTCATTAATTGAATATATGACACACCCTAAGCTAAAGCAGCATTTTAAATAGTAAACTAGAGGTGGAGGAGAGCTATTTTTACAAGAAATAATATTATAACAAGCAAGAAGCGGGGGAACGGATTGATGCAAGAAGTATATATATATTAGGTCTGTCTTTCGAAGCCATGGAAGGGATGGTTCAACATGTGATTGATCCATTTAACCATGAACTGCTACCAAGTGAGGTATTGACCTAATAAGACCAACTTTTCGAATAATATTATCCTAGAAATATTTTAAATATATATTTACAACGTTGTCTATATATTGTAAAAAACACATATTTTACAACATTTTATAAAATTTGTTAAATATAACCCTTTTATAATGTTTCATAAACATTGCAAAATGATATTACATATACAACGTTTACATAACGTGGTAAAATAAAATTAATTTAAATTAATTTTACAACATCAAACAAATATTGTGCAATATAAACAATGTACAACTATTGTTAAACGTTGTTGAACATGGCATTTTTACAATATTTTAAGTACATTGTTAAAATTAGTAACTTTGGCAACAATAAATAACCGTTGTCAAAATTAATAAATGTTACAATGTTAATAAAACGTCGTTAAAAATAATAATACTTTTGTGAATGACCATTGTAGAAGCCTTAATGTTTGAATATAAAACGTTGTTTGCACATGTATTTTATAACATTTTTACAATAAAGGTTGTAGAAGACCCCCATTTTTTACAACATTTTTAGGAAGTGTTGTAGATGGAACGTTGTAAAAGACGATTTTTTTTGTAGTGTCGTATGCTCATCATTGGATTTTGGAGCCATGGAGGAACTTGGACCCTTTCGAGTAAATAGCGATGGAAAAAATATATATGCATGGAAACAAGGAATTTTCTTAAACTTTATACATTTATATAATGGCTTATGATTAATCTATGCAAATTTATTTCTCAACATGTATTTCCATAAAATGTACTTCCTAGAATCACCCTCGGGGTTAGATATCCATATTCAAACACAACTTCTGATTATGAGAAGAGTGGTGATAAGATAACTGCAGAAGATTCTGGTACTTTTTATAAATTGGTTAGAAAGATTCCTACAGTACAAGAGTTGTGACTTCTTTATTACTGGAGAAAGCTATGCAGCCCACACTAACTTGCCTACACCATCCTACAAAAAAATAAGATCAACAAAAACACAGTTATTAATCCTTGAGGCATTGTAATAACTTATTGGATTTGATTTTTAGAGGAAAACATAAGAATACGAATCAGAAGATTTTCTTCTTCTTTTTACCTTTGATTTTTTTTCTTTGACCTTCAGATCGGGAATGCCTAGATGAGAATGTATGATTTTTTGTGAATCATGCGCTCATATCTGAAGAGACATATTTTGTGATTCAATCTAAGTGCAACTTCTCGAGTAATGAGGTATCGAATGAATGTCGTGCTGCTCAAACCAAGGTCTATAGCGAATATGGTGACATTGATACGCACAATATTTATGCTCTGACGTGTCATAGTTCAAGTAACTGAAGGCAATCTAAGCATGTAACAGTAAGCAAATTTGGTGGTTTGCTATATATATTTTAGGTTACTTTATTAAACAATATATTTTTATTTATGTTTGAATTTTCTTCTAATCAAATAGACTTTGATCCTTGTTCTGTTGACTATGTTCATACCTATCTGAACAGACATGATGTTTAGAATGCATTTCATGCAAATGTTATCGGATTGCATTATGAATGGAAAAGCTGCAGGTAGTTCGACAGTTGTTACTTCACTATGTTAATTATTCTAATTTTTCATCTATGGTTTGTTTTGAACTATAATCAGAAATATCATTACTCTTGGAATGATGTTCCTGATATGGTGTTGCCTACTATTAGCAACTCATTTCTAGTGGCATATGTTTTTGGTTGTATAGGTAATTTTCTTATAAGAAGACAATTGTGTTCATAGTTTGCTATTCCTAGTTATATTATGCTCATATTGAGATTCCAAATCTCTCTTAGTGGTGATGTGGACGGGGTAGTTCCAATGACTTATATAAGACACTTAATAAAATTGCTCGGATTAACAGCCAAGAACTCATGGCAGCCATGGTACCTCAATAAAGTGGTAGCTGCTTATCCCCATGCTAACTATATGTTTATTATATCTTTTTATATTGATCATGATTTGTAAAATTATATGTTACCAAGTCGGAGGTTACGTTCGGAGGTTACGTTGAGGCATACGATGGATTGACATTAGCGACCATTAGGGGAGCTGGCTATGATGCTCCGAGTTATCAGCCTAGAAGAGCATTACTTTTGATCTCTTCCTTTCTTGAAGGAGAACTTCAGCTTTTTCGTAAAACACAAAATATCGTAATTTCATTACTAGTTGTAAATTGCACAAGTAATTATTCTTTAATTAAAAATACATGACTTGTCTTCTTTATTTCTCTCTATGTCCTCCTCCTCCTCTACTTATGTTCTCTCATCTCCGTTTCGTGTGCACTATGTGTTAGATATTAGATTTTCCTGACATATGTGTACTCACATATTTAGTTTAAGCTCAACCAGATGACGTGTGACACAAATTTCCACCAAGGGATGTGCCTTTAAGGTTCTCGATAATAATTTGGTAATGCAGTTTCAGATGGAAGATACTATGAAGCTGGAATTAATTTGATCCACCACAAAATTAAAACATCGGCACCGATGGGTTGTTTTATCGGAGCTCCAGTGATCTATTCCTGAATTGAACGACACTCTTTATAATCTTCTCTCACATAATGGTTCCCGTAGTAGACATTATCTTTTGTCCATCTACAAATGCCTCGTAGGAATGTCACACAACCACAACAATGTCCACAATTGATAGATCAGGGTTAATATTGCTGGTACCAAAGTTCCTCATCCTCCATAATTCCAGGTTTTGCATGAAAGCATAATTGCATCCAACCTGATCATGTTTAACCATAGTTTGCAAAACACAAACTTGGTAAACCATGAAAACACTATTCTTTGTCTTTACTAATAATTGATCTCGAAGAAGAAGAAGAAGAAGAAGAAGAAGAAGAAGAAGAAAGATTATTGCCGAATGGAATTGCCATGATCCGTTCCCAGATTTTTGGATACGAGTCGGACACACCCAGCCTATGTTGTTGTAAACAGCGGTAGTAACTTTCATGTACCTCATAAATCATAAAACGATAATGATATCAATCCTTATCTCAATCACAAAACTAGAAAACGGAAATAACCAAGCACACACTCACAAGATCACCAGTCTACTATCAGATTTTTAGTACATCGTATATATCCAATTTTTGGAGACAAATCTGGGAATCATCGTCCTCATCGATATACATTTATAATATCTAAATCATTCATAACATTTGATACTTTAAAATCTATTCTAATATGCTAGAGTCTTTCCGAAGTTTCTCGTTCCACGTGCTATTTCCAAACCTAATATGTCAACTGTCCTGTCAGGACGGAAGCAAAGTATATCCAAACAACATATTGTACTATACAAAATATAGAATAATAATAAAAACCAAACAATAGGACAAAGAATGTTGTCATAACCAAAAAACTTATAATACGAAAAACTATATTAATAATAATGAACAAGATAACCACGACTAGTCACAAGAATAGAAAATGATCAAGAAATACATGACTAGGAATCTACGTGATTTGAAATAACATTTTCAATATGTGGACGGCGAGGCTTTTTCTTAGATTGAAACAGCCCAATATACGTGCATTGTATACCGAACTATTAGCCAGAAACAGAGTGTTACCCACATATCTACTTGCGTTTGGCTTTCACCGGGATTCAGAAAATAATATCAGGCAATAGTTAGATCTGATGTGTATGGTACAATAACAATAACAATGAACCTGAATCACATCATGTCAATATCGTGTCATAATATGAGACATGACTAGTCAGAGAATAAAACATGGCAATTATAATGTATGGAGAAATATCTTGTAAGGAGTAGTTGCCTCGGTCCAATGTTCGTTGTAGTTGCGCTCTTAGTCCAACCCTATTTCATAAGACCGAAATTAATTATTAGGTTCAACACCTTAAATACATCAAAGTCGTATTCTAGTTCTAGAACCAATGCGATTCCTTGTCTTTTAAATATCCTAGAATCCCTAAAATTCCAACTAATTCCTATTCCAAATCAATGAGCCAAATCAATGTCTTCCAAAACAATGAACCAGCCCAAAAACCAACATATTTCATTCTTAGACCTAATATCTTAGGCTAAAACTATACCTGGCCCAAATATCCCTTCTTTTATTCTCTTTCTTTCCTTTTTCTTTTTCTTCTTTCCTTTCTTTTCTTGGGCTCAACCCAAACCAACCATTCTTTTATTTTTTGTGGGCTCTCTAGCTCGGACCTATAGACCCGCCCACTACTTATATTTCTCTTTCATTTCTTTTTTTTCTTACTAGGCCCAACGCCTAACAACTAAGCCCACCTATTAATCTATTTTCTTCCTTGGGGAAAGAATATCCCTCAAAAAAAAGAAGTCGGGATTCGGCCGAGGCGTGGGGTTCCACGATGGACATAAGGATATTTGATGCTCGGGGAGAGCGACCGGTGGTGTTAATTTGGTGAGGATACGGCTGCAGAGATCAGATACGATGGCTACAGCATCTAGAGGCTGATGAGGGGAAGTAAGTTACAGTGGTGACTCCACGTGGACGTAGCTGGACATGGCGGAGGTGGTGATGTGGATGACCGGGGAGAGGTACATGCCCGTCAACATGGGCGGTGGTACAAGAATAGTCCGGAGAAGAGCATGGTTGGGCACAGCGGTGTCAAGGTGGGTTTTGGTGAAGACACGGCTAGATGTCAGACACGAAATTAGATGTCGGTTGTAACATATTGTAACTCCTCTTTCCGAATTTTCAAAATTATTTTTTGACTTTAAAGGTGATGTTCATTGAGATTTTCAAAAACATATTTTGTTGTTTGTCGGCTTTTCAAAATCATGGTTTAAAAGTACTAATTTATTTCAATAATTTTTGTATTTTAGTCTTGAAATTATAAAAGATGTTTTGATCATTATTTTTGACTTCCAAATGATTTAAAATCGAAAATGGATTTTTGAAAGGTAAATATTTTATAGACAAAAGGATTTGCCAATTTATTTTCAAATATTATGTTGAAAGTAATTTCCAAAATTTAGTTTATTTTGCTTCGTGTGATTTAAAATGAATTTTTCCTTAAAACTTAGTGTGAGATAATTGCCATTATTTTGTGCTTCCAAAACTTGTTAAATTGATGACCTAGCTTATTATTTAATTATATATTTGAATTTCTATGTTAAAATTATTTGCTTAAATTATTATGATAAAAACTAAATAGTATTCTTAAATTATTATGATGCTCGCCTAATTAATGGAGATATATGTGATTTAAGATTTCGTGATATTATGGAATATTCATTTACATAAATATTGATTTTAATTAAGCAATGGATTATGATTGTGATAGTGTTGTTTAAAGATTCATTTGTTTTAAATAATAAAGGGAGACTTTATCTACCAGGAGCTTTACACCTTATCTAATAGGAATGCATATTTTAAAAAAAGTTTGCTAATACCAATTATATTGATGGATTTACCTTGGTAATACTATATTTGGATTTGGTTAATAAAAGTATATTACCAGTTATTGGATGGGATATTGTTACGTTTGAATTTCAGATGGTAACTTTTTTGTCAAATTAAGATTTACATTTATAAAGAATATACTTGAATTTATTTTGATAGTACTTGAAAGCGATTTGAATTTAAATAATTTATACTATCTGATGCCATCGAGAAATTGGTTAATTTGAATTATATGATTTAAATTTCGGGATAGCATAAATATTATTTCAAAATTTAATATGATAATTAGTTATTTGATATGTCATTCTGATAAACACTAAAGTATTATTTTAAAGTTGATCGTTTATTTGATTTAAATTTGAATTTGTTGATTTAAATTGCGTGATAATTTCAAATGTTGATTAAAATTTATATAATTTTTAATTATTGGTTTTTAATTAAATTAAATTAGTGTTTAAATATTTCATTTGATTTAATTTAGAGGAAGGATTTATCTATCAAAATCCTAAAACTTATCTAACTAGAATTTTTTCTCATATTTAAAAGGAGGCACTTTCCCTATTTTTTCCACAACACCAAAAATATGCTTAGCCATCATGTTTCCATCCAACCCAGCAAACAAGGACTACCCCTTTCGCCATGGACACCCACGCCACCCCTGCCAACTGCGCCAAAAATTCTACGCCCATCTCCTCCTCCCCGACCGATCGAACCACCCCAGTAGCCACAACCGCAACCAGATCTTCCTCACCGCCACCATCATCATAGCCAAGCACATAAAGCCTGTGACCTTGTCCGGACCCATGTGTCCATGTCCGAATCAATCTTATTCCACAATTTTACAAACTACAAACAATGTCCATCAAATTTGTGTCCGCGTGTCTGTGTCATAGCCGCAGCCGACCGGATCTCTCCTGCCTCTGCCTCTGCCCTGCCGCATCTCCAGCACCCACCAATACACCTGCCATCCAAACATCAGCCACCACCACGGCCATTTCCCCACTCCGCCAGTAATCCGCTCGACTTCCCCAGGTTCTCCTCCAACCACCCATCCGACGCCGCACCACCATCAAACACCCCATCCTCGACACAACCCAAATCCAGAGAAGAAGAGAAAAAACCAAAACCCTAACTCTACCTGCACTGTCGGCGCCGTAGTCGAGTCAGCCGAACCTGACCAACGCCGCATCCTCCTCATCCCCGCGGTCGTCCCGACCGGACCACCACCGAGCTCTGCCCTACTCTCGCGGCCAGATCTGACACGTCCTGCCGCGTCGACTCCCTTGGCCGCCCACTTCTCCATCGTGTGCGCCGCCCCTCTTCCGCGGGGAGTACACCAGGCGGCCGACCCCCTCCGATTTCCCTTCGACCCGCCGGCGAGGAAGCTAGCCGCCGCGCTAGCCCAGCTCGAGCGCCGTCGAGCCGGTCCCCACCATCCCGCGTCCGCAGGGACCGCCTGCGCTCCGATCTCTTCCGCCGCTTTCGAAAATCCTCCATCAGAGTTCCCCGCGCCGCCAGCTTCCGCCTGGAGTAGTCGGTGAGTTCCCGACCCTTCTCCCCCTCTGCTTTCTTCTCCTTCTCTCTCTCACTTTCCTTCCTCTTTTATTTTACTTTGTTTAGTTTAGTTTACTTTTTAATTTGTTTTAGTTTAGGTTTACTTTTTACTTTGTTTTAGTTTAGTTTGCTTTAATTAGTTGTATGTAAGGCCAGTGGCTGACTGTAACCCAAGGCCTTAGTAATATTAAGATTGGGCTCCAAGCCTATTATAATATGTCCTTGTTTTTATTATGGGTTAAGTATTACATTCTAACTTCCTAGGTAAAAATCAGTACATTTATTGTATATATACAATATAATATTATTGTTACTATTATTACCACTGTTATTAGTATTAATGTTATTATTATTATTTTAAAAGTTATGAATTCATATTTTCTAAAATTGTATTTTGATTATAGACTTTATGTAATTATTAAAGTATTTTGGCAAGTATTTCATAAGTAAAATATAGAATTCCTAATGATATTCCAAAAGTTCAAGTATTTATGATTTTAATTACTAAATAGTATTTGTCCAAGAATATTTTGACGACTAGATTATCGTTTTTCAAATAGTATAAATATTTCCTAAATAGATTATAGACATTTTCTATATATATAATTTTGGGGTTCTTTTTTAAAAACAAAGTTCCTTCAAAAACCAACCTTAAATCATAACTAGTCATACGTTCCCATTTCTTGTGATTCTAACTTCTTCATATCGACCCTAGGCTAACCAGGCTATCCTGGAAACAACAGAATTATTGGTTTCACCAGCTAAGGACCTCAGGCAAGTACACTTTCTGATTGCTTTTCGATTCATAGTAGTCTTTACATTTCATGTTTATACATATATCTTGATGTTTGTTGACACGCTCGTCACACGGAGTAGTCGGGAGGGAAAATATCTTAGTAGACATGTGGAATACCCAGAACTATCCCCATAATGTCTATTCGTGAACAATAGCATCTGCACACGACACGTGCAGGTGCCGGATTTACCCCCTAGTCGTTCACATGTCGAAATAGATATTTTACACCACATAGGTAGTTGTATTTTATTTATTTTCCTTTTCTTCTCCACCGTGCCATGTCATCAATAACTTCTAGTTTTCACCTCTCATATGTTATTTTCATGTTTTGTTAATTCAATTGTGTTCTCGCATTATCGTCGGTTTGTGTGCTTGTTCCATTTCTGACTGGAAACCAACATTTTTTAGGTTTAGCCGCGATCACTCTTAGCTCTGGAAAGGCATGAGTATACTGAGGTCAACCTAGATAGTGGAACTAGCTGACTTTACTTTTGTGAGACATTGTATTTTCTTTCAAATATAAATGTTGTAACCTTGTAATAACTGTAGATTTGATTTAATAATGTGAATGAGCAATAAGTGTAATCTTTGTGATTTTGAGCATCTTGGCCGTGACAGCGTTCTACCGCCGACTCTGCGGCGTAGGCTGGCTTGGACACGTCTCGTATCCGAAAAAGTGGGTGTGGATCGTGACAAGTTTTTGTGGTGGCCCATGCAGGTCAGTTTTCACAAAAGGTTGCGAACTCGTGGTGGTACCACATTGGTCGTACTGCTGCGAGCCTGCGACTAGGAAATGCTCATTCACAACTAGGAGTAAATCAATTTTTAATAGAATGGTTAGGACTAGGAGTCCCTAATTTAAATTGACCTTTGGATAGTTAAGGTTGCTACATAGGTCTCACTAGATGACTTTCATAGAAGGATGCACTACCGTATTTCGATTCGACGATATTTCTACGGAGGGGTGGATTCGTAACATCTTCCCGAAATTTGAAAAATAGTATTTATTCCTTTTAAGATGTGATTTTTTTGAATTTTTATAAATATTTAATTAATTATTATTATAGAATGTCTTAGTCTTGGTTAAAGTTTGGAGCACCAAATGACTAGAAGTGATGGCACGGATAGTGCAATGGCATGCTTTGACTAGCGTATTAGCTATAGTAGAGAAGGCCGAGTCATTGATGTATTCTAACTAGAAAAATCAAGCCAAGTTGTGACATGGCCCTAGAAATAATTTAATTACTTATTATTTAAATTATTGGCTTTTATAAGACCTGGTTGCTCCAAACTAGCCCGAACTCAACACAAGTCCTGGTGGTCATGTAGTGCGACCAACGTCGTCCTTGTAGAATATATAGATGTGTATATATATATTGGTGGTCCATTTTAGCCTCGTAAATAAATTATATAAATTGTACATTTGACATAATACATGAATTATTGTTATTAAATCTATATTTTACTCAGAAATAGATAATCTTCTCTTAGATTGATCTTTGGAATTTTTGAGATTTATTTAGTCTATACATATACACTTGTAGAGGAATATATTCATAATAAGTAGACATAGTGCTCTATACATATTTTTTTCGATCTTGAATATTAGAGAAATATAAATTTAGGTTTATATTTTTCGGTCATTTCTCCCTGATCAAAATCATTTATACAACTTTATTTTATGTCTTTTCTAAACACCGCCATATCATAAGTTCGTATCACTTATATTCTTTTCCTTGGACCTAAGGAATTATTTTTAAAATAACTTCTCCCTCATTTGTCTAATAAGCTCGAGTTAAGTTTTTAGCTTCAAAAGTTTTTTTTCTCAATAGTTGAGTATTGAATACCCGTGAAATAAGGATTAAAAGATTTTTACTTATTTCGACTTCGATCATTATCCTTCCTAATCAATTGCTTCTTTTCAAGATGTTGAATAACAGATACTTGTACTTTTTTTATCTTTATCGATTTGTATGATATTTAAAAAAAACTCCTTTGATATTCTTGGAATATATAGTTGGAATAATTTTGATGACTTATGATGGCAGACAGCCGTGCACTGTCGCCACTTATTTGACTTACGGAGACTGTGGGTTCACTGCAGCTAGCAGCGCACTGGCGAGGCATGATCCCTAAGTTGAAGTAATCTCGAGTAAGTATAAGTTATCAAATGTTGTCAAAGCTATATCTTGGTCGTCCGATCTTCGTCTTTAAGTTGTTATGTCCAGATTGGATATAGTTAATAGGGTATTCGTTACCGTATCCTTGCTTGAGTCGTGGAATCAATAGTTTATTGCAGCTAGCTGTACACTGGCGAGACATAAATTCTCGGTAAAATGACTTCGATCATGTTTACGAGTTTCGAATACCATAGAGACTACGTTTGATTGGCATATAACTATTAAGTTTTCAAATTGATTTGTGCTTATTCCTAGTCACAAATCTTCTCGATAAACCGGTAATTCTCCATTCCTTCCTTACCCTTCTATTTTTAGGTGGTCACTTTTAATATAATTTCGACTGAATTCCTAAACTTATCTAGATTTTGAATCCAAACTCGTATCTAAATAATTGTGGATAAATATTTTAGGCATATCGAAACGATTTGGATTTGATCATGCTTGAGCAATTTCGATCACGATGACTCCTTTTATTATATTTCGATTGAGTCAATTCGTATTTTTTCCTAGGTTTGATTCTATAACCATGCCTAAACAGTTTTGCTTAACTAATTGATCGTTCCTAAACAAATTTTCTCACGACTAAATTCTCTAGACTATAATCATAATCGTGCATATATTTTCAAATCAATTATTAAAATTTGCATTCCATTCTGATCATGACTATTATGATCATGATCATGCTCGTGCCAACTTTTAATTTTAATCATGCTTGGATGACTTGCATGATTAGCCTTGATTGTGACTGCATCTTAACTGTGTCTAAGAAATTTCAACCATGTTTAGACTTTATCTAAATTTTGATTATTTACTATGTCTAACATGATTCCAATAGCAGTTAATCGTGCCTAACAACTTTTCTTGTTTGATTAACCAGATTTCGATTATATCCTTGACCATGACTATACTTTAACCGTGCCACGTGGTGTCTTTTCTTAAAAGTTCGATTCCATTCACGATCTAACTCCAATTTGATCATTGATCATATTACTTCTAGATTATATTTTTAAATTGTGCCTAACTACATCCTTTGAAACTTCGATGGCCAATTTTTCTAAGTTGGGTTGAGTCTCTGATTGATGAAGTGTTCTTGAGGTTCTTTTTTAAAAGCTTTTATCGAATTTCTGAAAACAATTAGAGCATATTTCAAGACCGTAGCCACAGGTTCTAATACTGAACCATACCTATTTACCCTTCCATTACCACCCTAGCTTGTCAATGCTTTCATTATAGAAAATTGTATTTTATTATGAGCATTTTCTTCTTTCTTTCCTCCTATTCATCTATATTTTTTCAATATTTTTGTTATCATAATCTTGCCATATATTTATTTTTATTTTTCTCTTTTTGCTGATCAATCAAGTCCATCTATCTTGGTAAGCCTTAAATTCGAGGAAGAATTTATTTCTAAGGTGGGTAGATTTGTAACTCCTCTTTCCGAATTTTCAAAATTATTTTTGACTTTAAAGGTGCTGTTCGTTGAGATTTTCAAAAAGATATTTTGTTGTTTGTCGACTTTTCAAAATCATGGTTTAAAAGTACTAATTTCTTTCAGTAATTTTTGTATTTTAGTCTTGAAATTATAAAAGATGTTTTGATCATTATTTTTGACTTCCAAATGATTTAAAATCGAAAATGGATTTTTGAAAGGTAAATATTTTATAGACAAAAGGATTTGTCAATTTATTTT
The DNA here is from genome assembly GCA_029216955.1 of Iris pallida. Lineage (NCBI taxonomy): Eukaryota > Viridiplantae > Streptophyta > Magnoliopsida > Asparagales > Iridaceae > Iris > Iris pallida. The sequence continues at coordinate 640,858 of JANAVB010025200.1, read as the reverse complement.
CAAATATTATGTTGAAAGTAATTTCCTAAATTTAGTTTATTTGGCTTCGTGTGATTTAAAATGAATTTTTCCTTAAAACTTAGTATGAGATAATTGCCATTATTTTGTGCTTCCAAAACTAGTTAAATTGATGACCTAGCTCATTATTTAATTATATATTTGAATTTCTATGTCAAAATTATTTGCTTAAATTATTCTGATAAAAACTAAATAGTATTCTTAAATTATTATGATGCTCGCCTAATTAATGGAGATATATGTGATTTAAGATTTCGTGATATTATGGAATATTCATTTACATAAATATCGATTTTAATTAATTAATGGATTATGATTGTGATAGTGTTGTTTAATGATTCATTTGTTTTAAATAATAAAGGGAGACTTTATCTACCAGGAGCCTTACGCCTTATCTAATAGGAATGCATATTTTAAAAAGAGTTTGCTAATACCAATTATATTGATGGATTTACCTTGATAATACTATATTTGGATTTGGTTAATAAAAGTATATTACCAGTTATTGGATGGGATATTGTTACGTTTGAATTTCAGATGGTAACTTTTTTGTCAAATTAAGATTTAGATTTATAGAGAATATACTTGAATTTATTTTGATAGTACTTGAAAGCGATTTGAATTTAAATAATTTATACTATCTGATGCCATCGAGAAATTGGTTAATTTGAATTATATGATTTAAATTTCGGGATAGCATAAGTATTATTTCAAAATTTAATATGATAATCAGTTATTTGATATGTCATTCTGATAAACGCTAAAGTATTATTTTAAAGTTGATCGTTTATTTGATTTAAATTTGAATTTGTATGATTTAAATTGCGTGATAATTTCTAATGTTGATTAAAATTTATATATTTTTTAATTATTGGTTTTTAATTAAATTAAAATAGTGTTTAAATATTTCATTTGATTTAATTTAGAGGAAGGGGTTATCTATCAAAATCTTAAAACTTATCTAACTAGAATTTTGTCTCCTGTTTAAAATGAGGCTCTTTCCCTATTTTTCCCACAACACCAAAAATATGCTTAGCCACCATGTTTTCATCCAACCCAGCAAACAAGGACTACCCCTCGCGCCATGGAAACCCAAGCCACCCCTGCCAACTGCGCCGAAAATTCTCCGTCCATCTCCTCCTCCCCGACCGATCGAACCACCCTAGTAGCCACAACCACAACCAGATCTTCCTCACCGCCACCATCATCATAGCCAAGCACATAAAGCCTGTGACCGTGTCCGGACCCGTGTGTCCGTATCGGAATTAATCTTATTCCACAATTTTACAAACTACAAACAATGTCCATCAAATTTGTGTCCGTGTGTCTGTGTCATAGCCGCAGCCGACCGGATCTCTGCTGCCTCTGCCCTACCGCGTCCCCAGCACCCACCAATACACCTGCCATCCAAACATCAGCCGCCACCACGGCCATTTCCCCACTCCGCCTGTAATCCGCTCGACTTCCCCAGGTTCTCCTCCAACCACCCATCCGACGCCGCACCACCATCAAACACCCCATCATCGACACAACCCAAATCCATAGAAGAAGAGAAAAACCAAAACCCAAACTCTACCTGCACTGTCGGCGCCGTAGTCGAGTCAGCCGAACCTGACCCACGCCGCATCCTCCTCATCCCCGCGGTCGCCCCGACCGGACCACCACCCGAGCTCCGCCCTACCCTCGCGGTCAGATCTGACGCGTCCCGCCGCGTCGACTCCCTTGGCCGCCCCTTTCTCCACCGCGCGCGCTGCCCCTCTTCCGCGGGGAGTACACCAGGCGGCCGACCCCCTCCGATTTCCCCTCGACCCGCCGACGAGGAAGCCAGCCGCCGCGCTAGCCCAGCTCGAGCGCCGTCGAGCCGGTCCCCAGCATCCTGTGTCCGCAGGGACCGCCTGCGCTCCGATCTCTTCCGCCGCTGTCAAATATCCTCCACCAAAGTTCCCCGCACCGCCAGCGTCCGCCTGGAGTAGTCGGTGAGTTCCCGACCCTTCTCCCCCTCTGCTTTCTTCTCCTTCTCTCTCTCACTTTCCTTCCTCTTTTATTTTACTTTGTTTATTTTAGTTTACTTTTTTACTTTGTTTTAGTTTTGGTTTACTTTTTACTTTGTTTTAGTTTAGTTTATTTTAATTAGTTGTATGTAAGGCCAGTGGCTGACTGTAACCCAAGGTCTTAGAATATTAAGATTGGGCTCCAAGCCCATTATAATATGTCCTTGTTTTTATTATGGGTTAAGTATTACATTCTGACTTCCTAGGTAAAAATCAGTACATTTATTGTATATATACAATATAATATTATTGTTACTATTATTACCACTGTTATTAGTATTAATGTTATTATTATTATTTTAAAAATTATGTATTCATATTTTATAAAATTGCATTTTGATTCTAGACTTTATGTAATTATTAAAGTATTTTGGCAAGTATTTCAAAAGTAAAATATAGAATTCCAAAATGATATTCCAAAAGTTCAAGTATTTATGATTTTAATTACTAAATAGTATTTATCCAAGAATATTTTGACTACTAGATTATCGTTTTTCAAATAGTATAAATATTTTCTAAATAGAATATAGACATTTTCTATATATATAATTTTGGGGTTCTTTTTTAAAAACAAAGTTCCTTCAAAAACCAACCTTAAATCATGACTAGTCATACGTTCCCATTTCTTGTGATTCTAACTTCTTCATATCGACCATAGGCTAACCAGGCTATCCTGGAAACAACAGAATTACTGGTTTCACCAGCTAAGGACCTCAGGCAAGTACACTTTCTGATTGCTTTTCGATTCATAGTAGTCTTTATATTTCATGTTTATACATATATCTTAAGTTGCTGCTTGTTGACACGCTCGTCACACGGAGTAGTCGGGAGGGAAAATATCTTAGTAGACATGTGGACTACCCAGAACTATCTCCATGATGTCTATTTGTGAACAATAGCATCTGCACACGACACGTGCAGGTGCCGAATTTATCCCCTAGCCGTTCACATGTCGAAATGGATATTTCACACCACATAGGTAGTTGTATTTTATTTATTTTTCTTTTCTTCTCCACCGTGCCATGTCATCAGTAACTTCTAGTTTTTACCTCTCATATGTTATTTTCATGTTTTGTTAATTCTATTGTGTTCTCGCATTATCGTCGGTTTGTGTGCTTGTTCCATTCCTGACTAGAAACCAACATTTTTCAGGTTTAGCCGCGATCACTCTTAGCACTGGGAAGGCATGGGTATACTGAGGTCAACCTAGATAGTGGAACTAGCTGACTTTACTTTTGTAAGACATTGTATTTTCTTTCAAATATAAATATTGTAACCTTGTAATAACTGTAGATTTGATTTAATAATGTGAATGAGCAATAAATGTAATTTTTGTGATTTTGAACATCTTGGCCGTGACAGCGTTCTACCGCCGACTATACTGTCACGACCCGCACCCATTTTTTTTTTAACGAATGTGAGACGTGTCCAAGCCAGCCTACGCCGCAGCGTCGGCGGTAGAATGCTGTCACGGCCATGAAGATCAAATCACAAATAATGCTCATTCACATAATTAATTTAACTTACAATATTCACAAGTTTTACATTTGCTGAAAAATATAAACTTGTATAAATATTTGAATGGCTACAACTCCACTATCTAGCTAATCTCTAGGCTTTCCGTGCAAGTATACCTGTCACTCCCCAAGCTAAATGAATCTACGGCTAACCTGAAAAATGTTGGTTTCCAGTCAGGAATGGAACGAGCACAATTCACTGAATGCAATTTCAAATAAAGAAAATGACTATACAACAGAGGTTAGACATCAATTACATATTTTTGAAAATAAATAGGAAATACAGAAAACCAGTAGCAAATAAATAGACACAAAATACTTTTCCCAACTGTTAAAAGTACCATTGATATGTGATCGGTCTGGGGCACTACACCGTACGGTCTACGATGTCGACTTGCATGAAAAATAAGCACTGTCTACGATGTCTACTTCCAGAAAAATAAGCACTGTCTACGATGTCTACTTGCATAAAATAAGCACGGTCTACAAGGTCTACTGTATGAAAATAAACACGGTCTATAAGGTCTACTGCATGAAAATAAACACGGTCTACAAGGTCTACTGCATGAAAATAAACACGGTCTACAAGGTCTACTGCATGAAAATAAACACGGTCTACGGTCGGATCACACATCCTTGGTACTTCTCATTCTCGACTCAACAATTTATAATAGAGTATAAAAATCACATAACGAATGACTAATCAATGAAATATAGTAAAAATCAATATCAAAATGCAGACAATAAACTGTACTCGCCTGTGGTCCTGTGCTGGTGAAACCGATAATCTGAACCACTCAGAATGCCACAATAGTCAAAACCCATACAACAGTCTTCGGATGCTGAAATAAACATTACCAATGTTCTTAGAATAGTCAAAATAGCTAGAATTGCCTGTCGTTAAGTCCAATTCTGGACACAGGGGCAAAACGGTAATTTTGGGCCAAAACGGTGTCCGCCGTTGGACCTGCTTTGCACCGAAAAGCGTACCAAAGTCAACGGTTTCTAAAGTTATCAAACTACATGTCTACGGATCTAGTTTTTCGATACGAACCCAACCGTATGTCCTAAGTTGGATTCCGGCAGGCCGTGCACAAAATCGCCCGTTGAGTTGGACCGTGGGGCCCGCAAAACGGCGGTCTAATCAACGGTCTCAGAATCGGACCAAACTTGGCATACAGGACTAGGAAAATGATACGGTCCTGTTGGCACAAGTTTCGCCTCGATCTGACGAGCGTGCACAAAGTAATTGAAAAACTTGCACAGAGGCCGATATAGGAAATTTTGACGGATACGCATCAAATTCGTCGCGCACACACGACCAATTTGAATTCCGTCAAAGCCCACACGACCACGAAGCCGTTACGCAGCTTTCGATACTTTCGGTTCGCGACCACGTCGCCCGGATTGGCGGGACGCACGTCGTGGGGATGAGTTTTCTAGTTTTTGAAAACTGTTTTATCGGGTTTTTCTTGATTTTCAAGTCGATTTATCTTAGCATCTACTGATTATAAAAATAATCTAAAAACAGGGTTTTAATGCTGGTTAGGTTATCTAGAAATCTGTTCAAGCGGTTTTCCAAAGTTCGCGATGTTCTGGTCGCAAATCGACCGTAAACATTGGACGTTGGGCAGTTTCTATATCTAGGGAATTGAGATTTTTCCCAGTTTTGGGAATCGATTTGCGCCGCGTATGGAGCGAATTAATCCAAACTATTTGAAGGGAACTATTAAGGATAAGGTTGTCGACAAACCTGCAAAGACGGTTCGACCATAGGTCGACCGAGCGCGACGAGAAGTTACCGCGAAGTTGGTCTCCTCGTACTACTGCTGCTGCCGTTGTTCTGATGTCCGCGCACGCACTGTTCTGTAGCCTTGCGCGGTCTTGCCCGGCGACCGCCGGCCGTCGGTGGCACAGCGGCGCCGCGCGCGCGCGTCTAAGGTGGCACGGCGTTGCGTTTAGGTGATGGATTAGGGTTTCGATGTTTGGTCGATAACTCTTCTCCTTTTCTCGTGTGTATGTAAAGAGAGCGGAAAAAGGGCTCTGTACTGCTCGATGAGGGGTTCGAGCCTATGGCCTGGCTTGGTTGGCCAAGTTGCAGCTACTCTCAGTTTGGGATGTGGGTTTGTTTGCTTATTTGGGCTTTGGCCCGATCAAGTTGTTGTGGTTTTGGGGATCCACTGTTCCCGCAAGGGAACAGTGTTTGCTTTCCTTTTTTTTTTATTACACTATACATATATATATATATATATATATATATATATATATATATATATATATATATATATATATATATATATATATATATATATATATATATATATCAGTGTTTGCTTTCCTTTTTTTTATTACACTATACATATATATATATATATATATATATATATATATATATATATATATATATATATATATATATATATATATATATATATATATATATATATATATACTTCTTCAACATATATTTTTGTATATATATATATATATAAAAATATAATGATATATAATATATATATTATAATATCTATTGGACAATAATAATATACCAATAATAATAAAATATTATTATATAATAACCTCCTCAATAATATTACTATTAAAAATAATAATAACAATAATAATAATAATAACAATAACGAAATTCCATAAATAATAAGGGTGTATATACCGGGGCGTACAATCTAATAATCCCCGGAATGTACAAGAACCTATTTATTAAATATTAATTAATAATAATATTTATAATATTTAAATTACGAATATTTAGAAATAGTCATTAAATCATAAAAATGGAATATAACACACTCATACCAAATTCCCTCAACACGAATGTCATTGGACATGCCGTATGACTACATAGGCTCAGTTCGGGTCCAGTCCGGGCTATAAATGGTATAATCGGTATCCCTAACTCAATAATATAATTAATTAATTAATAAAACTTCGGCAAGGGTTAAGTCGTAATTTGGCTTGATTTTCCTAGCTAGGACATCAATATGGCTCGGCCTTTCCTATCAGGGCTAATACACTAGTCTAAGCACGCTATTGCACTATCCGTGCCATGGTTTCTAGTCACCTTGTACCCCAAAACTCCACTATGGCTAAAGTCATCCACCTTAATAATTAATTAAACAATTATTTATAAAAACTCTAAAATTACCATTTAAAATAAATAAATAAAAATATTATCAAAAAATTTTGGGAAGAGGGGTTACAAATCTACCCGCCTTAAAAATAATTTCGTCCTCGAAATTCTAATTCGTAACTATTTAAATTCAAAGAGGAAACCTACCATTTCCTTAATATCCTCGATTTTTTTTCCTCAAAACAGTTTATATCCTCCTCCTAGCCATTTGTAACTGTGAAACTTCGAGAACTTCTACCCACCTTTGGTCACACTACTCCCTCAAAGGTATGTCCCTACTACTTTATAATCATCCAACTAATTGCTATAATCGCTACCAATAGATATCTACTGTATATGGTCACTATAATCCTCTCCTATTTATCGACCAACCTGAAATTTAACAAGCAACAAATTTACACAAGTAGCTAATAAATATTAATAAATTCGAGTAAGCATGACTATTTGTTGCTCTGAAATAGTAAGGACAGGAAGATAAGAAAGCATAATCGAGAGCAAATATGAAGTTTCAAGAACTGTAGAGAGTATACAATGCTGTAGACAGAAAGAAAGTCTATGAACCATTGACTTATTTGCTAGATTGGGCTACTCTATTCCAATCACTTGCTAACTCGAAGGACCCTTCATTTCTTAAAGGTCTTGCACTTCGTGCAAAACAGAAATTTCGTTCTCGAAATTAATCTAAACAAGGTTCCATAATAGAACGGAATTTAAAAAATCAAGATTGTGATCTTTTCCGTGATTGTTTAAACACACGAGCAAGGGATATAATGCAATACAAGATCGTATCGCGACTTCCAGGTAGATGGAATAATGGTTACGAATGACTTCATATTATAAGAAGGGGAGACAATAAAATGGGTATATGGACCTATTCCAGAAAGTTCGGTTTCATAGTCCAATTATAGTGGTATGCATGGATGGGTTTTACTGGGTCTTAATAGGTTTCCTGATTGGACCTCAATCGTTGGTCGAATGAATCTTGGATTTCAATCCACATGGACTGGACAAGATCCAATGATAAAATTATTTCTACTAGGTTAAGGTAACCTAGAATAGCTTTCTACCCAAATAATTGAGCTAGATGGGCAGTCGGATTGGTTCGCTAGGTTCATAAAGCCCAAAATGCGCCTTCCTTGACTTTTGTGTTTAAGTAGCACGAGAAGACACAATTGAGTGGCACCTATTGACATGTGCATAGTGGGCTTCGAGCAGATCACCACCCTATATTGGGTCGAACGGTTTGAGTCAAGATTGAGTCTCTAATTGTAGTCAGGAGGTATACTAGTATCATGGTAAGGGTTATAGCTAGTCCTTTTTACCAAAAACCGTACCATAAAAATAGAGTACAAGGGGACATGTTTGAGTGGGACATGATATACCTAGATGAAGGTGGAATCGTCTAGATCTTACATATAAAATTTGTTGGAAGGTAACAGCTGATCTCGTGCTCCGGATATTAATGACACGGCCGGGGACACAAAATGATCTAAATGGAAAGTGGAAGTCCAAGGGCACTAATTATCATCCTAATGGAAATTATTCAAATCAATCGGTAATCCTCGATCATGCCAAAATTTCTAGAAGGCTTACAGTCTACCCACCTTAGAAATAGGACATGGTCTTAGGAATATTGAGGTTAGAGGGTTCCCAAAGTCCGGATATTGTACCCCGACTCTTTGTTAATAAGGAATAAGGCACGACGTATCGGGATACGGTAGATATAAGTCAAGTCAAGGATCGTTCCTCAATAAATGGAGAACGATGACACATGGTCGATAAAATAGGATGATCTACTCTTCTATAGTATACTAGAGTTATCGACGGGGTAACCAACTCTAAGGCACAAGATTTCTAACAACTGAGTCGTGAATTTCTATTTGTGTCAACCTGCCAGACTGTCGTCACAAGAGTTGTAGTGATCGTGTATTGTTGTTGACACTGGTAGATCATAATATGACAGGGTATTTAAGCTATGGTATTGGCTAAGCTAGTGACTGTGGTGTTCCAACACTAGTTATATCTTAATAATAAAATTTACATAACTAGAGTAATATTTGTTGGAAACCAATCTCGAGATGAGTGTCACGGTAAATGATTACCCTATTGTCCTCTCATCTCAGGTCTAACTGTGGGCTTCGGTCGAGGAAGGGTTGGTTCAAGGCTTAAGGGTTGCTAGTTAAGGCAAGCTTCCAGCAAATAATTAGAGACTCACAACATTTGGTTTCTTGAGAATAGATAGTCTCCTAGGTTTGCGTTCTGACTAAGGGTAAAACCCTAATCATTCTCAAATTCAGATGGCTCGAAAGTCTTAATAGTAGTTTGAGGGTCGATGGGAGAACGAGTAACTCAATCACATGACTGGCCGATGGTAGCTACACTTGTGCCTACCATTATCATAGCCATGGGAATACTCTCTATCTCTCTACCATCACGAGCTTTTGTCTTTCCAAATCGGTGAAAGACAAAAACAATAAAGAATTCAAGGGAGATGTTACTGAATACAATTTCGTGATTCAAGGGCGAACATATAATTCAAAAGAAATTATAAATACAGTCGCGGATGAGATCCTAGAGACATCTACATCTTAATCTACGTAGGTTAATCAGAGGGAGAGCGAACCGGGTGCACTACGGTTGATCAGACCGTAATACATCGATTCTGATTAGACAATATGTTAGCAGGCGTCCCCACTAAACATATGTCTTGAATCAAGCTCGAGAACAGAATGAGCTTGCAAAACTTGGCTGTGATAGCAACATTGGTCAAAATAGTCAAATTATAATTATACAAGATTTTTTTTAAAGAAGGCACAGGTGGTTCGAGTTTTGTGAGAATCAAAAATTTACCACGTGTTCTTGCTTATACAGTCTCCCTACTATCTTCTTATCTAAGGCCTTGGTCGACTAATGGGTTATGGACCTCAAAATTTTATATTCTAGGTAAACCTATTAGCGTCAATTAATATCTCCGTCAATTGATCACAAGGACCACGAAATGCTAGATCGGGAGACGTGCTACCCAACTTACAAAACTTCCACTAATATTGGCTTCGGATCTTATGGAACACACAGGGCACTGTCCTATCTTCTATAGTATCCCTAACTTGTAATCACGTCTGAAGTCATTTCACCGAGGACTACGCCTCGCCCGTAAAATTGATTGTGGTAAACCCTTGATTTCGTGATTCAGATGTGGCATGCTATCCGATAATCTACTTTATATTGACACCAATGTGACTATGGTCAAAGAGGACCACTAGCCATAGTTTTTAATAACATTCTTTAACCTATATTTCTTAAACAAATTCCAACTCTAGGGGTCATGTCTCGCCAGTGCGCTGCTAGCTGCAGTGAGTCCATAGTCTCCATAATTTAAATAAATAGCGACAGTGCGTTGCTGTCCTGCCATTATGAGTTAACTAACCTTCTTTTAACTATATATGTAAAAACTCATGAGCTTCTAGAGATTCAAGCAAGTCGACTATGTAATAAGGCATAAATATTTGTCCTATCAGTCATAATCTTTAAAATAAAAGATTGAACAGGGAGGGAATAGTTGAAGAAAAAGAAATACAACCATTCTAGTACCTATTCTGTGTGTAATCGAACCTTTGAGGAAAACTTTGAATCGAAACTAACTTGAGGTTCAACTATGGATATCATAAAATAATAACTCTTAGGGCAAAAATAGGAATTAAATAGGCAATTCGACTAAGATATGAGGATGATATCTAAGAGGCAAAGAGAAGGATTTGCACAATTCATCAAGGTTGGATCACTAATTCTATGAAGCCCTGTCTCACCAAGCGAATAATCTATCCACATTGGATCGTATCGTCACATCAAGAGGTAATATTGTACCTATGGGAATCTGACAACTATCAAAATTAAATAATTCCTCATCTATATTGCATGGCTTAGACTACCCATCGGTAATTTTGTATAAGGGACTCCTAGACCTAGCCATTCTCTTAAATTAAATTAATCATAACTTGTGAATGAGCATTTCCTAGTCGTAGGCTCGCAATAGTACGACTAACTTAAGTACTATCACGAGTTCGCATGATTTACGAAGTCTGACCTGCATGGGCCACCACAAAAACTTGTCACGATCCACACCCGTTTTTTTTAAACGAATGTGAGACGTGTCCAAGCCAGCCTACGCCGCAGTGTCGGCGGTAGAACACTGTCACGGCCATGAAGATCAAATCACAAATAATGCTCATTCACATAATTAATTTAACTTACAATATTCACAAGTTTTACATTTGCTGAAAAATATAAACTTGTACAAATATTTGAATGGCTACAACTCCACTATCTAGCTAATCTCTAAGCTTTCCGTCTGCAAGTATACCCGTCACTCCCCAAGCTAAATGAATCCATGGCTAACCTGAAAAATATTGGTTTTCAGTCAGGAATAGAACGAGCACAATTCACTGAATGCAATTTTAAATAAAGAAAATGACTATACAACAGAGGTTAGACATCAATTACATGTTTTTGAAAATAAACAGAAAATACGGAAAACCAATAGCAAATAAATAAACACAAAATACTTTCCCTAACTGTTAAAAGTACCGTTGATATGTGATCGGTCTGGGGCACTACACCGCACGGTCTACGATGTCTACTTGCATGAAAAATAAGCACTGTCTACGATGTCTACTTACAGAAAAATAAGCACTGTCTACGATGTCTACTTGCAGAAAATAAGCACGATCTACAAGGTCTACTGCATGAAAATAAACACGGTCTACAAGGTCTACTTCATGAAAATAAACACGGTCTACAAGGTCTACTGCATGAAAATAAACACGGTCTACAAGGTCTACTGCATGAAAATAAACACGATCTACGGTCGGATCACACATCCTTGGTACTTCTCATTCCCGACTCAACAATTTATAATAGAGTATAAAAATCACATAACCAATGACTAATCAATGAAATATAGTAAAGATCAATATCAAAATGCAGACAATAAACTGTACTCGCCTGTGGTCCTGTGCTGGTGTAACCGATAATCTGAACCACTCAGAATGCCACAATAGTCAAAACCCGTACAACAGTCTCCGGATGCTGAAATAAACATTACCAATGTTCTTAGAATAGTCAAAATAGCTAGGATCGTCTGTCCTTAAGTCTAATTCTGGACACAGGGGCAAAACGGTAATTTCGGGCCAAAACGGTGTCCGTCGTTGGACCCGCTTTGCACCGAAAAGTATGCCAGAGTCAACGGTCTCTAAAGTCATCAAACTACATGTCTACGGATCCAGTTTTTCGATACGAACCCAACCGTGCACAAAATTGCCTGTTGAGTTGGACCGTGGGGCCCGCAAAACGGCGGTCCAATCAACGGTCTCAGAATCGGACCAAACTTGGTATACAGGACTAGAAAAATGATATGGTCCTGTTGGCACAAGTTTTGTCTCGATCTGACGAGTATGTACAAAGTAATTAGAAAACTTGCACAGAGGCCGATACAGGGAATTTCGACGGATACGCATCAAATTCGTCGCGCACACACGACCAATTTGAATTTCGTCAAAGCCCACATGACCACGAAGCCATTATGCAGCTTTTGATACTTTCGGTTCGTGATCACGTCGCCCGGATTGGCGGGACACACGTCGTGTGGATGAGTTTTCTAGTTTTTGAAAACTATTTTATCCGGTTTTTCTTGATTTTCAAGTCGATTTATCTTAGCATCTATTGATTATAAAAATAATCTAAAAATAGGGTTTTAATGATGGTTAGGTTGTCTAGAAGTCTGTTCAAGCAGTTTTCCAAAGTTTGCGATGTTTTGGTCGCAAATCGACCGTAAACATTGGACGTTGGGCAGTTTCTATATCCAGGGAATCGAGATTTTTCCCAGTTTTGGGAATCGATTTGCGACGCATATGAAGCGAATTAAACCAAACTATTTGAAGGAAACTATTAAGGATAAGGTTGTCGACAAACCTGCAAAGACGGTTCGACCATTGGTCGACCGAGTGCGACGAGAAGTTATCGCAAAGTTGGTTTCCTCGCACTACTGCTGCTGCCGTTGTTCTGATGTCCGTACGCGCACTGTTTCATGGCCGTACGTGGTCTTGCCCGGCGACCGCCGGCCGTCGGTGGCACAGCGGTGGCGCGTGCGCGTCTAGGGTGGCACGGCGTTGCGTTTAGGTGAGGGATTAGGGTTTCGATGTTTGGTCGATAACTCTTCTCCTTTTCTCGTGTGTATATAAAGAGAGCGGAAAAAATGGCTCTGTACTGCTCGGAGAGGGGTTCGAGCCTATGGCCTGGCTTGGTTGGCCAAGTTGCAGCTGCTCTCAGTTTGGGATGTGGGTTTGTTTGCTGATTTGGGCTTTAGCCCGATCGAGTTGTTGTGGTTTTGGGGATCCACTGTTCCAACAAGGGAACCGTGTTTGCTTTCCTTTTTTTTAATTTTTTTTATTACACTATACATACATACATATATATATATATATATATATATATATATATATATATATATATATATATATATATATATATATATGTACTCATATATATATGTACTCATATATATATATATATATGAGTACATATATATAAAAAAAAATATATATATATATATATATATGTACTCATATATATATATACTTCTTCAGCATATATATATATATATATATATATATATATATATATATATATATATATATATATATATATATAAATATAATGATATATAATATATATATATTATAATATCTATTGGATAATAATAATATACCAATAATAATAAAATATTATTATATAATAACCTCCTCAATAATATTACTATTAAAAATAATAATAACAATAACAATAGTAATAACAATAACGAAATTCCATAAATCAATAAGGGTGTATATACCAGGGCGTACAATCTAATAATCCTCGGAATGTACAAGAACCTATTTATTGAATATTAATTAATAATAATATTTATAATATTTAAATTACGAATATTTAGAAATAGTCATTAAATCATTAAAATGAAATATAACACACTCATACCAAATTCCCTCAACACGAATGTCATTGGACGTGCCGCATGACTACATGGGCTCAGTTCGGGTCCAGTCCGGGCTATAAATGGTATAATCGGTATCCCTAACTCAATAATATAATTAATTAATAAATAAAACTTCGGCAAGGGTTAAGTCGCAATTTGGCTTGGTTTTCCTAGTTAGGACATTAATATGGCTCGGCCTTCCCTATCAGGGATAATACACTAGTCTAAGCACGCTATTGCATTATCCGTGCCATGGTTTCTAGTCATCTTGTACCCTAAAACTCCACTATGGCTAAAGTCATCCACCGTAATAATTAACTAAACAATTATTTATAAAAACTCTAAAATCACCATTTAATTCAAATAAATAAATAAAAATATTATCAAAAATTTCGGGAAGAGGAGTTACATCTGCGGCGTAGGCTGGCTTGGACACGTCTCGTATCCGAAAAAGTGGGTGCGGGTCGTGACACATATCCTCAGACACAATAACACTGGGATAGGAAATTGTAGTGATTTGTAATTTGGTGTCGTGTTTGACACATGGCTTTGGATGTAAATGTAATAGTGTAGAAATACTAAAAAAATTGGATGGACACCCGGGGTCAGACCCGAGGCCGACATGGCTTGACATGGGAATTGGCGGGACAAAGACACAATATAAACATGTGGAAAATATAGGAAAGTGAGAATAATTAGCCATAGAAAATTTAGGGTATTTGTAGGCTTGGGCTTGGCCCAAAAGTGCATGGGCTAAGAGAATATTACAAGAATATTCCAAAGATAAGCTAGATTCCAGGGAATAATCCTTGGGATTATCTAACACTAATCCATAATAATTAAGAAACCTAGAAGGTTCCCACTCTAATCATCATGAATAATTACTAATGATGCCACTACCTAATCTTGGACTTCTAGGAAATTACAAATGGTGCCATCTCATGCTAACTATTTACCTATTCATAATCACCCAAAATAATAATTAATTAGCAATAATAATCAACAATAAAATAATAATTAAAAAATACGAAATTGAGAAGATAATGATCAAAATTTTGAAAAAAATTAGAATTTGAAAATCAGGTGGTTCGGTAATACTCTAGGGTTTTTCGATACATAAACATGGAAGAAGATAAGGATGGTTGTATAAAGGAATTAGCTATTTTGGTTTATCCACAAATCACAAAACTCTCCCTTGAAATTGGGCTTTAATTATTTTCATGTTAAAAACTTTTCCAGGAAAAAAGCCATCTTTTGATAAATCCATACTAAAAGAAAATGTAGTACAATAATATTTTTCAGGAACATGATTCTTGAGGAGTGTGACTTACACTGACTCGTTGAGAATCTTTCGATGGAAAAAAAAAACCCAGTAAGAAAAAATCTCATGGAAGCAAAAAAATTACAATGCACAAAGATATTTTTCAAGATGTCTCCATTAGCAGTAGCATCTTCAGGATACTCCCCCTCAAAAGAATATTACATTTAGCTCTTACATCAATTCAAATGAAAAATTAACCACCAATATATTTGAATATTACATCTCATCCTAATAGTTTATTTTGCCTAGATATTAATCTACAATATCCTCGTATCCCCTTATGGGAATCATGTAAATAACATGCATCTGCATATCTTAAAAGATTTAACACATTCATATGAATAAAGTTGACATAAATTATATTTTGTTGACAATAAAGAATTGCAGTTATTTTATTTAAATATGGTACTTCAGGATCCAGAACATGTTTTTTTTCTTCTTTAGGTCAAAACATGTCCCATTGACCTGACCACTCTAGTTGTACTGAGTAGATGACAACTGCTTATATTAAATATCTTCAGGGGATCTTTTTTTGCGGGAGATCTCTTCAAGAGATTTATCGTTTTGGAAGATTATCTCTTCTGGATATTTATTTATTCTAGATATTTAATTCTTCATCTCTTCTAGATATTTATCTTTTCGAAAGATTTATCTCTTCTGGAGATTATTTTCGATCTCTTGATCATGATGTCTTTTTAATCTTTTTGGAATATCTTCTCTAAGAGGTATTTAGAAACTCTTTGGAAGATCTTCTCTCTAGTAATTATTTTCATACTCTTCGGAAGATCTTCTTTATTGTAGTGCCACCTCCGTTCAGTTCAACATGAATCATTGACAAATGACATTCAAACTTGGCTATGCAGTGACTTGCTCGAAGTTTCGCTGGTCGAGGCAAGTCCTGGTTCAAGTGGGTGGCTTCATGTAAGGATTGTTACAACTCAAAATTTATAGTAGGCGATCTTGCGATGAAATAGATGCACGGATTAAGGACCGGTGGATCTAGAATTTGAGATGAGTTATAATTAATAATGTTATGATTGAAATTTTACGATTTGAAATTTGGAATCGATAGTTCAACTTGTGATCAATGGCTATGATTTTTTATTTTGTGATCGAGGCAAATGAGTTTGGATTGGTAGGCGAGCGAATTGAGGAATTTGATTTTGAGAGTTGTAAGATGGTGTCGTTAAACCATTTTATGATCGAGGATGATGACGGATGAAATTACGCTAGGAATGGCTTTGGTAAACAGACTCGGACCCCTTGCATTGGATGTTGACGAGGAGGACAGGATAATTCACACTTGATGTTTAGAAATGAGAGTGAGATGAGCTTGGGTAGAATACCTTATACTATCAACTATGGTTTGACCATGTGTTTGTGGGAGTATATGCGATATTAGTTGCATGGAACGTTGATCACAAATTTTGACTTTGTCCTGGTGAGTTAACCTAGCGCTTAGGCAGATGTCCCTATGTCAAGAGAGAGAATTGGTTTGATCGAACTTAGAGAGTTGCATATGTTATCATAATTACGCCCACTAAGTTGTACGGCCTTTGGCATAAGGGGATTATTTGCATCTTTTGCTCGACCTGGCCGAAGATGCTGCAGGAGAAGTGTAGGAGCTGCGAGTTCAGGTGGTTCTTGTTCGCGCCATCGACCTATAAGCTCCTCTTGTTTAGATGGCTGCTCTTCCTTGTTTTATATGTTGTTGTTATTGCACAGACATAGGATTCGACAATGTGGACTTAGTACTGATTTAAGTCGTGTTCCATCTCGAGGATGAACTTTTTTAGCAATAAGTGTCAATGATTATTTTTTTTTTTGTAAAGATTTCTCTTGATTAGCCTTTTAGTAAATTTTTGTTGCTAAAATTTATAAAGATGTTATAAAATGATATAGAAAGTGAAAATTATAGCTGAATGAATACTTGTCTGCTTTTTATCATTAAAATATACATATAGTGGAAATATGATAGAGGTGATTATATAAAGGGATAAGGGCATCCGCATTTGGAGTTGTCCTCAAATTATAACACTACCCCTTAGATGCCCACTTAATTATTGCCTCATTAAGAACTTTTATAAGAAAAAATAAATCAACTTTGGCAAAAAAAACCATAGTAAAAAAATACAATAATATTTTTTAGGAATATGATTTTTCAGGAATCCAAATGGGCGCGACTTATACTACCTCATCAAAAACCTTTAGATGGAAAAACCTACTGAAAAAAATTACATCGAAGGAAAATAGTACAATGCGCAAAGACATACTTCGAGATGTCTCCATTAGCATCTTCAGGATGCGTTCATCTAAGGATGCTCTCCTAAGAATTATAAAATTATATTTAGTTCTTACATCAATATAAATAAAAAGTCAAACCCCAAGACATTTGAATATTACATCTCATCCCAATTCTTTCATTTGGCTATACATTTATATACATTATCCTCATATCCTAATGAAGGATTGTAGGCTTATTTGTTATTCTTGGAAGCTAGTATCCCATGATATTTTGAACGGTTGAAATCATAGCCATTCACATTCTCTGTTTGTTTCATTAGGTACAAGGATGGTTGGTTGAGGTTGCCATGCACATTCCACAGTCTTCTTCTGTGGATCCCTCTATTTCATTACCCCCGATCGCTTCTCTGTCATCGGGGTTAACCTAGTATTGTGGCATAGTGGAAACAAACCCAAGAAACTCAGAAAAAATTTACAACCACAAAGATACTGATTTACGTGGTTCGGTCAAGATGCCTACTTCCACAAACGAGGGTGATTTAGTTCCACTATGAAGAAGAAAACGAATTACAATAGGTCTCAACACTTCTCTCCTTACACTCAAGAATTCGATCTCTATCACAAAGATAGGAAAAAAAATCTCTCAAATTTTTGTGTTAAACTTATTCAACAACTTTAGCTCTCTTGTGTTGAACTTATTCAACAACTTGAGCACAATGAGATATGTAAAGGAGCACCCTTAGACCCCTTTATATAGCATAGAAATCCAATCCTATGTAGGCTAAAAAATACGATCCTATATAGGATTACCATATATAATCAAATCCAATCTTATATAGGATTACCATATATGTAGGATTACCACATATATGGTCAAATACAGTCTTATATAGGATTACCATATATATGGTCAAAAAAGGTCATGGGCCTATTTTTGGACATATTTCTTCATATCTCCACCTCGGCATGATTTTGCCACAAAATTGAGCCGACACTTCCCCACAGCATAGCTTCACCAAATCAACCACTCGTCAAGGGCTCTCAAACAATTGGTAGGACATGGAGCAAGTCCAAGCAATATTGGAACTTAGCTCCAGGAACAACCTTAGTCAACATATCAGCGGGGTTGTCCTTGGTATGCACCTTTTCAAGTGCAATATCACCGTCTTCTACAACATCCCATATGAAGTGGTAGCGAACATCAATATGCTTGGTCCTTGCATGATGGACTTGATTCTTTGCCAAGTGGATAGCACTCATACTATCACAATGTACATCAACTACATCCTGCTTCACCTCCAAGTCATTTTTTAAACCACGAAGCCATAGGCCTTCTTTCGCTGCCTCTGATACCGTCATATACTCTGCTTCCGTAGTCGATAGTGCAACCGTATCCTGCAACATAGACCTCCAACTGACTGGTGCACCATGTAAAACAAATACGTATCCAGTAGTAGATCTGCGACTATCCAGATCACCAGCATAGTCTGAATCCACATATCCATTGACTTGACTAAAGTCTCCACCAAAGTGTAATCCTACATCAGTGGTGCCCTTCAAGTACCTGAATATCCACTTCACAGCCTCCTAGTACTTCTGTCTCAGACTAGCCATAAAGCGACTAACCACACTTACCACTTGTGCAATGTCTGATCGAATGCACACCATAGCATACATTAAGCTGCCAACTGCACTCGCATAAGGAACTCGAGCCATGTGCTCCTTCTGCTCATCTGTAGTAGGGGATAACTTGGATGAGAGCCTAAAGTGGCTAGCCAAGGGAATAGAAATAATATTTGCATCTTCCATACCAAAACGAGCAATGATCTTCTTAATGTACGACTTCTGAGACAAAGACAATTTTTGTTTCCCCCTTTCCCTTTTAATCTCCATCTCCAAAATTTTCTTGGCTCCACCTAAGTATTTCATCTCAAGCTCCGAGCTAAGTTGAGATTTCAATTTATCTATCTCTACCATGCTTTTTAAGGCAATAAGCATATCATCCACATAAAGCAATAGATAGATATAGTCTCCACCACGAAGTCTATAAAAGTAAACACAACAATCATACTTACTTCGGGTGAAATCATGTCGTGTCATGAAGGTGTCGAACCGCTTGTACCACTGTCGAGGTGACTGCTTCAACCAGTACAACGATTTTCAACAAACACAAATGATTTTCCTTGCTAACCACCTAGAAGCCCGCCGGTTGATGCATATAAATTTCTTCGTCACGATCGCCATGCAAGAATGCTGTTTTCACATCGAGTTGCTCTAACTTGAGATCATGATGAGCTACCAAGCTCAACAATACATGAATAGAAGTATGCTTGACCACCGGAGAAAAGATCTCATTGTAGTCCACTCACTCCTTCTGCGCGAAGCCCTTTGCCACTAATTTTTCCTTGAACCGAGTGCCACTTGACTCTGAAGAAGCTTTCTTCTTTTTGTACACCAACTTACAGCCTATGGCCTTCTTGCCTTTGGGCAATGGAACCAGATCCCATGTACAATTTTGTGGAGAGACTCAATCTCATCCTGCATAGCCACCATCCAGTTCTCGATGCTAGTATCTTTGACCGTCTGTCTGAATGTTATAGGCTTGTCATCCTCTACTGGTAGTGCATATGCCACCATATTTAGCTGTCCATAATGCTTTACCGGTTCCTCAAATCCATACATATGTACTGGCTTGACTGATCTCTTTGGCCTAGTAGTAGCCAAGGAATCTTGCTGCTGGTGTTGCTCATCCTTTGGTTATTGCTCTTGTGGGGCTTGATGAACATCTTCAGAAACCTCCACCTTATCTAATGCATCCTCAGACGACTCAATCTCAATTATTTGAGATTTGCTAGATACACCACCATCATGATCAGACTCACTCTTCATGTTCGAAGCCAACACTGAAGATTCGTCGAATGTGACATCCATGTTGATTAAGAACTTCTTATCCTCCAAGCAGTACAGACGGTAGCCCTTCACTCCTTGTGCATATCCCAAGAATATTGCTTTTTTGGCTCTCGGGTCCAACTTACCCTCATTGACATGATAGTAAGCTTTGCATCCAAACACGCGTAAAGTATTGTAATATGTTGGTTTGTTGGTCATCACCTCATATGGAGTCTTACAATCTATAGCCGGAGTTGGAGATCTATTAACCAAGTATTGTGCCATGTGTATAGCATTTGCCCACCATTCCTTATCTAGAACGGCATTTGAGAGCATACATCTTGCTTTCTTAAGCAAGGTTCGGTTCATCCTCTCTGCTAACCCATTCTGTAGCTTCTCTTCCCGGATTTTTTTATTATTTATTTGATTTAAATAGTAATTTTAGAATTTTACGAATGTTTATTTAGTTAATTATTACGGTAGATGAGTTTAGCAATGGTTGAGTTTTGAAGTACCAGACGACTAAGAATCATGGCACGGATAGTGCAGTGACGTGCTTTGACTAGTGTTTAGCCATGGTTGGGGAATGTCGAGCCATAGGAGTGTCCTAACTAGGAAAACCAAACCAAGTTACGACGTGACTCCTATAAATAATTTTAATTAATTATTATCAAGGTTCATTGACTTGTGGAAGACCCAATTGTACCAAACCAGTCTGGACTTGACCAGGACACAACCCAAGTCCATGTAGTCATGCGGTACGTCCAATGACATACGGGTCGACGTATTTTGGCATGAGTGTGCTGTATTGAATATTATCTAAATATCCGTTAATTAAGTATTATAAATATCATTATTGGTATAAAATAGGTTCTTATACAATTTCGGGATTACTAGACTGTGTATAGTGGTGTATACATCAAGGCTAGAATATTTAGACCACATATTCTGGACGTACACTTATTATAGATTTTCTTTATTAGTTATCACTATTATTGTTATTTATATTATTATTAGTTTTATAATAATAAATATATATTATTTAATATGCTAAATTAATTATGAAATAAATCTTATTGTATGTATGAGTTTTAGACGACACCATGAGAAAATATCCCAAACTAATTATTTTGGCCTATTGGAGTATTTATATATATATATATATATATATATATATATATATATATATATATATATATATATATATATATATATATATATATACGAGGAAAAGAATAAAGTGTATATATATATACGAGGAAAATATATATATATATATATATATATATATATATATATATATATATATATA
Source organism: Iris pallida (assembly GCA_029216955.1). NCBI lineage: Eukaryota > Viridiplantae > Streptophyta > Magnoliopsida > Asparagales > Iridaceae > Iris > Iris pallida. The sequence continues at coordinate 619,331 of JANAVB010025200.1, read as the reverse complement.
TATATATATATATATATATATATATATATATATATATATATATATACGAGGAAAAGAATAAAGTGTATATATATAGGAGTATATATGTGTGTATATAGATATTATTTGGTGAATATATGTACGTATATGTATGTATATAGACACATATGAGCGTAAATACATATTATTTTATTTTATGTGTGTGAATATATGTGTATATAGATATATGTATATATATATAAGTAAATATACATGAATACAACAACAAATAAAAAAGAAAAGCAATAGCATTAACAACCCAGCCATGGGCCAACTGGTACTCGAGCCCGAGCCCAGCTCAGTCGAGCCCAAACCAGGCATTCCCCACACATGCTAACCCGACACCCACGCGAACTCCCGACCTGAGCCGCGCATATATATATATATATATATATATATATATATATATATATATATATTTTTTTTTTTTTTTTTTTTCTATATATATATATATATATATATATATATATATATATAAAATATATATATATATATATATATATATATATATATATATATATATATATATATCGAGAGGGGGAGTTGTGCGAAACCCTAGTCCTATCCACAACCTACGCCGTGCCACCCTGGCACTAGGCGACCTCCCCGACGGCGAGCGTCGTCGGAGGAAGGCAGGCGGCCAGCCGTGCGCATCTGTAGCGCGTCCAGCAAGAACAGGACAGCCAGTCCCGAGCCCAACTTGACCGTACGATCCCATCCTCCACGCTCGACCAATCCTCGACCCAATCACGCAGGTATAAACCTAATATAACCCTTTTTAAACTTGTTCATTTAGTTTGTAGGTAACTGCCATCGACTGGTCAAGAATTTGACACGAAGTTGAGGGAAAACAGTCCAAAACAGGACTCTAGAACAGAACCAAAACCCCAACTTGAGAGGCATTTTTCGAACTAAATAATCCGGGTTTTCAAAAACCAACTTCAAACAGTAGAAGACAACATATAGGGGATCAAAACCCTTCTGATAGATTAATTTTTCATTTAGTTTACAGAAAGTTATTCAACATCGAAAATCATGAAAAACCTATTTTTAAAACTGTAGAAAACATTGAAAACTCTCCGATACCACGTGTGTCCCGCCAGACCGGGCGACTTGGTCATGAACCGAAAGCATCGAAAGGTGCGTAATGGCTTCTTGGACGTGTGGGCTTTGACGGAAATCAAATTGGTCGCGTGTTGCGCGACGAATTTGATACGTATCCGTCGAAATTCACCGTGTCACCCTCTGTGCAATTTACCAATTACTTTGTGCACGCTCGTCAGATCGAGACGAAACTTATGACAACAGGACCTGTCACTATCACATTTCTAGTATGAGGGTATTTTTGACATTTTTGGGGTAATTTAAATTTAGTAGAATTTATTTGAATTTATGGGAATTTTTAGGAATTATTTTGGAATTGTTTGGACTAGATTGATTTTGACTAGTTTTGACCCTTGTAGACCAACCTAGAAGCTAACCCTAGTTAGTATGGACTTGGTTAGGTAATATGACTCTAGTCTAACCTAGCCTAATCTTTGGTTTGGTCATTAGAGTCTAGTTAGCAATAGGAATTAGAAAGTCATAAGTCATGGCTTATGATTTAGAGCCTTTGATAAATCGTTTTAACTCATAGCCTTGTAGGTTGGCCCAAAGCCCAAGACAAATTTCAAAAACCTAGCCTAGACTAAGTGGCCGGCCACCCCTAACCATATTGGGAACATCATCCTATAAATACTTTCCTAAATTTAGGGTTGCCTCTTTCTTAGGAAAGCTCAAAGTTTAAGAAAGGTTTGTTTCCTATTTCATTTAATCCCTAGATTTCCATTCTATTTCCTTTTTCATTCAAATCTCCTCCATTAGGTTTTAATATACCTATTCTTGCTGTCATTAAAGTTTTATTTCAGTTTGTTGTGATTTGAGTGGATTGGGACATCAAGGAGAAGAGCTCTAGAAAGGGGTTTTTTCTTGAAAGTTCAAGTATAAGTAACTTCCCTATTTCTCCATGAAATTCTGATTTCTTTACATATATAGGAAGCCCTAGGAGTCCCCTAAGTGTGTATTGGTTTCGTGTCGAGTCCCATAAGTTTTGTGTCCGTTTTGGACACGTATCAGGACCTGTCCAGAACTGTTTGTCGAAATGTCTCAGAGAACTTTTCGACCTAATTTCCAGCAAGTTTTTGAATAGGAAATTTGTTTGTGATGTTGCTTATTCATTTATGTTCCCCTGAGGTGTTGTTTGTGTCGGGTTGTGTCGGATTCGACGCGTGGACACGCGCTGCACACGCGCGCACGCTCGGGTTGGATCCCCTGCTGTTCGGGGGCCACAGATGCCAGGACACGCCACGTCGACACTTGACACTTGACACATGGGTCATCCTTGTGACTGACACGACGTGTGTCGAGTCTCAGACCCCCACATGTCATGTCGGACACGCACGAACACGTGCATTGTTTGTGCACTGAACTGGGTTCAGTAGTTTTCGTGCACTGATACGGCACTGTATCTCAGGACACGACACTCTAGGACACAGTGCAGGTTAACCTAGTCCTAGCCCTAGTGTAGGTGTACACGTGTGCATGAGCACATGGCCTAGTTCGTGCTGTGTCGTGTGCACGACACGCGTGCATACGTACACGATGTGTGCACTGAAATAGTGCCTGTGTGTACTGTTTCGTGTCTTGTTTCAGTTTGGACACATCGTGTCCACTTGGGTGGACACCATTACATAGTATGACACATATATAGTATATATTTTAATTACCAACTCGTTATTTTGTAATTTAATGATTTTTTCATTGGGTATTTATCAATTTACCGAAATTCTGAAACTGTGTGTGTTTCTTGAAATTCCAGTTTTGGGAAATCGAATTTGGGCACCTATTTTAACCCATTTAATGTTGTTAACATATTGGTTTTAGTCCATTTTAGTGTTCTCCTATAGGTTAACTAGCTGTGTGTCGATTTTGGTGTGTTTTGGTGGTTTGTGGGAATCAAAATGAGGATTGAATAAAAACTGGAAACTGGAATTCAGTTTCTGAACTAAGTTTGGTTTCAGTTTTGATTTTGTTTTGATTTCCCTTTCATTTACTGTTGTTGTGCATTGTTCCCATTTCCTGTTCAGTCCAATACAGTTCTCACCCTCACCTAGACACACATCTCACATCACTCTCACTAATACACACATTCACATACACCCATGTATCACACACATACATGTTTCACTCACTCTCCAAACACACACACACACACACTTTTACAGTTTTCGCCCTCACTATTTTCACTCTTCTTTTGCACACATATTCTTTCATCCATCACTCACAGTCACATACACATTCCTCACATCTCACATCACACACACACACACACACAAACATTACACACACATTGCATTCTTGTTCTCATACACACACACACATATACACTCTCTCTCTATATATAAATTTCCTATTCTTCCAAATTGTAGGTTGAGGTATAGGTTTGTATGTAATATATAATATATGTTTATATGTTGAGCCTATATATATATATATATATATATATATATATATAATATATATATATATATATATATATATATATATATATATATATATATATATATATATATATATGTTAGTTCCTAATGTATATGTCATATAACCTAAAGTAGGTATGTGATGTATATATATATACCTATGATATGTGTTTGTGCCTATACCTATGTATAGGTATATGGGTAACCTATGCTAGTGTATTTACATGTTGTGTTAGATAACATATAACATGTGAAGTTGATCTAGATAGCCTAGTAGTGTTGTGTACTTGCTAGTGTAGGTTGAGTGACCTAGTATAGACTAATGTAGACTAATATAGGCTAGTTTGACCTAGTTTAGACTTGTTAGACCTAGTTTGACCATAGTTGACCAAGTTTGACTTCTAGGGTTGACCAGAGTTGACCAAGAGTTGACTTTGGCCTAGATTGACCTAGACTCATGTAGAATGCATAATAGAACTTCATTTACCATTTTAGATTTGTTGTGACTTGTGCTGTTCTGATTAGGAACCAGACACCACTCCGCAGATAGTACTTTCATATTGGACACTCAGATACCAAGCGAGTATATCTCTGATCATTTCATATCCTGCTTAGAATTATTTCCTGCATTAAATTAATTTACATGTGCTGTCACGATATTATCACGGATTGGTACTATATGGATCTCTTCATGCGATGTTATCCCCCTCGGGAGCATTGGGTACATTGTGTCATGTGCATTTCACTTTCATCATGTACTCCTGTGCTTTCACCATACATGTACACTCTTGTGAATCATGTACTCTCTCATGTTCACAGAGCCCTCATGTGTACCCTTTCATGGGCCCCCATGTGATATCATGTATAATAACATAACCTACTTAGATCCTTGTGTATTGATTGGGGAAACGGGGGAGTACTAGTAGTCATGTGAACAATTCCATAGTAGTGTAGATCATGTGAAACTCCTTATTGTAGATCATGTACAAATCTGTTCTGTTCACATGTGCTATCCTGTACTCTGACTCACTAGCCACTGTTAGTTCCTTACTTATAGTAGATATTTTATTATAATTATCTCTCTCTGTTTACATACTGTATTCTTCAGCACCTGTATCTTACTTTACTGCATGATTATATTTTCTAACCTGCTATGAACTGTTGAGATGTACTGTACTCGCTCCTGTCCTGACTGGACCTGTTGAAATATTACAGAGGACGAGGTGGAGGCCTGTCAGATACTTACTACGGGGCAGCCTTAGATGACACTTGCGAGCTGGACCCTCAGGAGGACCCAGCTCTAGCTGAGGACATCACCCCTATTGCCTAGACTAGATTAGTTAGGCTTATCTTATTTTATGTAGTCTTGAGACATATTTTAGCTAGACTTTATTCTGTTCTGAGTTGTATATATTCTTTCATTCTGTATCTGAGACCATGTACTTCTGGATATTTGCTGGGATTATCTTAGACTACTTTATCATCTATTTTCCTTGAGTTCTATTTCATATCGTGCTATCTCTTCCTTAGTTGTGATTGAGTTCATTTACTGCTATGTCACCCCCATTCGGGGAGTATAAACTGTTTAGATATATATTGTTAGATGTATGTTGACCTAGGACAGCGTTCTACCACCAACGTTGCGGCGTAGGCTGGACGTACCCGCGTCTCGTGCCCTTACTCTAGGGTGCGGGTCGTGACACATTTTTAGTGGTGGCCCATGCAAGTCTAGACTAGAAGTGTAGTGGTATTCGAACTAGAGTATCACTACAGCCTGCAGTAAGATATATGACATTAATTTTAAGGTACTCAATCACTTTAGGAAAAATTCTTTTATATGCCATCTAAATCCTTATTGTCAGCTGATCCTTTAAATTTTTAACTGTCCGCCTTTGTTATTCGCTTCTTTCTCAGAAATTGATACTCTTGTTTGTCTATCTTCGGGATGGTAGAGACTAGATCGCAGCATACCATCCATGGGGATGCTATGGAGGGGACTGCTACCTCCCAGCCAGTACAGCGAGGCCAGGGGACTGCAGCTCCTGCCACCTCTGCTCGTATTGAGACCTCGACAGTAGCAGCGGAGGGTATGCCTCCACCGGCTCGGAGGCAGGACCCGGTCATCCCAGAGGATCCCTTCTAGCAGCCGCCTCCAGGATACGTGGACGCAGCGCAGATGTTTGCGTACTTCCAGCAGTTCATGGATTGGCAGCAGGCTCGACAGGATAGGGGCATGGAGTTGGCCCTTACGACGGTTGCAGCTCAACCAGTGGTCGATCAGCCGAGGACAACGAGGATCGAGCAGTTTCAGAAGATGAGCCCCAGAGACTTTCTGGGGACAGAGGGGATCCTATATGCCGATGAGTGGATCGAGCATATAGAGAAGATCTTTCGTTTGGCCAGGATACCAGCAGATCTTCAGATCGAGGCCGCAGCTAACCAGATGCGAGATCTTGCTCGCACCTGGTATCAGCCAGACCCCAGGATGGGGGTAGCAGGGCAGACTTGGGAGCAGTTCAAGGGCTTCTTCAAGAAGAAGTTCTTCCCAGATTAAGCATTCAGAGCCTTGGAGTCGCAGTTCGAGGGCCTAGTCCAGGGGAGCCTTTCAGTGGAGGAGTACGCCGGAGAGTTTTGGCCGCCTCGGCAGGTTTGTAGAGGGCTTGTGCGAGACGGCGAAGGCCCAGAGGTTCCGAAAGGGTCTAGTCAAGGAGGTCAAGTCCTTGACCAAGGGCAACCGGGATGCCACGTTCGAGGAGATCTTGACGGGAGCCCTGCTAGCAGAGGATGATCTTGAGCTCAGGCTCAAGAGGGGGCGAGACCCAGATGGGGGTAGTAGCAACGGAGGCCAGGCCAAGAGGCCCCACTTCCAGCATTAGCAGCTGAGGCAGTTCCAGCCGCAGCCGATCCAGCAGAGGCCAGTTCACCAGCAGCAGTTTCAGCATCAGGCACCCAGGCAGCAGACAGTCAGTTGCACCTTCTGCAAGATGCCAGGGCATGGATAGAATGAGTACAGGAAGAGGCTCAGGAAGTGCCTTCTTTGCGGAGCAGCAGATCACCAGCTGAGGGATTGTGCTAGGTCTGGGGGACGAGCAGCCCAGGGAGGAGGAGCCAGGGCTCCAGCAGGCCAGCAGAGGGGACCAGCCCTGCAGACGCAGCAGCAGAGGTTCGTCCAGCACCAGCAGCAGACCAGGAGAGGCCAGCAGGGGCGAGGATTCGCCATGGCAGCAGAGGATGCGGAGGCCATCGGAGAGCTGATTGCAGGTTTGGTTCTTCTCGACTCCAGTCCAGCTTTTGCATTATTCGATTCCGGTGCTTCGCATAGCTTCATATCAGTATCTTTTGCCATTAGACACGATATCATAGCTGAATCGTTGCCTAGGACTTACAAGATCACGACCGGGGGTGGCATTATCCTCGTGAGTGATGTTTGTAAGGGTCGGAGAGTAGTTTTAGGAGGCCGTGAGTTGGAGGTGAGCCTGCTCGTAATGCCATTGCCGAACTACGATATAGTACTAGGCATGGATTGGTTGAGCAGGCACCACGCTAGTATTGATTGCAAAAGGGGTAGAGTTCTCTTCAGAGCACCGGAAGAGCCAGAGTTCGAGTACTCCAGACGTCAGGCAGAGCAGAGCAGCGGAGTCTTCTGTGGAGTCTCGGTCGAGGAGCAGGCGATTCCATACCCCTTGATAGCAGATTATATAGATGTTTTCCCAGATGAGTTGCCGGGGTTGCCACCAGACAGAGACAGAGTTCTCGATAGACTTGGTTCCAGGAGCGGAGCCCATCTCTCAGCATGTCTATTGGGTGAACAACAGCGAGCTGGTGGAGCTGAAGAAGCAAGTGGATGAGCTACAAGACAAGGGCTTCATCCGCTCGAGTTCGTCACCATGGGGTGTACCAGTGTTGTTCGTGCCGAAGAAGGATGGGTCAGTACGCATGTGTATTGACTATAGGGCACTCAACAACCTCACGATCAAGAACAAATACCCACTGCCGCGGATCGACGATCTATTTGACCAGTTGAGCGGAGCTCAGGTATTTTCCAAGATTGATCTGAGGTCGGGATATCACCAGGTAAAGGTGAAGAGGGAGGATATTCCCAAGACCGCTTTCAGGACGCGGTACGGGCAGTTTGAGTTTTTGGTTATGCCGTTTGGGCTAACCAATGCACCAGCAGTGTTTATGAACCTTATGAACAAGGTGTTCCGCCAGTATCTGGATCAGTTTGTGGTAGTATTCATTGACGATATCTTAATATATTCCAAGACTGAGGAGGAGCACGAGGAGTATTTGAGGATAATGCTGGAGACTCTCAGGAAGGAGTAGCTTTACGGAAAGCTCTCCAAGTGTGAGTTCTTCTTGGACTGGGTGGACTTCTTAGGGCATGTGGTGACTGGAGATGGTATCTCAGTTGACCCCAAGAAGATTGTAGCAGTTGAGGCATGGGCAGCGCCGACTTCAGTTGCAGAGATCAGGAGTTTCCTGGGGCTGGCAGGATATTATCGGAGATTTGTGCATGATTTCTCCGGGGTTGCAGAGCCGTTGACTTGGCTGATCCGGAAGGATGCTGAGTTCGTTTGGTCAGAGGAGTGTCAGACAGCTTTTAATGAGTGAAGAAGAAGCGCTTACGACAGCTCCAATTCTGACATTGCCTTCAGGATCAGGTGGTTTCACTATTTATAGGATACTTCAGGGAAGGGGCTGGTTGGTCTTGCAGCAGCATGGAAAGGTGATTGCCTATGATTCCAGGCAATTGTGTCCCCATAAGAAGAACTACCTTACCCACGACCTGGAGCTGGCCGTAGTGATATTTGCTCTGAAGTTGTGGAAGCATTATATGATGGTGAGAGGGTAGAGATCTTCACGGATCACAAGAGCTTAAAGTATGTGTTCACTCAGAAGGAGTTGAATATGAGACAGTATAGATGGCTAGAGTTGATGAAGGATTTTGATATCCTACTTCAGTATCACCCAGGGAAGGCCAACGTGGTTGCCGATGCTTGAGTAGGTATCCGACAGCCATGTGTTTGACCATGGATCAGCATTTGCTTGCAGACTTAGAGAGCCTTGGGATTGAGGTGATCGTGCCCGGAGTGCAGATGCAGTTATGGGGGATGCAGATTTAGTCAGACTTGGTAGAGAGGATCAAGTCGGCACAGTTTGAGGACGTTGCTCTGTGGTGTCTCCGAGAGCAGGTTGAAGCATGATTGTTGGAGGGCGAGTTTTCTCTTGCAGAGGATGGTGCCTTGAGGCACGGTTCCAGATTATGTGTGCCTAGCGGAGATCTCAGGGAGCAGGTTATGCAGGAGGCCCACAGATCTCAGTACTCTATACACCCTGGTGCCAACAAGATGTACCGAAATTTGAGGGAGCATATTTGGTGGTCAGGGATGAAGCGGGAGGTGGCTCGCTTCGTGGCTAGGTGCTTGGTCTGTCAGCAGGTCAAGGCAGAGAGGCTGAGGCCCGGTGGATTGTTACAAGCCGATGCCCATTCCCGAGTGGAAATAGGAGCATATCACTATGGACTTGGTTTCAGGATTGCCGCGTACACCAGAAGGGAAAGATGCGATTTAGTTCATCGTTGACAGGTTGACCAAATCGGCCCACTTCTTGCCATTCAAGGTGGGTACGTCTACAGAGAGGCTGGCGGAGATGTATATGCGGCAGATAGTCAGGATTCATGGGGTTCCAGTCAGCATCGTCTCAGATCGGGATAGCTATTTTACTTCCCATTTTTGGAGAAGTCTACAGACCAGCTTAGGCACTCAGCTCAAGTTTAGTACTGCATACCACCCCTAGACGGACGGACAGTCAGAGCGGGCTATTCAGATACTTGAGGATATGCTGCGGACGTGCGTCCTGGACTTTGGAGGTTCCTGGGAGGATCATCTTCATTTGGTAGAGTTTGCTTACAATAATAGTTTCCAGGCCAGCATTGAGATGTCACCTTTCGAGGCTCTGTACGGGCGTAGGTGTCGTACACCCTTATCTTGGGATGATGTTGGTGAGCGAGCTTTACTGCGGCCAGAGATGGTTGTTGATACAGCCGAGAAGGTGAAGCTCATCAGGGACGGACTTCGCATGGCGCAGGACAGACATCGGCACTGGGCCGATAGCCACCGGAGGCCGTTGGAGTTTGAGGTACAGATTAGAGTAGGATTAGATTTAGGTTGTTTATTTATGATTTTTTTGATCATGTTTGTTTATTATAATTAATTGAAACCTTGCTTGTGATTAGGTCGAAGACCAAGTTTTCTTGAGGATATCTTCGACTCGTGGTACGATATGTTTTGGTGGAGGCGGGAAGCTTAGCCCACGCTTCATCGGCCCTTTCGTTATCAGCGGGAGAGTCGGTGACGTTGCATACAGGCTAGACTTGCTGCCAGTTCTAGTGGGGGTCCACAACGTATTCCATGTATCACAGTTGAGACGGTACGTGGCTGACCCTAACCATGTGCTCGATCATTCACAGATTGAGGTTGGGCCTTCTCTCAGCTATCCAGAGCAGCCAGTGGAGATTCTGGATCGACGAGAGAAAGTTCTGAGGAACCAGGTGATACCTTTGGTACGTGTCGCATGGAGGCATCATTCTCCAGGAGAGTCTACTTGGGAGCGGGAGGATGAGATGCGCGAGCGCTACCCTTATCTTTTTGGACCGTAAGGTATACTTTCTATCCTTCTCATCAGTTGTATTTCGCCTTTCAATTTCGAGGACGAAATTCTTTTAAGGAGGGTAGATTTGTCACTACCACATTTCTAGTATGAGGGTATTTTTGACATTTTAGGGTAATTTAAATTTATTAGAATTTATTTAAATTTATGAGAATTTTTAGGAATTATTTTGGAATTGTTTGGACTAGATTGATTTTGACTAGTTTTGACCCTTGTAGACCAACCTAGAAGCTAACCCTAGTTAGTATGGACTTGGTTAGGTTATATGACTCTAGTCTAACCTAGCATAATCCTTGGTTTGGTCATTAGACTCTAGTTAGCAATAGGAATTAGAAAGTCATAAGTCATGGCTTATGATTTAGAGCCTTTGATAAATCATTTTAACTCATAGCCTTGTAGGTTGGCCCAAAGCCCAAGACAAATTCCAAAAACCTAGCCTAGACTAAGTGGCCGGCCACCCGTAACCACATTGGGAATATCACCCTATAAATACTCTCCTAAATTTAGGGTTGTCTCTTTCTTAGGAAAGCTCAAAGTTTAAGAAAGGTTTGTTTCCTATTTCATTTAATCCCTAAATTTCCATTCTATTTCCTTTTTCATTCAAATCTCCTCCATTAGGTTTTAATATACCTATTCTTGCTGTCATTGAAGTTTCATTTCAGTTTGTTGTGATTTGAGTGGATTGGGACATCAAGGAGAAGAGCTCTAGAAAGGGGGTTTTTCTTGAAAGTTCAAGTATAGGTAACTTCTCCATTTCTCCATGAAATTCCAATTTCTTGACATATTTAGGAAGCCCTAGGAGTCCCCTAAGTGTTTGCATTGGTTTCATGTCGAGTCCCATAAGTTTCGTGTCCGTTTTGGACACGTATCAGGACCTGTCCAGAACTGTTTGTCGAAATACCTCAGAGAACTTTTTGACCTAATTTCCAGGAAGTTTTTGAATAGGAAATTTGTTTGTGATGTTGCTTATGCATTTATGTTCTCCTGAGTTGTTGTTTGTGTCGGGTTGTGTCGGATTCGACGCGTGGACACGTGCTGCACACGCGCGCACGCGCTCGGGTTGGATCTCCTGCTGTTCGAGGGCCACAGCTGCCAGGACACGCCACGTCGACACTTGACACTTGACACATGGGTCGTCCTCCTGACTGACACGACGTGTGTCGAGTCTCAGACCCCCACGTGTCGTGTCGGACACGCACGAATACGTGCATTGTTTTTGTACTGAACTGGGTTTAGTAGTTTTCGTGCACTGATACGGCACTGTATCTCAGGACACGACACTCTAGGACACAGTACAGGTCGACCTAGTCCTAGCCCTAGTGTACGTGTACACGTGTGCACGAGCACGTGGCCTAGTTCGTGCTGTGTCGTGTGCACAACACGCGTGCACATGTGCACGATGTGTGCACTAAAACAGTGCCTGTGTGCACTGTTTCGTGTCTTGTTTCAGTTTGGACACATCATGTCCACTTGGGTGGACACCATTATGTGGTATGGCACATATATAGTATATATTTTAATTACCAACTCGTTATTTTGTATTTTAATGATTTTTCATTGGGTATTTATCAATTTACCCAAATTCTGAAACTGTGTGTGTTTCCTGAAATTCCAGTTTTGGGAAATCGAATTTGGGCACCTATTTTAACCTATTTAATGTTGTTAACATATTGGTTTTAGTCCCTTTTAGTGTTCTCCTATAGGTTAACTAGCTGTGTGTCGATTTTGGTGTGTTTTGGTGGTTTGTGGGAATCAAAATGAGGATTGAATGAAAACTGGAAACTGGAATTCAGTTTCTGAACTAAGTTTGGTTTCAGTTTTGATTTTGTTTTGATTTCCCTTTCATTTACTGTTGCTGTGCATTGTTCCCATTTCCTGTTCAGTCCAATACAATTCTCACCCTCACCTAGACACACATCTCACATCACTCTCACTAATACACACACTCACATACACCCATGTATCACACATACATGTTTCACTCACTCTCCATACACACACACAATTTTACAGTTTTCACCATCACTATTTTTACTCTTCTTTTGCACACATATTCTTTCATCCATCACTCACAGTCACATACACATTCCTCACATCTCACACACCCACACAAACATTACACACATTGCATTCTTGTTCTCATACACCACACACATATATACACTCTTCTCTATATATATATTTCCTATTCTTCCAAATTATAGGTTGAGGTATAGGTTTGTATGCAATATAATATTGTATAATGTTTGAGCCTATATATATATATATATATATATATATATAATATATTAATATTATATAATATATACCTAGGATATGTGTTTGTGCCTATACCTATGTATAGGTATAGGTAACCTAAGCTAGTGTATTTACTTATTGTGTTAGATAACATTAACATGTTAGTTGCTAGATAGCCTAGTAGTGTGTGTACTAGCTAGTGTAGGTTGAGTGACTATATAGACTAATGTAGACTAGATAGGCTAGTTTGACCTAGTTTAGACTTGTTAGACCTAGTTTGACCATAGTGACCAAGTTGACTTCTAGGGTTGACCAGAGTTGACCAAGAGTTGACTTTTGCCTAGATTGACCTAGACTCATGTAGATGATAGTAGAACTTCATTTACCATTTAGACTTGTTGTGACTTGTGCTGTTCTGATTAGGAGCCAGACACCACTCTGCGGACAGTACTTTCATATTGGACATTCAGATACCAGACGATATTTCTCTGATCATTTCATATTCTGCTTAGAATTATTTCCTGTATTAAATTAATTTACTTGTGCTGTCACGACATTATCACGGATTGGTACTATATGGATCTCTTCATGCGATGTTATCCCCCTTGGGAGCATCGGATACATTGTGTCATGTACGTTTCATTTTCTCATGTACTCCTGTGCTTTCACCATACATGTACACTTGGAATATGTACTCTCATGTTCACAGAGCCCTCATGTATACTATCATGTGCACCCTTTCATGGGCCCCCATGTGATATCATGTATAATAACATAACCTGCTTAGATCCTTGAGTATTGATTGGGAAACGGGGGAGTGCTAGTAGTCATGTGAACAATTCTATAGTAGTTAGATCATGTGAAACTCCTTAGTGTAGATCATGTACAAATCTGTTCTGTTCACATGTGCTATCCTGTACTCTGACTCACTAGCCACGGTTAGTTTCTTACTTATAGTAGATATTTCTATTACAGTTCTCTCTCTCTGTTTACATACTGTATTCTTCAGCACCTGTATCTTACTTTACTGCATGATTATATTTTCTAACCTGCTATGAACTGTTGAGATGTACTGTACTCGCTCCTGTCCTGACTGGACCTGTTGAATATTATAGAGGACGAGGAGGAGGCCTGTCTGGATATTTACTACGGGGCAGCCTTAGATGACACTTGCGAGCTGGACCCTCAGAAGGACCCAGCTCTAGCTGAGGACAGCACCCTCATTGCTAGACTAGATTAGTTAGGTTATCTTATTTATGTAGTATTGAGACATGTTTTAGCTAGACTTTATTCTTTTTGAGTTGTATATATTTTTTCATTCTGTATCTGAGACCATGTACTTCTGGATATTTGCTGGGATTATCTCAGACTACTTTATCATCTATTTTCCTTGAGTTCTATTTCATATCGTGCTATCTCTTCCTTAGTGTGATTGAGTTCATTTACTGCTATGTCACCCCCATTCGGGGAGTATAAACTGTTTAGATATATATTGTTAGATGTATATTGACCTAGGACAGCGTTCTACCGGCCGACACTGCGGCGTCGGCTAGACGTACCCGTGTCTCGTGCCCTTACTCTAGGGTGCGGGTCGTGACAGGACCGTATTATTTTTCTGGTCCTGTATGCCAAGTTGGTCCAATTCTGAGACAGTTGAATCGGAACGCCGTTTTGTGGGCCCCACGGTCCGACTCAACGGGTGATTTTGTGCACGGCCAACCGAAATCCAACTTTGGACATACGGTTGGTTCGTATCGAAAAACTGGACCTGTTGACATATAATTAGATGATTTAGAGACCATTGACTCTGCACACTTTTGGTGTAAAGCGGTCCAACGACGGACACCGTTTTGGCCCGAAATTATCGTTTTGCCCCTGTGTCCAGAATTGGACTTAAGGACGGCAATCCTAGCTAATTTGACTAATTTGAGAATGTTGACAATATTTATTTTAGCTTTCGGAGACATTTGTGGATTTTGGACTTTATGGCGTACTAGTTGACGGTATCATATTTGTTCTTCGCGTACCACCAGGCAAGTATACCTTGCCGAACATATATAGTATTTACATTATTTTATCTTTCTTTATGTTTTTTCTTTCATATTGTCACATGATTCCATATTGTGATTGATTTGTCCTGATCGCTTTATTGTTCTAGAATACGTGCACGTATAGGATGTTTGACATTGCTAGATTATTGGTCTTTTCGTGTCACATTGCCTCGTGATTGAGTGTCATTTCTTTATCTGTCCTTGACTTGACCATTAGTTACTGGGAGTATCTTGCATTGTACTACAGTTGAGACATACTATAGATTGGGAGTATTACATGACTACGACCTATAGCGATTCTTCTATCTTGAATCGTTCGATTGAATTGACTTGAGAGATGTCATAGATTGGAGTATTACATTGTACTACGACCTATAGCATATTTTGATTGAATGATTGACTTGACTTGCGATACTATTAATTGGGAGTTGTAGCTCCCTTCCCGAAAATATGAAAATAGTTTATTATTATTTATTGCATTTAAATAGTGATTTTGATTTTTATAATAATTAATGATTGCTTATTGAATTACGTTAATTTTATTGAGGTTATAAAATGTTATATTACTATGGTGGTTATTAAATAAAAACTATTTATTATTTTAGTTATTATTAATTTTCTTTCTCAAAGAATAATATGTGTATGTGTTTGTATATATATTATATATATATTATATAGATATATATATATATATATATATATATATATATCTATATATATATTAGATATGATTGAGTGCAGGTATATTTATGTATAAATATATTATATACGTATATACGTGTGTATAAGATAGATTTATTATATAAGTAATATATATATTTTTTTATATAAGTAAATATATATATATTATATATATATATATTATATTCTAATATATATTATATATATATATATATATATATTATAGATATATATTATATATATATATATATACTATATATTATATATATATTATCTATATATATATTTATATAGTAAATATATATAATATATATATATATATATTATATATATATTATATATAGATATATATATATATATATATATATATTTACTTATATTAATATATATATTATCTTATATATATATTATCTATATATATATATTATATATATATATATATATATATATATATATATATATATTATATATATATATATATATATATATATTTTGGCTTATTGAATTACGTTATTATTTTATTGAGGTTATACAATGTTATATTACTATGGTGGTTATTAAATAAAAATATTATTATTTTTAGTTATTATAATTTATTCTTTATCAAAAGAATAATATGTGGATGTGTTTGTATATATATATATATATTATATCTATAAATGTTTGAGTGCAGGTGTATTTATGTATAAATATAAATATACGTATATACGTGTGTATAAGATAGATTTATATAAGTATAATATTATTATATATATATATTATATATATATATATTATATATATATATATATATATATATATATTTTATATAATATTATTTATATATATTATTATTATATATATATATATTTTTATATATTATATAATATATATAGATATATTATATATATATATATTATATATATATATATATATATATATATATATATATATATATATATATTATATATATATATATATATATATATTAAAAATATTATATATATATATATATATATATATATATATATATATATATTATATATATATATCTTATATATTATTTATATATATATAATATATAATATATCATATATATATATATATATTATATATATATATATATATACTATATATATTATCTATATATATTATATATATATATCCATTTATTAACATATATATATATATAATATATATATATAAATATATATATATTATATATATAATATATATATATATAATATTATATTATATATATATATATTATATATATAGTATATATATATATATATAATCCATTTATTTAACATATATATATATATATATATATATATATATATATATATATATAGATATATAGATATCTATATATATATATATATATCTTATATATTATATATATTGCATATATATGGAATGTATATATAAATAAATATATATTGTATGTGTGAATGTATACGTAACTATATACATATATTAGATGGACTGTATTATAAAATATAAATATATATGTGTGTATTTTATATATATATAGATATTAAGAGAAATGAGAATAAAAAAGAAAAAAAAAAAGAAAGTTGCAGTAGCAACCCAGCTACCTAAGCCTCGGGCCGAGCCCAACATGAGACCAAGAGGAAGTGAGGAACCACTCCTCCAGCTGAACGAATCCAGCCAACGGAGAGAACCCCTTTAGACCGAGCGCAAGTTTGATATATACCGATATATATATAAACAGAGTATCGAGAAAGCACACACGAAACCCTAACCAAACCCACGCCAACCCTCGCCACCTTTCCTCCCGACCTGGGCGGCCCCGACGGCCGCAAGGCACCGTCGCGAGGCACCGTCGGCGGCCAGGATCACGTGCGCGCGCGCGCAAAGCGGAGTATCACAGCAGAACAACGGGTGGAGGGGGGAACTTCGCGCCTCATTATCTCCGCGTGAGATGGATCGTTTCGCGATCCGATTTCGCTGGTATGTCGACAACCTATAGACTATAATTTCCATCAATTGGTTCGATTTTAGATGACCTATATTGCCCAAAAAATGAACCCAAGTTCGACGAAAACTGTCGAAACAGGACAGTAAAACAGTCCAAGGACTCTAGTTCACGGACAGTTTTCTCCCGATCCATGCACGATTTTAAGATTCTATTTGAAGACAATTTTAGACAACCTATACGAGTTCGAAACCCTCTTTTACTTTTATTTTTTCATCAATTATATCCCTGTTAAAACCGTTTCAAAGTTTCCCAAAAATCTGTTTTCAAAACTAGAAAATTGTTCCACACGACGTGCGTCCCGCCAAACCGGGCGACGTGGTCGCGAAACAAAGGCATCGAAAGCTGTGTAACGGCTTCGTGGTCGTGTGGGCTTTGACGGAATTCAAATTGGTCGCGTGTGCGCGACGAATTTGATGCGTATCCGTCGAAATTCACCGTATCGTGCACTTTGTAAATTACTCAATTACTTTGTTGTCACCCCCAGTTTCCAGAAACAAGGGTATTTTTGTCATTTTTTTCATTTTATTATTTTAAAATTATTTATTTATTTATGTAATATTTTGGGGTTATTTGAGTCGGGTTCGAATTTCAGCTCAATCCGACTTGAACGGGGACCCAGGGTAGTGTTGACCCTAGTGGACCCACACACTAGTTAGCCATGGCCCACATGTCATTTATTTTAGTTAGTGACTAGGCTAATTTATTTTGATTAGGATTTATTTGATTAGAGTGTTAGAATGACTAAACTAGCCCCGACTTAAAACCTCCTTTTAATGCATTGTTAATAGGCTAGAGGGGGGTGTTTTTGTCATTTCAAAATTGGTCATAGCAGCCTCTAGTGGCCAGCCACCTCTAGGGAGGATAGGCATGAGCCCCTTTGTTATTCCATACTTTTCCATCTTATTTCTCTCTCTTGTTCTTCCCCAAATTTCTAGAGAGCAACTCTAGTGATTTCATCTCCAAATCCATCATTTCTTCCACCAAATCTTCTTTTTCTCTCCTCTACTCCATGAAAGGAAGGTGCTAGCCAAGTTTGGAAGGATTCAGAGCTCGTTTGTGTCCATTTGGAATCTCTACGTGTCGGGAGGCCTTTTCCTTTGAATCTCTCTCCCGGAAGGTATAATCTCTCCTCTAAACATCCTTTCATGAATAGGTTAATTTTTGACCCATAGGATTAACCCCATGGTTTTGTGTCCATTCGAGTCCATTTGGGCACTGTAGAGGTGTCCTATGTGTAGGTTGTGTCCATGTGGGAAAACCCTATTTGGACATATGGGAAATTATTTATATATTGATTTAATGTTGTTTTAACTTTTATTCCAGATTTTCTAAGTGTTTAGGAATAGTTTTCCTATGTATCTTAATGTATCATTTGTTAATATCTATATATATCTATGTAGTGATATATATTTTTAAGCTCTCTATATATATATATGTATATATATATATATATATATATACTATATATATATATATATATATCTATAATTATATATATATATATATATATATATATATATATATATAATATGGTTTATATATATATGTGAATATATATTATGGATATATGGGTATGTTGGTGTGTTATTGTGTTGGTGGTGGGTTATGTGGTCGGCCAAGGGAGGAGTTTGTGTTGTGTGTGGTTGTGCATAGCAGGTGTTTGATTATATGTGTTTGTGTATGTGGAGAGTATGAGTGAGTTAGAGATTAGAGTATAGAGAGTTGGAGAGGATGATTTAAGAGTGTATGTGTTGTATAGAGCTAGGGGGAGTGAAGGAGAAGGAGGAATAGGAAGGGGGTGCCACTGCTGGAATGTAGCGCAGCAGGACAGTACAACATATCAGCCATTGGGACCCCATCATGCCATGTAAATCAGTCCTAGAACCTGTCCAATTTCAGGCCATGATAGCCCCTTCCAAGCACCAAAAATTAGTCCCAACCTTGCCCCTATATACCAGCCTACCATGCCCCTACATACTCCCATTAACCTGCCCCCTTCACACTCCTATACAGCAGTCCCAAATCCTGTGTCCTTGACTGTCCTGAAACACTCCCCAAAACAGCCCAAAACTCCCTAACGGTTCAGCCATGTAAACCCCCCACATGGCAGTCTATTCCAAACCCATAAACACCCCAAATATTAGTCCTGAATGGACAGTTGTAACCCCAAAAAGGTCCTAATTTCAGTCCTTAACCCCTTTCATTTCAGTCCTACACAGCCTTAGTATACCCCTCCATATTGGTCCAGGTTGAACCTATAGGTGGCTGTCCTAAAACACCACAAATCATCCAATGTCACCCCTAAACAGCAGCTCCAACAGTAGCAGTAGCAGGGCAAAATCAGTACCCTTGTTAGCCTCCCTTTCAGTCCATCATATGCCAAATACCTGTCCTAATAGTCCCTACATTGCAGCCCTTAAAACCTAGTCTTGATAGCCTAAGCACAGCCTAATCAAGTCCATATATGGCCTATAACTATCCACCATATCAGCTTGAAATGCCCCTGTTTCAGCCCCATGTAACTGTCCATTACTTGTCCTATTTCAGTCCATTGATACACAATAGCCCCCCACATTCCAGTTCCTAACCATCACATATCACCCTTAAATCAGTCCCCCAATCCAGGCCTATAAGCCATCTCAAATACCTGCCTAACAGTCCTGAGAAGCCTATTGAGTGTGTGTGTTTATAAGAGTTTAAATAAGTATTTATAGCATGAGGGTATATCTGTTTGTGTGGTGGGTGTGAGTCATATTACTATGTGTGTGTGAGTTTACATATTGTATTTATGAGTGTGAGGGATATATGAGTATGGTATCATGAGTATTGTGTGTGGTTGAGAGTTGGGTAATTGTGAGAATGGTGCAAGGGTAAAGGCAAGGTAAAGGGTAGATAACCAACATGTGGTCTAATATGACTTAGATGACCTAGATACTAGAATTTCTTGGTAGGTATGTTAGTATAGGGTAGTATCTAGCTATCCTAGGAAACCTAGGCTAGTATCCCTAGGTTAGAGGGTATTGAACAAGGTATTGGTATTTACCTTGGAAGGGTAATGTAGGTAATACATAGAAATAGGGTATTTGATTTGGAGTCTAAGATTGAGTTAGAACTTGGTTTCCTTGGTTGGTAATGATCAAATATAGTGCTCATAGACTAGTTTTGACGTCGGTTGACCATTTTGACCAAAAGTCAACAAAAGTCAACGAGAGTCAAACTTAGCTTTAAGCGACCAGATTTGACCAAAACCACAAAGAGTTGACCAGTTGACTGGAGTCAACAGTTGGTCAACAGGTGACTTGTTTGACCTAGGGTTTGACTTTGTGTGA